>JACEFO010001727.1:600000-1185000 GCA_015342445.1 Digitaria exilis
CAGGTAGAGTAACAAACACCATTCATAAAATAATATTCATGTCAAAGTTTCTTGTTGTCATGCTAATAAACAAGTTCACACTTTGTTTTTGAGGTAATGCTACTTTTACATTTCTTTTTAAGGGAAGAACAAAGAACTTATGTCCAACATGAACAGATTTAATTACTTTTTGCAAGTTTTTGTACAAAATTCAAGCAGAACGGAACATGAAGGATCAGGACATCCTTAGACCATAATTCTATTACACAAAATTAGAAGACAGTTCACATCTTTGTAGTGTAGATTCCGAATCATCTTCTGTTTTAAGTCTACAGTTGCTTATACCTACATTTGACTATCATAGGTGAACTTGAGCTTCCACTGTCAACAATGCTGCTTGTGAGTGTTGCTCCTGACCAATTGATGAATCTGAGGTATGTAACATTTCAACATGATCCCTGCTGCTGTGAAAGTGTGATAGCTACAGCCTTGTATTCATCTACTAGTACTGGCACTTCTGATGCATATCCTTACGGATTTTATGTTCATAACTTCTTATCAACTAAAATATACCAACATTTTCTGTGGAAATAACCAAGTAATCACATTTTCATCGTAGTACTGAACTTTATAGTGTGTCTCTGATCCACTGCTGTTGATAGAGAACCACTCCACATTCAATTTTTTTCAGTTGATGTCCTGAATTTGAGGCATACCACATACCTTGAGCCCAAATATCACTGAGACTTGTAATGGTAGCATGTCCTGAAGCACCACAAATGGAGTTTCGTTTTCTCGGTTTTCCAGAATTCGAGCCGTCCGGGCTTCGAACTCCCGACCTCCCGTAGGAGGCCCAGGGACAGCTGGTCTGACCAACTGGTCCGCCGCGCCTGTCCCACATTGCGAAAGCACAGTAGAACCGCCCACTCGTGGGGCTTGCGTTCCCTGTGTCAGGGTGGGGCAGGGGTTCGGTGGGTTTTCTAGGCTTACGCGAGAAGGTTTCCTTCTTAAAGCAGCACCGTGGGGGTGGTCGCCTAGTTTAGTTTTTTTTTTCATTCTCAGTTTTCAGTTGTGTAAGCTGTTGGTTGTTCTTTGCTCATGTGCTCTGGTTCCCAATTTCTGGTTACAGGGGAACTCAAGGTGGTGCGGTACTGTCATTGGCCATAGCTGGGTATCTCGCTTTTCAGCACTTCACCAGGGTGGGAGGTCTAGGCAAAGCCTTTGAGCAGGGATCGGTTATTGCGACCTTGGCCATTATTTGCATCACAATCGTCCCCTTAATGCTGCTATTCTAATTAGATTAGGTGCCAGGAGTTTGCTCCTCATTGTGCATCGAATAATGGATAAATAAAAACTTTGTGATGCAACATCGTTCTATCAGTATTCCTAGTTACTTTGCCCAAATATATATATGACTAGTTTGTTATATAGTCTGAATAGCATGTAATGATGTTTCTGTTTGGTAATGGTAGTCCAAAAGATTTTTTCATGTTCTTCAGTCTTACACCAGAAGTTTACCATCTGCTGGGCCGGGCCGATTGACGGAATACATAGTGACAGAGTGCATGTGCTGCTTGCCGTGGTTGTTGAACCTGATGACATATTGTGCTTCAAGTAGGAACTATCTTCTCCAAATGGTGGTATTGTTGACTTGTTGTACATGACATCGTGATTTCTGATGTTTTGTGAAATATTGCAAGTTCCGCGTCCACTCTTAGTAATTTAGCTGGAGCGAAAATGTCTGAAATGAACCATGGCTCCAAAACTGTCCACTGCAAATTATAAGCTGATGAGTGGTGACCTTTTGGTTCCGACTTTGATATGTAACGAGAATCGCCATCGGATCAGAAGTGATTGTTGCTCTTTGCTTTGCTGGCCTGGATTACAAGAGTACCAAGCAAACGCTGAGGCTGCTTCAACAAGACACGGACTCGTTTGGTCAGCACGACGAATCGTACGGCATGAAGCGCCCGTGCTGCCATGGTGGGTGTACTACAGGAAGAGGAGCCGCTAGAGCTGGCGCGTGCGAAGATGACCAAGATGGAGTCGCCACTCGCCAGAAGCAGCAGAGCGGCCGCAGAAAAGAGCGGGTGGACCCAATGGAACGAGTGGCTCGCAGGTAGTAAGGACGAAGAGAAGAGGGAGGTCATGAGGCCGCTCTTGCGTGAGCACATCAGGGGACGTTCGACGTTTTGGGTTGATATTATTCTTGCGTTTGCAAGACCACGATACGTGTGATTATGCTCATCAAGTACAGATACACGATTTTGTTCACTGAATTTAGAATTCTGCACATTGAGTTTGATCTGAACTGTTGATATATCTCGAGTCAAATTCACTGACTTTACTCAATTAAGGCAGAGAAAAGTACACTTTACCTCTGGGTTGGGCCTACACTGAGGTGTATCTTCTAAGTTATGGGGGAGAAGCGAGGAAATACACTGTATTAGTATTTTTTTCTGAAAATCGTGTTAGGCGGAGGAATAGTGAATTTCTGGAGAAGTTTTTTGGAAACTAAACTACTTAAAAGTTTAAAATTCACTTTACAACCCGCCCAATTATTAAACTTATTTTGCATAACCCTCCAACTACATAACCGAATCATTAGGTTCCAAAAATATTTGGTACCATCTAAATCACCCATTTCATTATTTTTTATAGTAATTCACTAACACGTAGCATTATACGAAAGATGTCACCACACCGAGACATCCTCTCCCGCACACACAAGTACATGTCTTAGCAGCCAATCTCTTTACTAGAGTATAAAATATCATATAGAAGGGAATTTGAAGTAAGCAGAGATATGGTACAGTGTTATATTGTTATTATATGCTCCACATCGGCGATACAATCCAAAAAATTGTTACACCATATAACTTCGGAAGGGGGCAGATCTAAAGGGTGTACTGTGTAGGGGGCTCAAGCCTAGGTAGATCTTAAAAGAGAAAAATGTTACGCTGAAGAAAAAAGGGAGACGAAGAAACATGAAACAGATGAACCTCCCTCAACCCCCCTAACCTACATTGGAGGTGGGGGCTATATATCCAATTCGATACTGAATGAGCCGTAAACAATTTTAATATTTTAAGAAACAAACTTTTAAAACACACCAAGACATTGCATATAGATAATGATGTTTCGTGCATTGATGTGTTACGTGACATTACATATTGTTTCATGCATTGATGTGTTTTAAAAGTTTGTTAGTCTCACAAAACTTGACTCTAGATTCTGAATCTAAGAACCGTTCCAGTTGGTCTCATTAAGTTTGGCAAGTGATATACCCCAGATCAACTAGACAATTGACAAATCTCAACAAACAATACTCCTACCTAGCAAAACTCTCTCTCCGTTTGGAGCGTACATTCTTGATCCCACGCGCCTTCGTCATCTCATCTCCCAATCAAAACAGCCAGCGGCGAGCGAGCGGTCCTACGCGGGTACGCCTCCTCTCCGTCCCCGCTCCTTTCCAGCTCCCCGTTTTTCTGAGTCTCTCTCTCTCTCTCTCTCTCCTGTCTCCTCTCGTCGTCTGTCTTTCTGCCGGCGACGACTCGGCAAGCAGAGGCGCCATCCGACACGCCTTCGCCGGGCCCTTCTCTATCGACGAGCACCCAGGTGGTATGCACGGCTCTTCTCTTCCCTTTCTGCTGTGCGAAATGGAGCACCCCAAACCCTAAGTTAGATGTATTTGTTTACAAAAATTATCGGGTGCACACATGATTGGATTTGGGTAGGGTTTTTTAGGAATATGCTCTGTTCTGGGAGATTTTTCAACTTCTGTGACCAACCAATCAGGAATCCCACCTTCTCCTCACCATTTCGTAGACGATTTCACTGCGGATTGGTGGGATGCTCATCTGATGCATAGGTTCGTGGTCCTGGCCTGATTCGATTAGTCCATTCTTCATTAGGGTCTGCAGTGTGCCGATCTCAGCTGATGCCTACTCAACTTGTGATCAAATGCGCGACTGCAGCTGGTGCGGGGATTGTGTGGCCTCAACGTAGAGCAGGGCAACAGAGTGGTGCCAGTTTGTGAGATCCCGCGTCACTTTCGAGTTCTAATGAAACAGGATTTTGACTTATCTGTTCTCAATGAGATTTCTTATACATTTCTCATATTAGTGGTTAAATAGCACGAGGAGGGATGACTTGAGGTACGGGGTGACTTCAATTTGTAACCTTATCTCCACTTTGTGTTATGATTGGTGAATCTTTCTGCTTATTATGATATTGCACATGGCAAAGTTGAACTTGTGCCTTGTTTTGTTCTTTAGTCACATGTGCTGCTTATAAACCTTATCTCTAGCTACTGCATTTGTAGCATGAATAACACAATGGCAGTTCAAAATCAATTATACGACACAATTGCCTCGGGTAGTTTGCCATATTATTTTTTAGTTGTGATGAATTAAGATAGAAATGAACACACGCACATATTCTTCCTTACAAAAATGAAAAAAAAAAATCAGCAGGAGCCTCACCTGCTGTTCGGTGAAAAGAAGTTAGAAATGACCAGCAGTAACTTTTACTCACAAGTACTCAATCCAAAGGATCGTTCCTTTTTATGATACTCCCTCCGACCTCCGTTTCAAAATGTAGGTCATTTTAGTATTTCTAGATACATAAGTATTGTTATGCACATCTAGGTGCATAATAATGTATATGAATCTAGAAAAACTAAAATGACCTACATTTTGGAACGGAGGGAGTACTATCTAACTACTATTGTGTCAAGTTTCGGCTTTTCCATTCAGCCTTTGTATTTTTTTAATGGTTGCAATGATCAGCATAAACCAACCTCTGTTACAACCGATGCAAACCATGATTAGATGTAGTTTACTAATTTCTCAAATAAAAAAGAAGCTATGTGTATACAAATAAGGTAACCATGGTTGGAGTGTCGTGAATCATTATCAAGTTTCACTTTCTGAGCACTCTTCTTTATAAATTTGTAGCAACTAACAAGTTACTTATATGCTATAAATCTTGGATGGTTCTATATAGCTGTGTGGCAGCCTGGGCCATGAGTGTTTGAGGGCAGTTTTGTTATGTCCCTTGGCACTGGTACCATGCCAGATGGATTGGTTGATTCCCTAGAAGTTAGTATTGAATTTATATTTATTAGTTAGCTGAGAACTTTGTTTATCTTAGGAGAAAGCTTTTGGATATTTATGAGAGTCCAGATTGGTCTGTTCTCTTGTCATTTCACGGACAAAGACCTTGTTCAAGAGAATTGCCGTCGTTTCATTCTTCTCCTGATACCAGATCGACCGATGACCAACAAACTCGTGCAAGATATAGCATCCTAGTTCTCAATTCAGTGTTAGGGCTCGCAAAATCTTACTGGGGATTTAAAATTTATACTTAGATACCTATAATTTATAGATACATGTTCTTGCGTCACTATATTGAAGTTGAAACATGATATGATGTTTTCCAGCATCTGATTCTGATCTCTTTTGTACTTTATGGTTTCCCTGGCATTTATGGCATGATTTTGGTGGCTTCAGGATGTAAGAATACCTGATAATAATTCTATATGCTTTCAGCTGGTCTGGACATCTTTGAGTACAACATGTCGGAGAAATCATCTCATGCTGCAACCGGTGATCTGAGGCCTGAAGGAGATGTTTCTGATCAGAATGGAAGAGATGGTATGCCTTCACTGCAACAAGAGGCATCATCAACTTCTACCCTAGATTTTTTTTTCACGCTTGCGCGCCCACTACCCAAACCCCAATTTAGCTTCTATTGTGAGACTCCAAGAACCATATTCTTTTACATTTACACAATGGGACTTGGCCAAGTATTTGCAGGAAGCAGTAATCAAGAAAAAGTACGGTGGAATAATGCCTAGAAAGACACCACTTATTTCCAAGGTTACTATCACTGACTTTAAACGTCTAGACCCTTTTATATTAACACAATCTACATATGCTAAATTTCTATGTCCATGTTCTCTTAGATATGTTAAATTTCTATGCCCAATCAAAGAAGTTACTTTAATTTTATATGTTCTCTTACCTATGCTAAATTTCAAACCAGGACCATGAGCGAGCATACTTTGATTCTGCTGATTGGGCTTTGGGGAAGGTACTGTCCTGATAGTTTTATAAAGCTAAAGCTGAATTTTGTAACATGCTACTGGACAACTATCTTTATAGTACAATCTTATTCACCTGACCCTTGGCTTATTGCAGCAAGGAGGAAACCCTCAAAAACCCAAAGGACCGCTCGAAGCACTTCGACCAAAATTACAGGTGCAGAAACTTAACCTCATTGCTCGTAAGACTTTTGCTGTTGGCAATTGATAGCCTTGGCATCAAGTGCAATACTGGAAGCTTAGGATACTTTGTGATAACTCAAGAGAACACACCACTGTTTTTTCTTTTTTGAGAAAATCATGCCACCAAATTGAGTGTATTTGGCACATTTTTGTGTTTGTAATTCTTCTTTCAGTTGCAAAGCTGATATAAATTTTTCATCGAGCATTGATAATAGCTTTGAAGCCAACTTGCATTGCATGGTTTATGCTGTACTAAAAATTTCTAAAATCCATTTGTTGGTTTCATGTGTCTCAAACATCTTTCAGCCTACTCAACAACAGACTCGCTCACGTCGATTTCTTGGTGAATCTGCTGATAACGAAGGTAAGTCATGTGACGTGATACCAAGTTAGTGTGCTTGTGTGTATGTTATAGATGTTACAAGCATGGCTTTTGACTCGCAGAGAGTGTCCATTCGCCTACTGAGGATGTCAGTTCACCTACTGAGAACGCTGGCCCGAACCAGAATCAACTGAGGGCAAGGACAAGGAATGAGTATAATGAGCGGTTTCAAGTTTTGCCTACGGTTTTCTGCTTAAAGCAATAAGCACTCGGTGCATTTTGAGGTCAAGCTGAATTTTGAATTGCCAAACGAGTATCTGCAGTGTTCTGTTGTACAATGTGTGGCGCCTATAGCAAATCACCATTTCAGATGGATTCGGGGCAATTCGTGTAACGCGATGTTGTGTTATCTTTTTGAACAAGCAAAATGAAACATGGAAAATTTGGCGACAGTATGGTCGTGTCTGAAACGAGGGCAATTGAGCAGACATTTTTGGTGTCATGTGCATTGCGTCTGTTTGTTGTTTTCAATCTGAAGCTTTGATCTATATATTTAGCGGAGTGAAGTGCACGGGCGGTCTCTAAATTTGTGTGAATGTGTCATCTAGGTCCATGAACTCTCGAAACATGTTTTTTGTCCATAAATCTTTATGGGTGTGTCATCTAGGTCGCCGAACTCTTGTAACGCCTTATTGGGGGCCTAAACTTGTATGGGTGGGTCATCTAGTCCATGAACTTATGTAGTGTCATATATGTCGAAGCTTTTTCCAAACACATTTTGTGTAATAATGTGGCATGCTATATATACTTATGGTCACTAAAAGAAATAAAAATAAAAAATATTTGTGAGACTCATACGTCAGGCGCATGGACAAAATTTAAAAAATAATTCGATTCTCCCTCTCTTTCACCCTGCTGTGGTGCACCAACCAATTAAGTGGCGATGGTGGCAGCACACGCATGGGGGTTGAGGAGGGATTTAAGTGTGGTAATGAAAAATTTAGTCAATGTGACTGATATATCGGTGCTATAATTATTTTTTTATTTCTTTTGGTGATCGTAAATACACGTAGATGTCGAATGATATGCCACGTCATCACACAAAAATGAGTTTGGATAGCTTTTGGACCTATTTGACACACTACACAAGTTTAGAGCAACTACAACCCACCTCCTACTCCATTTTTACGAGAGAAAATAGAAAAAATCATCTCCAACCAAACTCCTATTCCATTTCTAACTTTCAGAGTCTCTGTTTTTTTTGGCCTCACGCTCTACTTTTAGGAATAGAACGAGAGACTCATCCTTTGAGAGAATTGTTGGAGATCATTTTTAAGTAGGAGAGAGAAATGAGATGAGAAACTCTCATTTTGATGGGACAGGAGGTCAAGAATAGGAGGTGTGTTAGATGTGCTCTTAGAGACTTGAATGACATATCCATACAAGTTTAGAGACCGATAAGTGTGATGAGAGTTCGGGACATAGATAACATACTCATACATGTTTAGAGACTAAAAACATATTTTAAAAGTTCGGAGACTTGGATAATATACCCACGTAAGTTTAGAGGCGCATATGCACTTCAGGCTATTTAGCAGGTGTTGTGAACAGCAAATGTGGCAGCTTTTAGAACTATATATATGGCCCTGTTCGGTGCACTGCCACTGCTAGATGTTGAGTTGCTGTTGCTGCAGTCCTAACGGCGAGCAGCAGCAGCGCGGCGAACAAAACTCATAGTAGTACTGTAGGAATCTAGGCGTGGTTTTGAAAGCCGTATAAACGAAAAGCAAAAAGAAAAAAAAAACAGACTCTGGTTTGTGGGCCAGACAAGGCCTGCCGTAAGCCTGTAACACTGCATCAAGTATATTAGAATTTTTTTCCCCAAACCCTAAAGTCGCATCCTCCTTCTCCCCTAACCCCCACCCCCTGCCGCCGCCACCTCTACGCCGGATCCAATCCACGATCGCCGCCGCAACCATGGGCTTCGACGTCGGCGTCATCCCTTCCAATCCCGACGGATGGGGCCCTCCTGACGCGCCGGCGATTCCTCAGTCCCTTGGCGGCGGCGCCTCCATCCCCTTCGCGCCCTTCTCCCGCTCCGACAAGCTGGGCCGCATCGCCGACTGGACGCGCAACCCCGCGGGACCCGCTGCCTTCGCCGCGGCCTCCCGTGACTCCGTCTTCGACTTCACCTCCGCCGACGACTCTCTCGTCGCCGGGGCTGAGGACTCCTCGTTCCGCCTCGTCGACGCCAAGCCGCCGCCGCGCCAGCCGCGGTTCGGCCCCAAGTGGCGCTTCAATCAGCGCCCGCAACTCCCCCAGCGCCAGGACGAGGAGGTGGAGGCGCGCCGCCGCTTGGCCGAGAAGGAGCGCGCCCGCCGGGACCGCCACTTCCAGAACCACCGCTCACACCACCACCCCGGCTTCCGGGGCAACCAGTCTTCGTCGTCGGCCAAGCCCTCCGTCGACATCCAGCCCGACTGGACCATGCGCGAGCAGATCCCCTTCGCCAACTTCACCAAGCTCTCCTTCTCCGTCGCCGACCAGCCCGAGGATCTCCTCGTCTGCGGCGCAGTCGAGTTCTACGACCGCGCCTATGACCGTGTCAACCCCAAGGCCGCGCGCCGTCTTGAGCGCTTCAAGTCCCGGAACTTCTTCAAGGTCACCACCACCGACGATCCTGTCATCCGCCGCCTCGCCGAAGAGGACAAAGCCACGGTGTTCGCCACTGATGCCATCCTCGCAGCGCTCATGTGCACGCCCCGCAGCATCCAGTCATGGGACATTGTCGTCCAGCGCGTGGGAAATAAGCTGTTCTTTGACAAGCGTGATGGCTCCCAGCTCGACCTGCTCACTGTCAATGAGACTGCGCAGGAGCAGCTCCCTGAGAACAAGGAGGACATCAACTCGGCACACTCACTCGCCGTTGAGGCCACCTACATCAACCAGAACTTCTCACAGCAGGTGTTACACCGCGATGGTGAGAAGGTTACCTTTGATGAGCCTAACCCGTTTGCTTCTGAGGGTGAGGAGGCAGCATCTGTTGGCTACCGCTACCGCCGCTGGAAGCTGGATGATGAGGTCAGCCTTGTTGCTCGTTGTGAGGTGCATGCTGTCAATGCTGATCCAAGTGGTGGTCGCCAGTTCCTTACCCTCAATGCTGTCAATGAGTTTGATCCTAAGATTACTGGTGTTGACTGGAAGCAGAAGCTTGAGACTCAGCGCGGTGCTGTCCTTGCTACAGAGCTCAAGAACAATGCTAACAAACTTGCTCGCTGGACTGCCCAGGCTTTGCTTTCTGGTGCTGACATGATGAAGTTGGGTTATGTTTCACGTGTGCATCCTCGTGATCACTACAACCATTCTATACTCACTGTAATGGGGTACAAGCCAAAGGATTTTGCTGCACAGATCAACCTCAATACTTCAAACATGTGGGGAATTGTCAAATCGATTGTGGACATTTGCATGAAGTTTGAAGAGGGCAAGTACGTGTTTGTGAAAGATCCAGCAAAGCCACAGGTCAGGATCTATGAGGTGCCTTCTGATGCGTTTGAGAATGACTATGTTGAAGAGCCACTTCCAGAGGAGGAGCAGGTTCGCCCGCTAGCAGATGTTGATGCCACTGCGCAGGAAATGGATGCAGCCGCTGAGGCAGAGGCCAACGGTGCATCGGCTTCTAATGGTGGACAGGGTGACAAGAGTGCAGAGGCTACTGCTGCTTGAAGGCCTGAAGGGTGTAGAAGGGGTTTCCCTTTTCCTTCACATGATAGGTCTTTCTTCTGTCTAATTATCTGTTTTGACAGATAGCTTAAAGAGTTGAACTTCCTGTTATTGATACATTGTCTCGGTTTGGTCATTGAGAATACTGTTACTCATTTACATGCTTAGCCATGTAAAAGTTTTGTTAGCACCTATCAGTTCGAATTAAGTGACTATGCTGGTAGTTTAATCATTTCCAATGCCATGTCTCAGTGTTTTACCTGAATATCAGCATGTTGATGCATCAATGAAAATCTTATCATGCTTCATAACATATTGCAGTTTTTTAATGATATAATCTCACAATCAATTAACTATTGCACTTGAGCACTGCTAGTGTGATTATGTTGCTGCTGTTATAGTTCAATGATTTATACTAGGTTGGAGTTGCAGTATACCTCGAGTTTACAATACCATAGACAGTTACATTGCGCAGACATTCAGTTTTAAGGTTGGTCAGGATGTTGTGCAAATACATTGCGTGCTTGTCCATAACTCCATTGCAACAGGTTTAAATTTCCTCATGTTGCGAGGCTGCAAGTTTGGTTTTGGATTGCATATCCCTGTCTTGCATTTCGTATGATAACTGTGTACCGTTATGTTTTGATTATTAGGACTTCGCTCATCTCAGCCTCGTAGGATAGCATGTCCGGAATTCAATCGTAGTGTCTAGCATAGCAAAACCTTGCAGATTCTTCTTAATGGCATACCATGTTTCTTGTTTGGGAATATGAAATGGCAAAGGAACCCGAGCGGATGGTGTCAATCTTTTTTTTTTTTTGGCTAATGTACTTTATTTCTTCTTTTTTGCGGGTAGGCTAATGTACTTTAAATGGTGAGTTGTGACATATAACACAGGACATAAGATGATACAGGCTTATAGCAGACTATATTTTGGATAACGAAGTGCTTTGACACTGCCCAAGTTCCTAGTCCTTGGGAAGCTTTGACCCCGCCGAAGTTCCGCGGCGTTCTTCAAGTGTTAGTGCCCTCCTGCACTGGAATATGTTACGTTTGTCGGCATGTTACGCTCTTCATCTCTTCGAACAGGCATTCGGCTGTGAAATTTTCGGTGTTTGCTTATGGAAATTTGACCAGGAAAGGGTGAACCTTTGATTGACTAACAAGCGTATTAATCACTCTTTGAACCTCACATCTGCTCTATTTTTGTCGGTAAAACCATTTACCGTTTTTTTAGGAAAAAAAAACCATTTACCTACCATAATGAAACCATGTTGGCTTGAGCTCTGAAAAGCTCTGAAAAATGAGAGCCCATCGTGCAACTCCCCCGCCCGACAGCACCCAAGCCCAATAAAGAAGGCCCAATTTTCTTGCCGGTCACACGGCTCAGCCCACCTGCACACCCACCCTCGCCGCCGCGGGGACCCATTGAGAAGCCCGCAGAGGAAGGCCATAACCCTAGCAGCACAGGTCGCCGCTACGAGCAGACGCCACGATTCCATTCGCCCCCAATCCATTTCCAGCCGAAGCCGGAGGCGGAGGAAGGAGATCGCGAGGATCCGCAGCCGGAGATGAAGACCTTCGACCCGTGGCCGGTGTTCTTCCGCCGTGAGTGGAAGCGCAACTGGCCCTTCCTCACCGGGTTCGCCATCACCGGCTTCCTCATCACCAAGATGACGGCCAACTTCACCGAGGAGGACCTCAAGAACTCCAAGTTCGTCCAGGAGCACAAGAAGCATTGACGAACCAGGTGAGATTCTCGGTTTCCTTGCGCCATCAACACTTCTCGTGCTTGATCTGTCTATAGTTTATACGTACGGGGTAGATCTGCATCTGCTCCCTGGTGGTTCTTGTGCGTCCGCCTGTTATAGATCTCATTCGTGGTTGACGCTTGCGTGCGATGTCACTGCCGCTAGTCATGCAACGTGTTGTTTTTACGATCTGTTCTAGTGATGCGTGGAATTAGGAGGCATTTCGGTCAGGACAAAATTTGAGGCTGATTTGGGCGAAGCTAACCCGAGGAGAAAAGGGGTTCTCGTTAAACATCAGTAGGTTACTGTTTCACAGTCTAATCTATTGCTGTGAGGCTCCCTTTGGCCGTTGTATTGTAATTCTAGTTCTACTTTTAACAGAGAATGAAGCCTCTGAGTATTTTATTCTTGTTCGACGTGTTAGTGTAAATCATTGAAGTTGTAATCCTGATGCCCACTGCAATAGAGATGCCAGAACCTTTATGTGATGACATGGTTACCTGATAGGCTGATAGGTTTTTTCAGGACCATCTTTTTTTATCATATAATCTGCTAATCTTCTATATTCTATCTGGAAGTAAATTAGGTATTTTCAATTGGCCTATGTTCTGGTGCAAACAGGAAAGGATTCTCTCCTTGTGTCTTGCAGCCTCCAGAAAAAGCCTATGGTTGGCTTAATGATGACAAATTCAATCTTATTGTTAACTTTTTGTTTGAACTAAAACAGAATCTTTTAACTTACAAATAAAGTTGTATTCAATAATGTAAGAACACAATCCTGAAGGATCTTATTGGTTACTGCTTCTACTGGCTATGCTATTGTGCTAGACTCATACCCAGGGAAAGGAACTAACACATATTGCTCATGTTCCTGTTAGACCCTATTAATTTACTTTTCCTCCCACGATTATATGCCATGCATGGTATTTTTCTGTACTGGTATCCTAGAAATTCCTAGTATCCTCTTTTTATGTTTTAACAGAGCCTGCCTGAGTATATTTTGCACGGTGATGCCGAATGATAATTTCATAGGGCATAGTTTGATAGGTGTGGTGCTGTGTGGCTGTTTCTCTGACTAATGTTCTTATATTGTCATATAGAATTTGGCAAGTGAAACTTTCTGGTGGCAAAATGGGGGATCCTGGTGTTGAAAACAAACAACCTACTGACCCTATGGCATAATTTGTCGTGTTTCAGCCAGTAGCCCCTGGGTGAACATTTATTCAAATCAAATTGCTGATTTACCATGAACGTTGGTATTCGATGAATGGGAAATTGATTGTTCAGACCATGTAGGATTAAACTGTTGTTACCCAATGGGATTAATATCAGGATGATAGGTGATTGACCCATGCTATTAAAAAATGGCCGAAATGATGCTTCCTGTAACCGTAGAAAAGTTTTCCTATGGCGATACTGTTTTTTTTTTCTTGTCTGTAATTGTCTAAATTCCATTGAGCGCATCCTCTTTTTAATTGCTAAATCTGCAAGGATCACTTGTAAAAGTTGCACTTCACATTGTGTGTGCTTGCCTGTTCATACTCTTCATTGTGCACTTACAACTCCATACCATTAATGTAGCTTGTGAAATCAAAAGTGTTTAACGCTTGCACTCCCTTGCAGGTGGAGTCACCCAAATCGCCTGTGGCTGGCCAGTTCTGTTAATGCCTGTCTGAATGAAAGAGTAGCCCTCCCTTTTGTTTTCTTTATTAATCTGAATGTGTGCACTCTATGCTCCATTTGTAATGTAATAAGAGGCAAATGAATTGTTGAACCAGAAGAATTCAACTTCTGATCATGATACTTCAAGTTTGATCCAGTTTACTGACTTGATATGTGGCTCATCCATCTTTTATGTATGGAGCAAACGAAATATCGATGTGTGCTATACTGTTCTGTTAAAGAACATTTTTGGATGCTGAAGATTTAGGAGTTTTGTAGAAATCCATGTGGATTTATTGTAAATATGAAGTAATTTGGCTGCCAATTCGTTTCGCAGTGAGTATGTGAGCCCAGCATGAGTGAAATTGAGCCCTGCGTCATTTATATCTCATATATGGATTGCAAGAGCTTTTAGTGTCAGGGATAGTTGGCATCTGGAGTAAGCAAGCCACCCGAGTGCTGCTACAGTTCTGGAAACTCGCGGCCCATCCTGCGGTAGCCAGTCTTTTCCTTGTTCAGGTTATAAAAAAAACACTTCATCCTAAATTTTCTCTATGTTTTTTGGAGCGTCAAAAGTCTTAGGCTCAGAACACGTTTGTTAAAAAATTCATTTTCCCCATTTTCTATTTATCACCTCACATGGCACCATTCTTAAAAAAAAAATACTCTTTTTCCCCTAAAAATCTAACCACAGCATTGATGTCGGTAGTTGAAAAAACAAAACCCGACTCCGGTAGAAACTGCGATGGCCGATGGATGCAATGATCAACCCGATCCGGGTCCCTCGACTGTCACTTGTGGCAATTGTTCCCCTCACTCTCTCTATCTCCCTATCTACATGATGTCTGGCGTGACCATTCTAACCAATCATCCCTCACACTTAAAGGAAACTTCTAAAAATCATGGAAGAAACAATCATTCGCCCCGTCGCCGTCGGCAAAATATTGCAACACGCACGGTGAGAACTCTCGCGGCGGTTCAGCATCAGTGCGCCGCCGTATGTAGCTCCCGTGTCGTCCCGATGGTCCGTCCAATGTGTGTGCTCTCCGGCCACAGTACGTGGCTGGCTGGTTCACCCGATACACGCTCGCTCCCTGACATGGCATGCACGGCAGGCAGGGCCGTGTTCTTTGAGCTTTGACTGATGATGTATAGCTCGCGTCGCTCCTACTGCAACGTGCGTATCCGAGGCTCTCTATCTAGCAGGCAACCTGGTAATAAGCGGACAAGCGAGATGGAGCCAAAGACATGTTAAAAGCGGAGCACCGTTAAAAAAAAAAGCGGAGACCGATAGACCATGGCAGGCACGTATGGCGCCGATCTCGGACGGCGACGGCGACGGCGCTTGGGAGTCGGGAACGGACGGACGGCGTGTACTGAACACGAGAGAGCACAGCCGCGCAGAACAGGACAGACAGTGGAGGTGCCATCGGAGAAAAGGCACACGCAGCGCCGTGCAGTCGTGCACCGAGCACACTCACTGGGCTCCTGTTGTTCCCTCCCCTCCCGGCCTCCTTTCCCTCTCGGAGAGCAGCAGCAGCGGAGGAGGGTGAAGTACTCGAGTCGGGGTGGGGCTGAGCTTTCCTCTCACGCCTTTGACGTCGCCCCGTGTCCATGGCCCCGGTGGGGTGGCCCCCTGCACGCGCCCAGCACCTTCCGCCGCTCGTGTCCACACGCTGCGCGCGGCAGTGTATCCGCGCACGTCGGCGTCGGAAGATTATTTGGGCGCGAGCTCTCCCGGAGACAGCGACCGTGCGTGAAAGCCAAAAGAGGAAGGATCCTCTGCGCGTCGTGTGCGTGTGCGTCACCGCATCGCCGCCGCCGGAGCTGCCGTTCGCTGGTCACAAAAAGTTTACAGACGGTTGGGATTTGGCAGGGGAGGGAGCGCCGCGCTCCGCCGTCGCCGTGCTTTTCAGCTCGGCGCACGGCCGCTCACCGGTCACAGCGCCGCCGTTGCGTCGCGCGCCGGGACAAGCGCGTGCGTCGCGCGCCGGGACAAGCGCGTGGGTCTCGTGCCGCGAGTGGGGCCGTGGGGGTGGGGCCTGGGGGGGGGGGGGGCATGGGGCTCGCTTGTCCCGGCTCGGGCCGGGCGCCCGTCGCCGTCGCGGGGCACTGGGCGGGTGGGCCAGCGCGTGCCCACCCGACCACCAGTGTAGCCGTAGCGATCGTTGGAGGAGTCGGCGAGCACGTGCTGCGAACCGATCAAGGTTCCGCTTGTGTCACCTGGTGCGTGTGCAGGTACACTGGATGGTACTAGTATGGACTTGCTGCTTGCACGTACGTACAGAGATAGAGCCGTCGTCCGATCGAGCGGTTCCTGGCTAGTGGCTTCAGATACGAGATAACACACCCTGTAAAGATCCTGAGATATTTTGGCCTCCTCCGTAGTACGGCGAACGCAGGGCGGGGCAGCTCAGATACCGTGTGCTGTCGCTGCTGGCTGATGAATTGATGATGAAGCGTAGCGAGCGATGAGGTGTACGTACGCTAGGGAGGTATATGGCCATAGGGAGTATCGTCAATAATTCAGGGGGACGTAGGCTTGCAATCAGTGCTGTATGAGGAAACGTCCGTCAGCCATTCCTTTGGGCAGACAAAAGAGGGAATTAAAGCTTGCCGGAGCAAAGACGGCCAATCAATCGCCGACAGTCGCTCTTAGTATAATAAACCGTTGACAGGGAAGCCGAGAGTGTGGCTGCAGTAGTGGATCTCTCGTGCCCGTGCATCTCGTTGCCGTAGACTCCCTCGGAAAATATACTAGTAGGCTAGTACCACACTACCGCTGGCCACTCCAGCTCTCTCCCTTCGTGTATCCCAAATTCACGATCAAGGCCGTGTTTAGTTCCCAAAAGTACTTTTTACTTTCTACTCATCCTCTTCACAGAACACGTATCCCCAAAAATTCTCTTTTTCCTTTTCCTATTCATCCCCCTCAAAATCACTTTTTCCAACCTCAACTAAACACGCCCCAAGTACCATGGAAATCTGCTTGCGTTGCATTGCACGGCGCCCCTGCGCACCTGCTGCACGCCTGCCCTGGCATCCACTCTGCCGCGAGCGCGCGCCGTGGCCCGCGGGCGACCTGTGGACACATAGGCGACGCGCGTTTTTCACGTCGGAGCACGAGGACCCGCGCGTGCTCCTCGTGCCGTCTCTTCTCTCGCCGGCACGGCGGAGGCACGTAGGACAGCGTCCGCGCTCGCCCGTAGCAGCGCGGGGTCCTCGGTTACGAACCGAGCACGCGGTTTGCCCGGGATTCCGATGCACGGGGGGCGGATCTGATCATCGGATCGCGCCCGGTAACCACCACCACCCCAACCATCATCGGCCACGGACACACGCTGACACGCCGAGCGCGGGGCCGGCCGCGACGGGCTCCGACGGAGACCCGCGTCCGTGCGCGCATGGGCACATGCGGGAAATCCCACCGCGATGATCTCGCCATGTGCGCGCGCCGTGGCGCCGCTCGTACCCGACACCCCGTACGCCGCCCCCATCGGGCGGAACGGAAGGTTCGGGCCGGGCGCCGTTCCCTTCTGTGTGATTCTGTCTCATCAGGGCGATGGACCATGGTCCATCCAGTCCATGGATGAATGGCGCTGATTGATCCGGGAAATTCTTCGGTGTGGCTGAGCTGAGCTGGGTGCCGGGCTGCCGGCACACAGGCAGAGGCAGTGACAGCTCTCGCGCCAGCCACTCCACTCCGACCCGTGTCCATGATCTCGTTTTCACACACCCGCGTGCTGATGCGTGGAGCTGAGCTCAGGGGGGCAACACCCAACAGGAACGTGCGTGTTCCATGCCGGCTTTTATTTAATCTAGATTATTTCACTACTAGTCTCTCCTCAATCGGCAGCTGACAAGGCAGCATCATATCCGGGCCCGGGCGGGCAAGATCTCGTCTGCTCGCGCCTCAACGTCTCGGCACGAGACGGCGACGTGTTGATGGGGGAAAGGCGACTGGTTATAAGTAGTTAGCAAAGAGTGTTCTTTAATGGCGCCACGTCGATCGGGTGACTCGGACGATCGTTTGCTGGGACCCGGTTTATGTGCTCGTTGACTCCGCGACGATCCTGCGTTGGCGTGTGAAGCTACTGCGCACATCTCGCCATCAGGGAACTATTTGTCGATCGAAGCAATCATACTCGGCACACATACCACTCACTTTGCTTTTTCCCCTGTACGTTTTCAAAACAATATCGAGTTTATTTGGTTCACACACCAATTGCTAGTTCTAACAGAGAACTAGTATGACCACTCATCACACGCGATTAATGACATGTTTTTTGCCGGCAACCGACTGGTGCCACCGACAGCCCACCACCTCCTCCCCTCTTGCCGTCTTGCGCGTTCAGAGCTCTGACCACAAACTAAACTATAGCCCGGGACATACACACATCCACGCAAAAAACAAAAAGACTCCAACTCGTTCTCAATTTCCTATGCGTGCAAAGATAATGTATCACATCGGTGAATCCCTCAAAATAGTGTGCACAACTGCACATCCTGTTAACAAGTCTGAATCTACGCATACGATGAAAGGCGCACGCCACCTAATGCACCAAGTACCACCCGGGAGTTCTATATGCGATTTAAAAATGGAGGGAAACAAACCAGATATCCTCGATCGTCGCCTTTCAACAAACTTCACTAATCACTGAGGCAAGAAAAACGAGAGGTAAAAAAAAAATATGCATGCAGCAACAAGCTACTGCGCAGCACGTAACACAAGATTGCAACTTGCTTCTAAAACGGACATGTGAAACACACAATAATCTACATTATCCTTCTCCACAGCCCAAGCTCGGGCTCACCACATGAGTCCTGCAGCTCACAGAGGTAAAGGCAAAACTACCATAGGAAAACGACTTCAGAATCCTATGCGCGCGTGCTTAAACTATCCCCAACAAGGTGAGTGGTTGCTTAAACAAGAGAGCAGAGCATGTGTGAGCCATACAACTATACAATGAAGAAAAAACTAGCCGAATCAGCAGAGGCCAGTGGCCATTAGTTGGGGCATCGAGCTCACGCTACAGCGCCAACGGAACGCGCCACCTACTCCACTCCACTCCACCAGCAGCGGCAGGGGGACGACGAGGCCTGTCGCTAACGAGATCGTACCACCCCTGCAGCCGCGATGGTACTTGCATTGGGGAAACTGTGTCCCCAACGAAAGATTCTAGACCACAAATATGCTGTGGAGAATCATGATTATTATTATTATTTTCAGAAGAATCAAGATTATGGGCACAACGAGGCCCAAGCATATTCCATTGCGCGTGGGTAATGTCCCATTAGTGTGGTCCCCTAGAGCTCGACAAATAAGCTTAACCAAAATTTCATTTGCAACTCGTATATTTTGGCCCCAAGCCTCAAGTAGTCAAGTCTACGACTGCGTGTATGGGCTTATTGCAAAGACTCGCAAATGAAGCTTCAGTCATAAAAGAAAATATTACTGTATGTTCTAACATCTACACGATGCATGATTTCTACTGTGTTTTCTCCAACGTTTTTAATCTCCCCCTCCTTTTTTTGCCTGACTGTTTATCCAAGGTACAGTAGATTTTAGATATTCTGTTTTGGCGTTGGAGATACCGTACGTTTCTATACACGTGGAAAAGAAAGAATTATCCGCAAATCGGGTTAAACGGGTAAAACCCAGCAAGACAAGCCACGTCAACGCCACGGAAACAAACACATATACCGAAACTACCCCTACGGCTTCCCGCCTAACAGCGACGCGGTCACCACCGCGGCTCAGCTGTTACCGGAGGGGTAGGACCGTCCACTTGAAGACGCCAAGAGCTCGGCTTGTTTGTTTTTGACACCCACCCCCCCTGCACCGCGCGCATATAACCAAGAGGATGCCGCTGCTCCTCTCTCCGTCCATTTCCTCCTCTTCTCCATTCTCGTCCTTGCCTGCGATTTCGCTGCGGCTTGGAGCGGCAAGGGCTCACTTCTCCGGCGAGATCTCTCGGGCTACGCCCCGACGATGCCGGAGGCAAATGCGGGTGCGCCGGCGCAGGCGGAGCAGAGGAAGAAGGTGGGGAGCTCCGTTCCACAGTGAAAAGATTGCTTCTTTTCTCTGCCTTCTTGGTGCCATGGATGCGAAGAGTCCCGTGGGGAGTAGGGGGACGTGGTGCCCTGAGCAGCGGTGCTCGAGTGGGATGATTGGATAAGGATGTGGCCTCCGTCTTCTCCGGAGTTTGGCACGGCCGGAGCTGCTGGCTTTGGGGGATTTGGATTTCCTGCGGTTCTGATTCTGACTAGTCTGCTTCCTGCGAGCGAGAATATGCTTCCTGGGATAATGGGATTTATCATAGTGATTTCTTGCCTTCTTAGGAGAGCCCGCCTTATCCGATTTTTTCAGCTACTACTATTCCTCAGAATCCTCCTTGGTATTACATCTCCAGGAAATCCGCTCTCTCTCTTCAGTCAAGGTTCTCAATCCCCCAAAATCTGGCTCTTTCCATGCTACCGTAAAGAGGGCGCGGTAATTCTTGTTTACCACGCAACACACTGGTGGTCGAGGAGTCCTGGTAAACGCGAGTATAGGATTCGGTGACTTGGTATGTTTATCCTAATCCAGGTCGGCGTATTTTCTTTCCTTGTGGTCAGAAGATAGCTTAGCCAAGCATAATATTCCTCGCCCACTGGGGAGGCATATTTACCGTCTATATATAGTTTAACCTACAAGTACCTTTCCAGAGGTGATTACTAACCTTATAAGGGTTTGGGAGAGAGTTCTTTGGCCGGTGGCAAAGGTCAGTCTGGGCTGGTCAGAGAGTGCAGATGTCTTGCGTTTGAGTTGTTTGGATTACCTGCCGTCAGTTTGTGGTTTGTTGTGGCTGAAACCTTACCATTCCATTGGCTTAATTAGTAATAGAAAAGCTTCTCTTAGTGCATACCAGAAGTAGTTGGCTCTTGCTATCTCTGGAAGAGTCGGTTTATATGTTCCTCTTGGGGATTTCACCTCTGCTTATTTTTCTGTGCTGATTGTTTCATTCTGGTGGGTCAGCTGCTTGGTACATGAAAAACATACAATTCTGCTGAATTTCTTCCTATTTTCCAAGTCTTATGTCATTGCTTACAATCTGTAATAGTTGACTTTGACAAAATTTTCAGAAGAAAAAATAAAGTTTACTTTGTGCTCAATGCTAATGTTTTCCACTATGAAACTTCCAGAATTCACCAGAGATGGATTTCTTCAGTGAATACGGCGACGCCAACAGATATAAAATTCAGGAAATTATTGGCAAAGGAAGCTATGGGGTTGTGTGTTCAGCTATCGACCAACACACTGGTGAGAAGGTAGCAATCAAGAAAATACAGAATATCTTCGAGCACCTTTCCGATGCTGCCAGGATCCTCCGTGAGATCAAGCTCCTCCGGCTTCTAAGACATCCTGATATTGTTGAGATTAAACATGTAATGTTACCACCGTCGAGGAGGGACTTCAGAGATATTTATGTTGTCTTTGAACTGATGGATACTGACCTTCACCAAGTTATCAAAGCTAATGATGACTTAACAAAGGAACACCATCAGTTCTTTCTCTATCAGATGCTGCGTGCATTGAAATATATTCATACTGGTATGCACCTTTACATATCCCTTTACCCAGCAAGTTCTTCTGAGTTCTGACTAGCATTTATAGTGTGATGGTGCTGCTTTTCTGTTGGTAATTTGGAGTATGAATGGTAGTGACTAGCATTTGCACACAAATTCAACTTTAGTGCTAATGAATGACAATGACTTATTATTCTATATGCATTCGATAAAGTTGTTTCTCCACCTATCCCATTACTCCCATGTGTGGACTGTGTTCTCAATCATTCCTTGCTTTCTGAAGTTAGCTTTGAGGTTCGGATTATGTAGTATTCCTTTATTTGAGTTGGAAAAAATGAAATATCTTGGACATTCTCCATATTTAGATGGCAATGTACCTGTATATGCTCTTGATTCCAAAATTTACCAGAGAAAACTATTTTTTGCATTGTCTAAGTCTGCATTTCTGCCTTTATTTCTTTGTGATAATTCTCATGCATATACTTTGAGGTGTATTGGTTTCTTTTGTGTAAATCCTTATTTCAATTCTGCATTGAAAATGTTTGTTCTTATTTCACTGATAATCTTCACATACATATACTTTAACTCTATCGTGGAGTGGCTTTGAGCTTTGCTCTGATCACTTGTCTATTTTGCTGCAGCTAATGTTTATCATCGTGATTTAAAGCCAAAAAATATATTAGCAAACGCTAACTGCAAACTCAAGATATGTGATTTTGGACTAGCAAGGGTTGCATTCAATGACTCCCCTACCACAGTTTTCTGGACGGTATGTTTTACAGTTCCGGTTGTTCATAATATTGCATTTTTATAAGCCTGTCATGATAACATGGTTTACATAGTATGTTCTGAACTTCTGCACCAGAGGGTCCTACTTCAAACTTAAGTCTCACTTTGTGCACTAAAATGACCTGCAGGACTATGTTGCTACCAGATGGTACAGGGCTCCTGAGCTGTGTGGGTCTTTCTTTACTAAGGTACACAATTTCCTCATTCTATGGTTTGTTGCGTCTTATCAGCTGGTTTTTCATGCCCTCCACCTTCATGTTTAGTCTCAAATGCCTATTTTTATCCTGATGATATTAGGTCGTTTTCTCTTGTGCAGTATTCACCAGCTATTGATATGTGGAGCATTGGTTGCATTTTTGCGGAGATTTTGACTGGAAAGCCTTTATTCCCTGGTAAAAATGTGGTTCACCAATTGGATTTGATGACTGATCTCTTGGGCACACCATCAGGAGATACTATTTCACTGGTATGAATTACTATTAATGGAAATATCGATATGTTCAAGTACAACTCAAGCATAAATTATGGTGAAATCTAATCTGTTCTTCCCTCGACTACAGATACGAAATGAGAAAGCAAGGAGGTATCTGGGCAGCATGAGGAGGAAACAACCAATACCCTTTTCAGAGAAGTTCCCCAATGCAGATCCTTCAGCACTCAAGCTTTTGCAAAGGCTTCTAGCATTTGATCCTAAGGATCGACCAACGGCTGAAGAGGTAGGTTCGTCGTAATGAGACACAGATTTAATGTTTACGCTGCTATTATTGTGTTACCTCACAGAATCATATATTCTAACAAAAATAGTTGTGTTGTATGCATGATCAGGCACTGGCTGATCCCTATTTTAAAGGCATTGCAAAAGTGGAGAGGGAACCATCCTGCCAGCCCATTTCAAAAATGGAATTTGAGTTTGAACGGAGAAAATTTACTAAGGAGGATGTCAAGGAACTTATATTCCAGGAGATTCTGGAGTACCATCCTCAACTTCTGAAGGATTACAAGAACGGCTCTGAAAAAGCAAGCTTTCTATATCCCAGGTTTTTACCCTGACTATACCTTTAGTTTCTTTTTCCTCTTGTTATTATGTTTCAATGGCGTAATATTCACAACAAACGTCCTTAAATAGTTATTTTTTTAATTATGCAGTGCTGTTGACAATTTCCGGAGACAGTTTGCAAACTTAGAAGAAAATGGAGGGAGAAATGCCACAAGCGACAGGAAGCATGTTTCTCTCCCAAGGTAACTTACTTTTCTTTTCGTTGTCTTTCAATGAGTTGTGCTGCCATGTTGGTTGTGTTGAAATTTATTAAACCAGGTAATGTTTTACTTGCCTGATGGGCTTCTCTGTCAACTTGATATAGGATCGTGTATTGATTATTTGATTCTGGTTCTTAAAAATTATATTCCAGAAATCCCTAAACCCTATTAGATGATGGGTTGGGCTGGGGTGCCACAAAAATCAGAAAAAATGTTAAATTGACTGCTGACATTGGTTGGCTGCTTGCAGGACTACAACCGTTCACTCCACTCCAATTCCTGCTAAGGAAGGTCCCGCTGCAACCTCCCAGGCACCTCAGAGGTTTCCAACAGGTAACTGTTTCTACTTACTATTTGTGGCTACTACTCAGTGGTCTGTTCTTCAGACGCTCCTGACTTCCATTTTTCTGACATTTCATATGTGCCAATATTGCAGCTAGACCAGGAAGAGTGGTTGGCCCAGTATTACCATTTGAGAATTCAAGCGTCGCCGATCAACACATCACTCGCCGAGTTGCAAGGAATCCAGCTGTTCCTCCAGCAACTAACAACTCATCAGCCTGCTGCTACCACCTGAAGTCGGACAGCTCCGACAGGCAAGAGCATCAGCTAGAGCTTGAGAAAGATCGGATGCAATATAGGCCAGGGCAGCATTCCATGGAAGCCAAGGTAGCACCTGATATGACCCGGGACATGCGGCCGTCGCTGTACTATGTCTCGAGGGGTGTACCCAAAGCTGATCTAACAGATAGAGTCGCCCTCCAAAGGAGCATGCTGCACACTGCTGCTCCCTTCAATGGCATGACGGCGGTCGGCGGTGCGTACAGCAAGGCCGGCGTTCTTCACTATGGTGTTACAAGTTTGTACTAGAGCAGTGCCCTTGGGGAGGCTAATAATACGGGAACCAGAGTGCAGCTCCAGCTGCCCCTTCCCTCCAGCTGGAAATTCAGAGTGCATACGGGAGGTGCGTACCTGATCAAGGATGCGGCCGTCTGGAATGGATTTTCAGTCTGGGAAAATGGAGCGCGTCACCAACGTTGCTCTTGTTTGGTGAGCAATAGGCCAGTGTGACCTCGCGCCAATGTTGTGATCTTCCTGAGGCCGCAAAAGGTGAAGCGGAGGGTGGGGTTGGAAATTTTAACAGCTCCATTCGAAGAACGGGGAAGAATTGCCAATCTCTAAGAAGGGGGTGGGGAAAAAATTGTGTATATGTGTACAGTGCAAGTGCAACACTTAATTTTGTATTTAACCATTTGGAACGTTCTGCTTCCATTTCTACAAATTTAAATCATTTTATATGATGTTTATAGGCAGCGGCTAGCCAGCTCATCAGTGGCTAGTATTCCAACATTCCAATGTGTACCTGGTCCCCTAGAAACTCCGCAGATGCAAGACAACAGTCGCACATGTAGCAAGCAATTGTGATTATGTACAGAGTACAGTGCACTGTCAAGCAGAAACTTTATTGCTCAATAATCTCCATAACACATAGCTTATCAGGAGCACAAGAGTTCAACACGCTCATAACATCGGCGTGCAGGCGATGGGAATTATCTGCCTCTGGCTGGACGGCGACCCACTGGCCGTCGACATGCTCGACGTGAGTGTTTTGCTCAGGGTGAGCGGAGAACCTGAGCTGAGTAACATCTCGGCACATCTTGTTCAGCTGGTCGATGGAAAGGACCAAGTCGAAATCGTCTTCCATCTCACCGGTCTTGGAGAGCTTAATGCCAACATCAGCCCCACGTGAAGCGACAGTGCCAAAGACCAGAGGATGCCCGATGGCCGGCATATTCGATGAGCTGCATATCTGCAATGGAAAAAGGATGAATGAAAGAGGCGCACACTTGTGAGAATTGATCTCACACTAAATCTCACTTGAGTCGCTCCATACAATAAACTGATTTTTTTCCGTAGTTCAGAATGATTAGCGATTATATGTATGATGAGAACCCAGTTAGGTGACCCACAGATGATCATACCTGTGTATACTGTACACCCATTTCATTTAGGGAGTCCAAAATTTTGCTTGATGATAGTAAGCTGAAAATACCCCCAGATCCTGCTGGCCTTTTAATTATCTCCCAGGGAGATTTCATCAGTACCTTTTTTCTGTTTGCATTGGAGGATGTACTGACAACAGGAAGCTCCAGCTCTTCCAGAACCCACACCTGCAAATTATTCCACAAGACATTATAGGAAGAAAGAAGAACCAAGGATAACGAGCATAGTAAGACACTGTCTTGTACCTTTTGAGTATCCAAACCAAAGTAGTCATTCTCTATCAGGCAATTCCTAACTGACTCCACATGACCAGGTGAGGAAACAATAACGAAAGGGGGTGATACATGATTTTCAATAGCCTGTATCAAGCAAAAGAAAAGAAAAGAAAAGATTAGACTTGTCCATATGACAACTGTTTTGTCAAGCGTAACTTTCTAACAACACAGTATATGCAGCCAATAAGCAACAAGTGACAAGCGATAATTGCGTTTTTTCATGACTAAAGAGACTAATCATCCTGATGGTATCTGTCAAAAATATATTCTGATAAAAAAAGGAGTTATGCCCTTAAAGTAAAAAAAACTACAGGACCAAAGCTCAATGGGCAGGTTCAGCTTCAGTATCAACAGCAGTGATTGTTAGCAGTTCTTCTATTTTTCAAAAAAAAACTTCACTTTTACTACATTTATATTTAGTGTATTCTTTGGGGAAATTATGCATGTTAGAATTTAAAAAATTGTAATCAATGACCATAAGAAGGAGTTCATACCTTCATTAACTCACTAAGAGAACTGAGCAAACTCTGAAACTCAGCATCAGAGTCTGAGCCATTTCTAACAAGTACAATAGCTGCTTTTGACTTCAGAAGAATCTCAAGACCTTTTTCGAGTTCTCCACTGAATGCATGTTTACCTTTCTCTCCAAGGTTTATACTCTTATACGGTATTTTGATCACCTTTTCCCTTGATAGTGACGAGTTAGCCAGCAATTTTTTTGACGAGCTGAAATAGGCAAGTTTGGAGAGCAAATGAAATTAAGAGCTTTGAATGAATGAATAAAAGCTGTATGTTTCACCAAAATGAAACAAATAATGATTCCCACAACCAGCACTCAGCCAGTATCATGTATATAGTAAAGATGCAGCAAATAAACCAATGTTTTTGTTTCTTTTGAAGAAGAAATTGGCAGGATACTGAACACATGTCACCTCTCAATTTGTTTGCTAATACAATGCACCGCATGTCGGAACAATTGAAAGTCCATGTACCCAATCTGCTCTGCAAGTGACGCCTTTTGGACTTTGTCCCCTGATAGCAAACCTTCCAGAACATGGCCCTGATCCATTTCAGAGAGCACCTTCTTTCCAGCAATTACACGGCGCTGAAGCCTCTTCCTGTCCTTCCACTCCTGTAACAATCCAAACTAGGTCATGCATCTAAAAAAGAACCCAATTTGTTTTTTTTTTTACTTTTTCTCCCATCAAATTGGTTTTTGTTAGGACCTAAAGCATTAAAGTTCATTGTATGCTTCCAATCTGTTTACTGTACAAAATGCCACATGTATCTACAATCTTCAATAGCCAGGACATCTGCAGTTATCAACATTTCAGTAATATGGACCTGAAGTATTTGTTTCTTTTAAGATGCAAATCATGACATTAGATGTGAAGATGACGTGCAATGCAAGAAAGGATGATGCAGACCTAACCATCGCACGCCTTTCTTTCTTTGATCTCTTGTCAGAACGTGAATTGAGGTCAAGTAACCCCTTTGGTGGTGTAATCCTCATTTCTCTGCTCTCCATATCTACATCAGGTACAATATCTTCCGCAAATGGAATCCACACATGCTCGCGTGATGAGGTTGAATGTTGATTTCCTGAATCTGGATCGACAACAGTAGCCTCAGCAGAGCCAATCATCACCTGTAGAAGATCTCCGCCACCAAAATTGAAAACTTGACCAACTGTTCCTACAAGCTTGCCTGTATCCTGTGACAACCAATTTCAGTTACTAACTGTGACCACAATACCTCCCTGGGAAAAATAAGGATAATGTATGCAGCCTTTGTGCAATTTTGACTACTTTCAAGTTTCACAGCGTGGGAACAATTTTAAAAGGTGGCAAATAAAGGTCCTAACTGTTCTGCTTACTTTTAGGGAGAGTAGAGAGCTATTTAAAAGACAAATAATTCTTAACTGAAAAGGTTGTGCAAACCAAGAGCATGGATCGAATGAGCCATAAAAAAAGTGGCATGTTCCAAAAGCGTGATTGAAATTGTGGCATATGCCTAAATTTCTCTTATCGGGCAGTGACAATGCAAGTGTGATGTGCCTTTTAAGTTGCTCTCACTGTAGATTGTAGCTTAGTTTTGTGGCTGAAATCAACTAATGATGCCTCGATAACTAGAAAAGGAAAACAGAAAGACATATTTACCTTGACAATAACTCTCATTCCAACAAGGTCAAGTGAATAGAACTCATCATCCTCAATTTCGGGCCTATCTCCAGCTCTCACGAGTATAGCTGAGCCGACTATTTGCCTAGCCTGAAAAGAGAGTAGCAACTGAATTATGTCAGAAGGTTAATTCAACATAAAGCAAAGCAGTAACTCAAACTCAAAGAAGAGCAACGTCTGGTAGTTTGAGCTGAAATATTCTGTTATCCATGCCCAGTCATTGACCTTGAGCGAGCTAATTGTTGTTGTGATTTGTGACTCTACATCTCATATGCACTTATGCAGATTGAGAGCGACAGAAACACAAAACAGGATGTCTCATTAAATCGAGGATATCTAACAAGGCAGCAAGCAATGCACTGAATTTGTACACCAGTATTACAGCTAGAGCTTGGATAGTTGATATAGACTGCACATCCTAGAAATAAAGCAAGACTCTGCTTACTGCCCTATCTCTTGGACTAGTTGATGTACACAAATTAACAAGCAAAAGAGCCCAGGGAATGCAAAGCACACAGACCTCATCCAGGTTGTGGATGCCATCGAAGCTAACAATCCAACACTTCTTCCCCGTGTGGGCCCTTCCTCGAACAAGCTCGAATTCCCTGACCTGTTGCTTCCCAGCAGCCCGAGCCCTCAGCCATCTCGTCCCCGGCTGTCAGAACAAACAAACGGCAATTTGATATGGGAGAGGGACTGAGGGAGGATTGGAGGAAGGCCACAGCCAATTACACATGGGTTACCGTGGCGAAGCGAAGCTCGGGGAAATCGGTTCGTGGCGTCACGAGGACGTCGCCGCGAACCCCGTGCGCGCCGGACACGTAGCCGACCTCCACCAGCTCCTCATCCTCCTCGTCGTATTCCCGTTCCTCCTCCTCGTCGTATTCCTGTTGCTCGTCCTCTTCCTCCTCATAGAATTCCTCTTTCTCCTCCTCCTCTTCCTCCTCCCCCTCCTGCTGCTGCCGCGCGTCGCTGAGGCTGGAGAGGAGCGCGGCGCCAGGCCGGGCCGGCGCGAGCGCGACGCGGCGGCTCGGGAGGAGGCGGGAGGCGGGCGCGGGAAGGACACGGGAGGAATACCGGGGGAGAGGGACGGTTAGGGGGAGTGATAGGGGCCGCGCCGAGGTGGAGGCTGGAGACGCCATTCGCGGCGTGGGAAAGCAGTTGGCCGGAGGCTTTGCCGCTCGCTCGGAGAGTGGGAAGAGCGGAGGGGAAAACGGAAGCGGATAGGGGTTTGTGGAGACGAGACACGAAAGCGTCTGCCGGTGGGGGTTTTGCCACACGGCCCATAGGCTACTTAGGGCCTGAAAACAAACTATTGGGCCGATTTCTCTCTCTCTCTATTTACTGTAGCAGTTTGTCTGGGCTGTGTTCAGATGGATGGAAGAAAAAATATTTTTTTTTCTAGGATGTATGTTATGTGAGGAGGATGAATAGGAAAGGTGAAAAAAAAAATTTAGGGATGCGTGTTCTATAAGGGGGATGAATAGGAAGTAAAAAGTACTTTTGGAACCTGAACACAGCCATGGCTCTGATACATGGGCAACAATGAATGTGCTCACATACTGTGCATGTAAACTATATATTCCAGGCTTATTTTTCCTAAAAAAATATATATTGCAGGCTTGCATGCGTACTGGCAACAAAAAACATTACTCTTTCATTCAAAAAAACAAAAAAAAACATTACTCTTAGAATTCATTCACAATCTGTTTGGCTGGCAAACGTAAGATATTTCAAAGATACTCCAGCTCTTCTGAGACATTTTCTCCCACCCCCATCCTGGCAAGCCACTATTTCCCAGTTCCTAATCCTTCCATTCAGTTTTATCAACCATCTTACGTGGTTGCAGAACCTTGCATTATGTTCATCAAACATCTAACCCCATCCCTTATCCTCACACACAGTAAGCGTTCACGAACAAAAGTCAGAGTAATATGCAGAATATTACTGTTACGGCACCTCACTGGGACAGAGCACAGCAGCTCTACATACGTGCACGGATCAAAAACGACATCGATCTCCTTTGTTGTGAACGGACAGTCACTGTCCACCCTGGTCGTTCAGCTAGCTTATCTCGCCCATTCATCCATCCTCACCTTGGCATTCATTGCCCGATCGGTCGATCCCCTCCGGCCGCGAGACGGCGAGAGCTCCGTCGACCCGTCCGCGTCGAGCGCCGTGGCTGAGGGTTGGCGCTGACCGGCCGGCCGAGCAACCACCGCCCCTCGACGCCTCCCTTTCAGATCAGAGCCCCACAAAAAGGAGGGTCTCGCGTTCGCCGGGAGCCTGGTGCGTGCCCTCGCCGTTGCGAAGCAGCCGTCGCACGGCCGCGCGCAATTAACCCTCGTGGCCGTCGCGCCCCCGCGCACGCGCGTGCACTTTGAGTCTACCTGAAGGCGCCGGCCAGGGGGGGAGGGGGACGGACGCTCGCCACCGGAAGGCCATGGCCGGCCGTTGGTCCATCCACGCGTGCGCACACGGGCGCCGTCGCTGTCCTGTCCCCGATCGGTTGTGGCTTGCAAACCCAGCTTCCTCTTCTAGCTCCCGTCGCAGCTCCAGCTCGCATTAATGGAACCCTGAAAGCGCCGTACCGCGCTTCATGTGCCGTCGCCAAGATTGGTACTACTCCGGATTAGCGCTTACTAATTCGCTTTCTCGACAATTAACAATCACAACCGCAAATTTTTTTAGCTTCGTCTACATCATGCTAATTCAGTACAGCAGAATGAAGCTGCAGTACTGTCCTTGGGTGTTTAGATAGCAAAAGTTACGAGATTAACACGGCTCTATACTGATGAAGCCAATACGATCGGGGAGTATAGCTAGCGACGACGCGTGTCCTATCCGCGGCTTAAATCTGGTAGCGGTGGCGTTTGACGTACGCGCGCGGAGCTGCAAGGTTGACCGGTTACTCGCTCGTCAGTTTCGATCCCCTGTCCTAGTCCTAACATTAACATGTGCCCAGGTGAGTCATTTGACCGGATTAATCGATCGATCGCACACAAGACAACACTCGCGCGCCCAATCAATGAGCGGCTCATTAGCTACGGATGGACCCATCGAACGAGTCAGCCTGCTACCTGGATGTGGACAGTATTCTACGTACGTAAACGTCGTATATTCAGTCAGCGCTGTAGCTACTTGGTAGCTAGCGTATGGTAGCCTGCCGATGGAATCGTCGCTGTTTTAAGCTGCGGCTGCCATGGCTGAGGGCTGACTTTCCTTTGGTTCAAAGGCATCCTGGCGGCGACTGTTGACGACCACGGGCGATAAATGAGCGGTGCATCAACCGCTGCGCGAGCTGTCTTAAATATTCGCGGACGTACACTATACGTGTTGAGCGCGTCACCCGTGCTGTAATACAACCGGACTTAATAGAAGGAAAGGACTAGAAGTCCTAGTTCATGTCCGGTTGCCCAGACTTGTATAGAAGGAAAGAAGGACTAGACGTCCTAGTCCATGTCCGGTTGCTTGTGGGCTCTTACCGAAACTCTAGTCATAGGTCGGAGTATATATATGAGATAGATTGTCATTGTAAATTATCAAATATGAGAAATAAAGAGAAACTCCACCTACATTGTGTCTTGTCTACTTTGTTCTGTGCTTGTCATGAGAGGCGTGAGAGGGAGAAGATCCAACCGTTGACGATGTGTTTTACAACACGTTATCAGCACGACCGCTCTTCGTCGACTACGCTAGAGGAATCGTCATCAAGCTCAATGCCGGCGATCTCGCCGTCGTCCTCGTCGACGACTACTTCGACGACGTCGACTACATCAACGTCGCCAGCGAACGGATCTACACCGACTCGCCATCAAGCTCGACGCCGACGATGTCACCGCCGTCTTCGCCGACGTCGACTACATTAATGTCGTTTGCGGAAAGATCTGCTATCTCTACGTGCTATCGATCTGCACTGCAACGACATCATCGTCATCAAGCAGACATATCTACAACCAGGCCAAACGCCCTACGCGGTATGTATCTACTAATAACTGCCCTACGCGGCAAGTGGAGTAGATCATTTGGCATCCAATGTACAAGGTATGAAATATATGGAACAAATAGTGGATTAGGATTAAATTTCTAATCTATTACCGTAAGGAATATGAAATCCTACGTAACACCACGAATATTGAAACGCTGGTCAGGAAGACGCGTTTGTTGATTGTTGTCCAAGTAATCCTGCCGATTACACAGCAACGATATTATCTTTTTCTCAATATGCTATGCTCGCTGACTCCGTATAGTCACACTAACTGCACATTAAATATCGTTTGCACCAGCATGTGCAAATAAAACAGTTCTCCGCTGATCACATGATCGGTCACCGACGAGGTGTTTTATCGCATAATCATCGCGAATATCACCTACGACGACCTGGATGTCGCCGTAATGATGCTCATCATAGGTCCCTGAAGGGCAAATCATCACGTCTGAACTGTATGAAACCCAAAGTAGACGTTGATTTTGTGATATCATTAAAATTAAATGCATCCGCATGTATGCATGACTGCATGCCAATGTGATTACGTGAAGTTCTCATGCGAAGAAGCTTGCTAACGTGATTACGTGAAGTTCTCATGTGAAGAAGCTGCATGCAAAGGCAAAAGAATTACTAAGCTAGCAATCGGACATAATCGAGGCCCATTAATTCAGGTCATCCGTAGAAAGCCTTGCGCGACCATATGCTCGATCGAAGCACCATCCAGTAGCTACTTCTGTTGTGCTCAACCCGTGACCGAGCTTAATGCTCATGAAGCAGCACTACTGCCTGAAGCTAATGCATATACTATGAGACACCCGAAGTTGTACTAGTGCTGAAGTTGTGCCGCCAAGTTGCCACCCAGCCATCCAGTAGCATAACACGACGTTGAGCTTCAACTTTGATGCGCTTGCATGCGTACCGCTCAACAGCATTCGCCCAAATACCCAATGCCGCCACCCAGCAGTGATGACGGCAAGGGAGCGAAGAGAAGTGGCTGAGGGTGGCGCGACCACCGAACAGGTTGCCGGGTCGGCCATAAAGGGATTTTACGGTAGTTCAAGCATGACTTGTTCGCGCACTCACCTTGGTTCTCCGGTCATACCCGTATCCGTATGAAGCCAGCAGCTATGAGCCCACCAGCGCATCTCGTGTTACTCTCGCATACACGAAGCGGGTGCGCTCAGGTCGGAGACTATAACTGGAGAGAGCCTGAAGAAGAGGTCTAGCGACTGGTGTGATAATTTGGATCAGGCAGTCCGTATGAACACTTCATTTTTTTTATGAAACTTATTTACTGTTTTATGGTATTTGTTGTAATACGCATAAATAAAGTAATATATTGACTTTAATCATAGAAACATGGTTTTAGGTATATAAGCTCTCTATTGAAACCCCCTTTGAGGCTCATATTTTTTTAGTATGTTTAATGGTTATATATTTCTGAAATTGAACCACTAATCCCTGAAGTGTTATGATATCTCCCAATCTTGAAGACTTTAGACATAATACCACTGAGAGTGTCATATTTGCATGTTTTCCGGGCAATTGTGTGAATGGGGTATTTTTTTTTTTTGCTTGGAAAATTCTGGAAATTATAGAAAATAAATCTATTCAATAGATTAACCAATATTAATTAATTTTGCACTTGTTTCATGCACTAAAACACATGAAGTGTGCTTGTAGAAATTGCATGAATAATGTAGAATGTGGCATGAAGTCTATTATTTCTCAAAGAAATATAAGTCTATTATTTCTTGAAGAAATATACTATTGGTTTAAGCCTGATACTATATAATCTCTAGAAGAGATATTATATAACTCTGAAAGTTATTTTAGCTTATAGAAACCAAACATTTTTATCTTTCAATATTGCATTATCATTTACTAGCAGTAAACTCTTCAAAAATATATTAATTAATTGAGCTTCATATGACATGAAGTTATACAAAATTAATATGTCTTCTAGAACAAACATATTATTTGTCTTGTAGACAGTTTTGCAATTCAAGAAAAATTGTACATGTTGTTTGTCATGGAGACATTTTTGCAATTCAAGAAGAATATGCATAAGCTCAATACAACAAATATTTATGCTACCAGAAGTTTCATAAGTTATAGAAGTGGAAGAAAAAATAAAGTACATTCCAGAAGTGATGCTAGGCTCAGGGGGAGACGCAATGAGCAACGAAATTTCATGCTCACCCCATAACCATGAATGAATAGAATATTCTACATAAGTTGCATTATTAGTTATTCATGAAGAATTTGGTTGTACTCATGAAGAGTAAGTACTTATCTTTTTGCTTTAAATATGAAGTTTAGCATTAATTTAAGAATCTTTCCCAGATTAGAAGGGCAAATTAAACAAATTGGTGTTTCTTACCTCTACATAGGTTTTTCTCACCTTACATTTTGTCCAAATGCTTGTAGCAATATTTACCTGTAGTAATCAGTTTAATCTCATGGAATAAATAAAGAATTACATATTGAATATGTAAATAATTATTTTATATTGCCTATTAGATAATCATTTGCAATGATATATTACCACAACGCCTCAAGTAAACATGAAGTTTATTTGTGCACTACTACCATATAGGTAGAATAAAAATTGAATTTTCAAGAAGCACATAAAATTAGTAATATACACGCCACTTCATTGATCTTGAAGGATTCAATCTGGCGATGAACTGATATGTTACTCAACTATGTATTGAATACATAGGCCCTGTAACTTGAAATTTATTCTACCCACCACATTATTGTACACCGAATAGTATAATAATATATGAATTCATATCATATTAGATATACTAGCAGTATAATTTAATTCTATGAAACTTTTTCATAGATCATGCTTGAAGCATTACATCACCTGAAGTGCAATTGTGGTATGACGAGGGGGGAAAATTTGGGCCAAGAGGTATACGAAAAATGTGGATACAATTACAGAAAAATTTAATAGGCATATCCCTAATCCTGTAAGATTGTTGGTTCAGAGCCTCATCCTATTAGATGTGGGACAATCAATGTGCAAGTTGGTCCGTAGCCATAGTCAATGCAATGACTAAGCATGCAGCTCTGCACATACTTTTGTAATCCATATACCATTGTGTCAATTAGAATGACCAATTAATAGTTATTCCACATTAATGTAAGGATCATCATGTCACTACATTAATTAGTACCCTTTGCAGGGGTATCACATTAAAAAAATCGCTCTACACTGGTTTGCAGCCATTGTGTTATTCTTATATTCACACTAGCTTTGGATGCTATGTGTAACTCAAGCTTCTCCTGTTGAGTAGCAGACCCCATTACACTAGGATGGTTAGTAGTCCGTCATAAAAATCTATCAACTAGCTAGCAAGCTAGCCCACTTGTGCGTCGTATGCACATATACTAAATGATCAGAAATCATTAAGTAAATTTTTAATCAAGAAGGCTAAGATCAGGGGGAGAAAAATGGCCTAGAGTTGGCTCAGTATATCCAATTAGAAATTGGTTAACCCAAATCAGAATGGGTTTTTGCGAATGCATAAAACGAATATAGACCTGGTAGTCTATTATGTGGAAAAACATTTTATATTATGGAATCAATAGTATATGGGGAATTCTTGAATAAATGAGCAATTACTTTTCTAGAAGAAAATTCCATGTAGATTATATTTTGTGTATTTATAAACTAAAAGTTCATGATAAATACTTGAAGTACATGGTATGAGTATTATGCTTATAAATAGGCAAAATAAATAAAGAAGCTAGACAATAAAAATAGTCTCGTCGACTTTGAATAGTGCAAATTAAAGGTATACCGAATATACCGTATTGCACACTATGCTAACATAAATGTAGCATTCATGTTACTATATTAATAAAGTCTAGCTCACTGCATATAAACAAATAACCCCTATATTTAAAAGAAGTGTGTGTAACTATTATTTTATTTCACCATAATAGCATACATAAATGGGCATTAACTTGAAGTTGGAAAATGGATCTGAATTTCCATTATACTAAGCCCATGGGGACATTTTAGAAGTATGCTAGTAATGAAGATATAATATCGGCATTAGGGGGAGAGAGTCCATATGAATGCCTTATATTTGAAGCAAGAAATATCTTCATATAATATTCCTGGAAGCTTGAAGCAGAAATATAAACACACACTATATTATACTTGCATGAAGCAAAGTATATTGCCAGAAAATTGAAATTGTGAGTAAGCCCACAGGGGCGGCACTTGATGTGGCCAACTCTTGAAGTGAAACTCCCTGAAGGACTTGATCCCAGTGAGAATGTGCACATGATGAATACTCACGAATGGGACATTGGAAATTAGGAGAAACAACCTGAAATTCAAGTTTACTTGTAGTAAACAAATGCTATGTGTGGTATATCCCGGGTATCTAATAATATACTCACACTGGCAAAGTGCTTGGTCATTAATTTAAAATCTGCAGGGACGACTGTTGGTTTTAGATAAGATGAACTTGTCAAACAATTTAAATAGAATCTCCGCAAATTCCAAAGCAGAAGACCTTTAAGGTTAATTACCTCACAAATTGAGAAATGTTCATCGTGAAGATGAATGCCTAACGCTTCAAAGAGCGCGCAATATATTTTGTGTTGGGATAAACAGAAAAATATTGACTATATAACAGTCTTATCCTGAAGATATGGGAGAATTGAATGAATGTCGACAACATTACCTCTATAATTGCAAATGTTTCTCTAAGCGAGAGCATGGATCCAAGACTAAAGTCCATGGTAGAGTTGCATGAAGCACTCATATCGGGTCAATGAAAGAATACAATTGAGGTTGAACCATGAAAAAAGTATCTGAACCTAGAAGTTCAAACTATACGAGTCATTATGAAATAATGATATGGTGAAATACTATGGTTCATAAGTCTTTCAAAAGACTATTAAACTCCTATTATGTATGAATAAATATTTTGTAACATATCTGGCAAATGACATAAATAAATGAATAAAATATTATGCAGTTAATCAGTGGATTAGGAAAATTCCTGAGGAATGATCCTTGAAGGACTCATTTTCCTTGAAGGAATAAAATAGTAAGAAATAGAATCAAAGCTCATACTAAGCATTAAATGTCTAAGGTAGATAATATTCTTGAACGAATATTAAAATGTCTCACGAAGAGCATATCCTAGAAGGAGTAAAAGTAAAGAGCTCATAGAAGAACTCAAATTATTGTGAAAAATTATTTCTCTCTATCATGAGAAAATTTCTCATAGAAGAGAAATATTATTTTTGAAGAATTAAGGATTCCCGAAGAAAATAGTCATTGAATGACTTATCATCAGTCAACTCCTGCATGAGCACCAACAATCCTGAAGATACAAGTGAAGACTCGTACAGACCCGAATGATTAAACTAGAAGTGCAACGAGGATTTAAATGGTCTTGAATGTACTATACAAGCACTCGTATGTGCATAAATAGCTAGCTATCATTGAATAGCAAGTATTCTCGAATACCATAGAAGGTATATTGGTGATTGGCAAATTGAATTATCCCCTTCAAATGCCAAATGAAGATTGACTAACCTTAAACACCGAGGTTTGAAAATATAATACCTCGAAGGTATACTAATTTGTAACTCATTGTCCCCATGTTCCTATGAAAGGATAAAATTTATTTGTATTGCATAATTAAATAAGTGGTTATTAGTGCTCGAAGCATTGCTTCTATCATAGTCTTGAAGAACTATATTAAGTCTTTGAAGGACTAAATATTTTGGTAATTGAATACCAATATTTGTACACTTTTATGAAGAATGTGCTTAAAAATCATCATGAACATAAAGTTCAAAGAATGTTGTTATGAGGGGGAGCACATATTTTCATTAAGTATTATCTAGAATGAATAAACTTAATGATTATTTACCATGAAGGTATACCACTGGATTATTAAAGATCACATATATTATTATTGCAAGAACCTGATGTTTATGCATAATCTTGAAGATTGATCATTGTTCATGAAGAATGATGAATGTATAATTACATAGAAACCAAGAAGGTTTGATGTTGTACTCTTTTTCCCTTTGTGAGTGTTTATTTGAAGGTTTCTCACATAAGGTTTTTGACGAGGCAACATATGCAATACAATTGCGGTTGATATGTACTCTTTTCTCCGATAACCGTTTTTCCCACTGGGTTTTTAGATGGAGTTTTTAATGAGGCATATACATTCATGGTAATCGCCCAAGAGGGGGTGTTGTAATACAACTGGACTTAATAGAAGGAAAGGACTAGAAGTCCTAGTCCATGTCCGGTTGCCCGGACTTGTATAGAAGGAAAGAAGGACTAGACGTCCTAGTCCATGTCCGGTTGCTTGTGGGCTCTTACCGAAACTCTAGTCATATGTCGGAGTATATATATGAGATAGATTGTCATTGTAAATTATCGAATATGAGGAATAAAAGAAGCTCCACCTACATTGTGTCTTGTCTACTTTGTTCTGTGCTTGTCATGAGAGGCGTGAGAGGCAACCCTTGACGATGTGTTCTACAACAACCCGTACCCGTTCCGCGTTCAGTCGTTTGCATCGTGTCGACGTTGGTGACACAAATGCAATTATTCAAAATTTGGATCGTGCTAAAAAAAAAAGATGATGTGAATACACTGTTATGCAATCCACAAACGGATTGCAGCATTATTATTACAAAGGGAAAGAAAAATTGTAGCCTAATAATTCATGTCAAATATAATGCACGCAGACATGCAGTCTACGCTGCGCACTTGTACGTACATGCGAACTAATCGTCTTCGCATAGTCAAAGAGACAGTACCACTTTGGGCGCGCGTCTTACATGCATGGCTCTCTTTTCCTTGCTTTTCCTTTTTTGACTACGCATGCCATGACGACAATACTAGTGGTATTTGAATTATGTGACCAGTATATTGTGTATATATACGCATAATGCATCACACACAGATTTCATACAGGCGTTCATATACAGATGCAGGCCCCATCAGAGATGAGTGAAGTTAACTAGCATATATGTATTATTATGCATCTTCCTGAACTCAAGGAAAGGTCACGATTAAGCTATAAAACTGCCACAGCTAGCTGCAAGAGTACAGTACAGGCATGTCCCAACTTAAATCATCATCAAGTGCAAATAAAAGCATGATGAACTCATTAGAATCAGGTACATGTACAGCAAACTTCTTCTAGCTAGTACTGGAGCCCGTCCTACTGCTGATGCTACTACTAGAACCAAAATCATCATACAATGACACAAGAACCAAAAAGTTAATAACAACCAAATCTCTATCAGGCTAGCTCTCCATCGATCATCATCGTCAATAGCTTCGAGGGTGTAAGAAGAAAAGCTCTAATAGTCATGCATCAATGGTGGTGGTGATTGTCGCCATCGTCGTTGTTGTGATGAACGAAGGATGGGAACATGTCCTGCAAGAGGCCAGCATAGTCCTGCGCCATGAAGTGCTGCATCCGGAGCGGAGCGCTGCTAGTTGCCACCGTAGCGGTGGCAGTAGTAGTAGTAGCACCAGCCGTACCGACAACGGAAGCCAAGCCATGGTGCTCAGGCAGCCCGCCCTGGCTCGACATGCCGGCGTTCACCTGCTGCTGCAATCCGGAGACGGAGGCGCCGCTCATCACCAGCTGCTGCTGCTGCTGCTGCTGCTGCTGCTGCTGCTGCATGGCGTGGTGGTGCCCCTGCTGCTGTAGCAGGCCGAGCGCGTCGAAGGCGCCACCGCCAACGCCGGGCCTGAAGGCGAGTCCTCCCGCGCCTACGCCGCCGAGCGCAGGCGGCGGCGGCATGCGGAAGTGAGGGTGGTGGCCGAGGAGGCTCGGGTGGTGGTGCGCGGCGGCGAGGAGGTGGGAGCTCCCGCGCAGCGTGGCCGGGATGGGGTGCGTGTGCTTGCCCTCGTACGTGGTGACCACGACCGCCGCGTCCTGGTACGACCGCTCCACCCGCTTCTTCACCGGGCACTTCTGCGTCGTGCATCGGTAGTAGCTCCTGCATTTGCATCACACTCGCCATGATGCTCGTCGTCATTAGAAACCCTAGCTAATTCGTGGACGCGTGGTGACGTGGCGAAGAACAACGTGCACCTGATTAGTAAGTACAAAAACGGAATGTGCACGCGTACCTCGGGAATGGGCTGTTCTTGACGGCTTTCTGGCCGTACTTGCGCCACCGGTAGCCGTCCTCCAGGTGGTCGACCTCGCTCTTGGTCATGAACGCGAACCGCGGCTGCCGCGGCCGCTTCTCGCCCTTCCCCTTGCCCTTGGCCGCCCTGCAGATCATACGCACACACATGCGTCAATGATGAATGCCAACTTTGATAAATCTGTTCAAACAAGGCGGTAGCTAGATCTGAATGCATGTTTTGGTGCGCTAGATGATTCTGCGGTCATATACTAGTACAAGTAACTAGAAAGATTTTCAGCCAGTCCATTCAAACATGCATGGATCCCGTGGAAGAGTAGCTACGTATGTACGGCCCGCCGCAAATACATGGCTCTAGGTTCACACCATACAACTGGCCTGTCCTTAATTGTTTTTTGTTTCTGCTGGATTTGGAGATCCGTCATGGTCACACAAGTTGCAAGCAAAAAAGAAGTTGCAAAGTATGTTTCGATGAAATTTAAGGATCAGTTGGGCTTGGGCATGCAAGCCAGCTAGCTACTGATTGTGCGGATTGATCAAAGTCGTCTGCTGATCTTAAATCCGTCCGGCCGAGTGTGGTCATGGATTATGAAAACGGCAGGCAGCAGTTGGTGCAGTCAAATTGGAGGAAGATGTCAAGACAAGGAAGACGAAACCAAGGAGGCCAGGCAAAGCAAAGCCCCTATGCATGTGTGGAGGAGAAAGGTGTGAGAAATAAACATCTATCAACTTTTATAGAACCCTAAGACAGATCGAGTTCTTTTTTGTTTTCTTTTCTTTGGGATGCAGCATGCTTAAAATGAGAAACCCTAGCAGAGTTCACACCTTAGCCAAACCAAAGATGCAAGCGACAACGAATAGTATTCGTTATGCATGTTGATGAAGTTAAGGTATTCACTAATGAACAAGCAAGACCAAATTAAGAGAGAAGTTACTCCAGATCTTGATTCATGTTCTAGAGATCAACAAATTAATAAATCCGCTGCTGCTAAACTTTCTCAAGAAAATACAGCTCTAGCATCAAAATAAAAACTTTGCAAATCAAACAGGCTATGGCCGATCTATAAGAAGAACTACTTGCTAAGATCCGGAAAGAATTTTGTTTTTTTTCTCAATAGATGATTGAAATCTGATCAGATCAACTCACCCTTTCTTGTTCTTCTCTTCTCCTTCCCCATCTCCCTTGGCCGCAGCCGATCCGTCCTTGCTCTCCTCCCCTTCCTCCTTCTTGCACTTCCCGGCGGCCGACTCCTCGCCCGCTCCGGCTCCGGCGCCGCAGGCCTCGCTCGACGTCGACGACATGGACATGCTGTTGGGCGTGAGCGGCGCCGCCGCCGCCGTCCCGACCCCGCCGCCGGCGACAGCAGCAGCAGTGTCCACCACGACGAGCTCCCTCTTCACGGCATCGTCCAGCACATCCCCCGCCACGTCGAAATCCCCCGGGAACGCGTCGTCGTATTCGTCCAGCTGCGTCGTCGGCATGCTCGCCTGCAGGTAGTCAGTGAACCACGGCTGCTGCATCATCGGCGTCGGGGCGTCGGGGCGCGGCGTGAACAGCGACGCCAGCTCGTCGTGGAACTGGAAGTCACCGGCGGAGAGGTGGTGCTGGTGGTGGCCACCGCCGGCGTGGTCATGCCTCGCGCCCGACATGGATGGATCGGCAAGGGCACGCACGTGGCTACCACAGAGAGGAGAGATGGAGCAGTCGAAGCTGGCGACCTTGAGCGTGTGCTCGATCTCTCTTCACATATAGATTGCTCCACACCTAGCAGCCTAGCTGTATATGGCGAGGAGAGGAGAGAGGGATGAGGAAAGGGAGAGGTGTGTAAGCAAGGGAGCTAGCTTGGTAGAGACTAGAGAGTGTGATCGTGTGTTGGGGAAAGATCGGAGATGGATGGGTGGTTGGGTCATCGGGTGGGAGGGATAATAAGGGCTCCGGTTAGAATGACTAGTTAATTTACTGGGTTGCTTAAAGTTAATGGATCCATTTGATTCGTCTTGTCAGCCTGTAAACTTTCTTTATGTTCTAGTAACATCATCAGACCTTTTTTACCAGTTCTCTAGCTAGCGAGAGCAAAAGTCGGTGCCAGTTCTTTTATACTGTTGGACTTTGCCACTTCTCTTATCAAATGGAACATAAGGAACACGTCAAATTTTGTGTCTTTTCTAATTTTATCTAGGATTCTATTTGAAACGTGGGGTTACATTTGCGAGCGAGTGAACTTTAGCCGAATTTGTCTGGCTTAATTGGTGTGTTCCAAACGGGCTCTCAAATAATCTTGTGTGTTCGCTCACTGCTGGTTACCAATTGTAGGAGCTGTTTGTTTTCAGACGAGGGGTTTGTCTGCTTCTGAAAAGTCATTTAGCAACAGTGAAGCAACGCTAGTGGGGTTAGCAGTGGTCCAAGGTCGCATACATACGCATCGGCTGTGAGTCAGCGACGGCTACCGGGTGCAACCGGTCACGTAGGTCAAACTGCCGGAGCTGCGTCAAACCGTTCAAACGCAGCTTCACCGACACGTGTCCGTGCCGCTTTGACCGGCCCCACTTCTCTGACCCAGCCAGCCGCGGAGTCCTCGGCCCAGGTAGTTGTCTTGTTGATGCCAGCATGACGCTGCCGGTGCCTAATCGACGCCGTACTCCATCCGATCCCGATCCGACGGTTCCAACGCCATGAACGCCGGGGAGCGCCGGGCCCAATAACTCGCTCTCTGGCAGGTGGGCCACACCCTCTGCACATGTATAGTATAGTAGTCTCGGAGAAGAATAGCCTTTCAAAGCGACCACCGGCGACGAGCGATCAGAGACGGGAGAGATGGCCGTTCGTTCGCTGGTCTGAATGAAAGCGAGCGGCTGTGCCACGCACGCGACCGGGCGGCGAGCGAGCCCCTGCTGGGGCCCTGGGACAGGTCACGAGGTTGGTCGCGGGCGGGCCGACCGCGCCGGCGTACGTGTGCACCCATCGGTCGATCAGGCGACGATGGCCGCCACCGCCGGGCCGGGGAAAGCAACGGGCGCGAGAGCTGTGGCGACCCTGGCTGGCTGGCTCTATAGCGCTCTGGTTTCGTGCGCGTTTCGCTTGATTTGACGCGAGGGCTCGCTGTTGCCGCGCGACTTTTTTTTTTCCGCCGGCGAAAAGGTTCGATTTGGCACGATCGCTCGGCGGCCGGGATGACAACGGCGGCGGCGGCGGAGGAGGAGGAGGAACTTCCCTCGCCACAGCATTTTGGTTGGTTCAGGTTCAACGGCCAGGGTTGCTAGCGACGAACGATCGACAGGTTTCTTCACGGTGCAGAGATCCGATCCCATGCGTCTCACGGTTTTTAGGACATGTTCAGATTCCCAACTATTCACTATTCATTCCAACTTTTCACTATTCATTCCAACTTTTCACTATTCCCCCCTCACAAAACACGTTTCCCAACGAATGCTACAGTGTTTTTCTTATGCTACAGTGTTTTTTCCTACAATCTAAACACACCCTTAGTAATATTATTGGTGATGCTTCTGCTGTTGTGTTGAGCGCGGATTTGGGTTCACATTATGACTTGACGCCAACTTGACTAATTGACGCCTTCAGCTGAAGCAACAGGGGGTCTCAGATGATCAAGCAATCATGATCGTTCAAAAAAATATCGTTTGGTTTATTGTAGTCTTGTTGAACAGCGTCAACTAATCTAGTCCCCGTGATGCAGCCATAGCTAGCGTTGCTTCATGCTTAGAATAGCATGTTGGAGTATCACTCAACAACCAGCAATAATAGGCGTTCGAAGATTGCAGGAGCTTTGTTATAAATATAGCTCGAATGGCTAGCTGGATTATCCAGGTACACGCAGTGTTTTATTTATGTCTTTGACACAGTTTGTTGGGTGCTGAATCCCATCAACGTTTGGTCTAATCAGGGAGCTTCATCAGTCAATGCAAGACTCAAGACAGCGTTGCCACACGCCAGAAACAACCCCTTTTCTGTTCATTACCAGCACCAAGACGCAACGAAATTCAGGCGGACGCCCTTTATTTAGTTCAGACTTCAAACAGATACCATACAGATATTATAGTACAACAGTGGAGTAGGAATCTTTGGCACTGTTTGGTTCTTTTTAACAAAGTTTTTGGTGCAGCGTTTATTAATCCGACGGTTTCTTATATTAGAGTCTTTGACATAGATTTATAGGATAAGCATAGGAAGCGGCCAAACCAAAGTCAATTGCAAATCTGCAGATGTATGGAAAAGGGCAACTGCTATCCACGAAAAAGACACTTTTGGTCCCTATAAATTTACAAAGCTGACAGCAACTAGGAGGGGGGGAGTACACCAAGCAAAGCACGTCAAATGCGAGGCAGCCAACTACTAGCCTACGTATCCAAACGCTGCTTACCCATTGTTAATCGCCTGCGAGACACGGTGACTTTGCGATCACCTGCCAGAGCTTTGACCTGCGCCAAAGTCCCTGTGGGCTCCTACACGATTCCCGAGTGAAAAACCCTGGTCCATCTCTTTGGTTAAATCCAAGCAAAGACCTCGTCCTCACCTAATCCGCAAAGCTACGACAACAAGCATCGTCGTCGTCCTATTATTTTATCCCGTTTGTCGTGGCATACTATCTACTAGCACTAGCGTGAGTTTCCATGCATTTGTATTTATACTCCTACTTACCCTAGATGCCCATCAAGCATTTGAACTCACAAGTATATTATATATACAAGCATAAAACAGTTTTCAAATAAGTTAAGACGTAAAACTGAATTAGCATTTTTAATTTATTCGCCTTATATAGTGAAGGGAATGGATTGTGGATTTCTCTATGTGCTAGACCAGTAGTTCAGAATGATTCCTTGTGCTTGTTCTAGAATGCAAAACGGAAAAGACGCATGGAGAATAATATAGGAGCATGAGAATGTTGACCGGATCGGATCAAGTATCACTTGATGCTGGCTGGTACGTAATCGTACCCTAACCTTTGGCCGCTAATCCCGTCAGGGAAATTAAAGGTTCGACAGACAGGTCACAAACACACAGGTGTCTGTAGTGCAGCTATCACCTTTGAAGTTTGAACGGGGAGGCAGCTCCCGCTTTTGGACTCCAGTCCACCACCGTCCCTCTCGCCGGTCACACCGATGCCCGCCGGCCGACGTGCCGCCGCCGTCGTTTTTGCGACTGATGCAAAATAGTAGTAGTAGTACTAATCAAACTGGCAAACAGGATTACAGGAACAAACAACCACCATCCAAAATACAAGTTGCATTTACATTGGTACTAGCATACTGTCATCATCATGTTGCTAATGCAGTTTGCAGCTCTATGCATGGGTTAGGCTCCATCGGAATGGGTAGCCTGCCAAAGCCCAAGGCCACAGGACAGCAAGTACCACCACTAGAGTGTTGCTTAAATTATTTCCCCCCTTTTTTCTCCCTGAAAAGCATATCTCTTTCTGCTTGATTCTTTTTAGAAACCTTTCTGCTCGATAGGTTTCTCACCTGCAGAAAGATGGATCAAGATGTACTTGCACGCAAGATATAGAATTATCTCTAGTCCTACGCACTTGGCCTAGCTAGATCACATGGATCACAAGGCTGCCAAACACGCCGCTAGATTGAGGATCCAGAAAACAAAAGGTTTAAGAAAACTTCCTAATATCAGGTTATGATAATCATTTCAACAGTCCTTTATGGTGTCAATAGTAAATAAATAAAGATATTGCAGGAGTAGATAATGAAACAACAGTATATTTATTTGACAAGCTTGACTTTGATTTGGTTGAAACTGGAATAGCCTCTCCAAGTCAAGTTCAGCTCTTGGACTGCGTTCCAACTATTCAACATGGACGAGTGACCATCGTGTCATTGTCTTCAATGGTGCAAGTTTTATATACTATCTATCCAAGAAGGCTAACCATTTCACATTTCTGTCATCTTTTTCACCAAAAAATATAACCTTAGCATCCGGTATGTTGTTTATCCCTTTCTCTCAAGTTTGAATCCTTCGTAATTCAGTCAAAGAAAAAAAATCAGGCATCCTGAAAGATTTGTAACTCGTCGAGACATGGTTCTTCCGACATCCTGGTTATTCCTGAATACCCGATAAGATATGTTTTCCAAACTATTCCTGGCAAGGAATAATAAGCATCTTTGAAAAGCCCTGCGATGAAAACAACATCACATTTGCCCCGTTCTGCCAAACACACGGGATACTGCAGTCCGGCGCATAGTTCCTCGTGGAAAAGAAAAAAACAGCTGGAATCTTTTCCATGTTCAAACGGGCACTCCTGCTAGAAGCGAGTACAATTACAGTATAAATTCCACTGTCAAAACTTACAACATTTGCAGCACGTTCCTGATCTCGTCAAAAGAGAGAAATGCCAAAATTTTCAACTGTGGACATGCTTATCAGTCAGTCAGATCGCCTCTGGGAACAAACCAAGCCATCAACTTGACTGAGTCGCATTCGCAAAGCCCGGCAGGTTACTCATGGCCATAGGAAAGACAGCCGCGAGAAAAGTCTGCAGTTTTCTAGGGCTAGTTGCTGGATAATGGGTAGGAAAACCTCGCGTTTCAGTATCTTTCTCACCCCACTGAGAGACAGGACGTAGAAAGGTTAACTTTTCCAATCTGAAAATCTCACCCATTTTGATCCTACTTTTGTAATATGAAAACTCACGCCCTGTATGTGCTGAAAGTGATCTGATACAGGAGTTGGATCTGATGCCACGGACATGGCTTTTTGTCTGAAGAATTATTCATTTGTTTGGCCTATTCTCGTGGATCTTGGACCAGGAAAACTACAAATCTAGGAGTACAATGGTTCTTTACTTCTATGGTTGAGGCAGCTATCCGGCACTATTTTTTTTAACGGAAAATAACTAACAAATACTGACCGGGAAGCCTGAAAATTGTCTCGGCGACCTGTCTTCTTTGGATTACTCTGACGTTCAGACTTTCAGAACTTCAGTTTCGCTGAACATTTGGTAAAACCAAGTTCCTACTGAGGGAATGCTTCCTGGTGAATGTTGATGTGATCAGTGAGGGGAGATGATTTAAAACAGCTTTTGAAAAGAAGATTTAAAACCCAAGGGCACAGCACGTATACTAGTACATCTTGTGGACATGGCATACTGAATTTTGTGGCAAAGTCAACAGAGGAGACGACCCCTGCTGTTCCAAAGGGCACTTATGTGGAGATCCACTCCCAGTCTCCCCTATAGTTTACTCCTGTTAATACTCATTTGGACCAGTGCCATGAGGCTACCAATAAACATTGGAAGCTTTCTGGGGCAGGATCTGCGTCATGTGATGCACTCGTGGAGGAAAGGATTGTTAAAGCGCAGACCGGGCATCTGCAGGCAGGGCTGATCAGTTTTGTTTATGTGGCAGGTGAATGGTTTTATTCCCAAATAATTGTGTTTTATGCTTGGCCCTTTTGACTTGCTTCTTGTCATATCATTATGTTTCTTTTGGCATTTGCCTACCTCTTTTTCTGGGGCTGCAGCTACGGCCTGGCAGGGAATCTTTTTTTTGCATGAGCGGCATCCTTGTAGGGTTCACACAATCGCACATCAATGCTGGGGCCTGGGGCCTCCAAATGTTCGGGTGTGTTTAGATTGAGGAAAGATTCCCCGAAAATACACTTATCACCAAAAAAACACTGTAGATGAATAGTGTTATGTGAGTAAAAGGGGTGGGATGAATAGGAAAAAGTTAGATGAATAGTGGATTTTTGGGATCCTTTTGAATCTAAACGATGCCGAAATATAACCTGGCTTATTGCAGTAACTGGAGCATGCATGGAGATAGAACAAGTCGAACGAAATGTACGGTTAGGAAAAATGGACTTGGTGAGCTTTGAAGTCGAGGAGAAAAAAAAAAGATAGAAGTAAAACTGAACATTGAACAGGCAAAGAAGCAGTACTTTTGAACTCGCCCTTATCTCGAGTGTTCTGCAAATTCATGGTTTTTTTAATACATACTCCGACAACGGGTTTTTTTTCGATTACGATACAAAGAGACAATGATGCGTAATTCATTAGGTGCACAGGCAGCAGGCTGCACACATCTCAGCACCTCACATGACGTGCACTCGATGCTGTATGACATGCTCCATGCTTCACGCACGCGTGCACCCACAGACCTAAACCTATAATCTGATATGATCTGTAGCCATCCTCTCAAGTCCACCACAGGCGGTCACGTTCACACTCGCGAACCAGTTCCATAGAGCCGATCGCGATTCCGAGCACGAGAAAGAACACACACAGATCGAGCAGCTCATGCCCGTGCTCGTGCCCGTGTGGCCCAGCGTTCCGTTCCGCTGTGCGCACGCTGGCACCACGCACAGCGTCTCAGCCCACACACATCGCAGCGTGCATGCGCAGCACGGCAGAGACGCGTCTGCAGCCAGCCGCAGCTCGAGGACGGACGCGGGGACAAACGCGCGCGCGCGACACGATGCGCGGGGCACATGCCGGCCGCGGCAGTCAGCCCTGCACGCTCCGCCTCCTTTGGGCTAGAGATTCTCCTCACGCCCGGGGCCGGCCCGGCTTACCCCCATGCACGCTGCCTGCCGCCGCGGAGATCGCCAAGGTCAACTCTCGCAAACTGTACGTTCTCCGCCTGTCAGTGCAGTGCAGTAGTAAACTACTGACTCCGTAACAGTTAAAATTATGCACACGGATGAGCATCAGCTACGATGCTTTTGCTTTGGGGTGTGCTCTCGTGGCACGCACGAGCGCAATGATTCCGTGGACAAGGGGAGATGTCTGTCGCTCGATCGATCCCTCCTTCCCTCTGGGTCATCGCCACCGCCACCGTGATTACCGGCCCTAAACAAATTTTCACCGTACCAGCATGTCTGTCTCCCCCAAAAAGTCAGAGCTCGTGCCCCCTTCCAAGGCGCGACACTGGCAGTGGAAATGTATAGCAGCTAGCGGCAAGAAGAAGGGGTAAAAAAGGGCCCTCGACTTTTGCCGCGGTGAATGGGGACAAATTAAACCCGGCGCCGGGGTCAAATGCGGCCATGAAGGCGACAGAAGATGATCGTTCCCCCGTCTCGGTCTCAGGGGCGAAGCATGGGCGCGACGAGATTGGGTTGGGAGACCAAGGCAGGCAGGCCGCAGGAAGGTAGGCAGGCGAGGCCGATGGAGTCGGAAGGCTTGACCCGATCGCTCCGAGCGCGCGGTTACTTCTCGCCGTGCCCGTGCCGTCGTCGGTGTGCTCGCTCGCTCGCTCGGGGCTGCACGGCACGGCGTGGCGCTGTACCGGGTTCGCTGCCGGCTGCTACTGAAAGATGTATGGAGGAATGCCGCCACACGTGTAGGCGTGTGTAGCTGGCTGGCTTGCCCATGTTTTTTCACCGCGCAAGTCCGCGGCGGCGTTTTGAGTTGTGGACCGAGTTCAGCGGCATGACGCAGTCACGTATCACGTATGTGCACAGTGCACTGCACAACAGCGCCAGCACGACTTGGTCTCGTCGGCGTCGCTGCTTCATTATTTCGTTCAATGAAGAAAATTAATTAAGTATAAAAAAAATGAAGAAAATTAGAGGAAGCGATCGCTTTTTTTTCAGAAGAAAAATGATTTTTTGTGAATAAGAAGAAGAAACATGACAACATGGGGAATCGGCCCAAAAAGGCCCAACTTGTCACGCGGCACGGCCTTGTAATGCTTTGGGCTAGAATATGCTATTACGGCCATATAGCAGTGTAGCCCAGATAAGAGGGAGGGATTAAGGCAAACATCACTATGTGCCAAGCTTCCTTACGCTTCTGGGTTTTCAGCTGGAACTAAAAAACCGTGACCATCAAATTCTAAAAATCGGCTATTTTTTTTCTACCTTTGGTGGTTTCAACAGCGCTTTTGATATCGTGGCAGCGTACCAGCCGTCCTATATGGTGCCACGATGGGATAAATTGAAATGCACCAGATAGTTCTAGAGGTTAAATTGACCCTATAAAAATAAATTTCTATTCTTTCTTTAAATATTTAAACAATAAACAACCTAAAGTGCTTATTTCGAACTATTTACATTATAAATTTTTTGCGCTGATTATTTCTTTCTAGTTTAATAGTAGTAAAATTTGGACCTAAATAAATTTATTATGCACTAAATGATATTTCCAGTAAAAATAATAAAACTTGTTTCATATTTTTGGTCTTAAATAAATTTTGAAGATTAAAATAGAATGTAGGATTACTAGAAAGAAAATATCTAAACAAGGTCACATAGTTTCAAACCGAGCACTAGATGATATAGCAAAAAAGAAAACTAGTTTAATAGCTTTTTGTCCGATATAATTTTTCTAAGATCGAGCTAGACTTTAGAATTTTTAATTTAAATATTTAAATAAAATGATTTAAATAATTTATTTTTTTATAGCCCACTGAACCTCCTCGAGCTCGAAGGCTCGAACTATCTGATGCAATTTTCGTTTACCCCCTATACCTGACATGGCTGCTAGGTAGGACAGCAGATATAGAACCACATCATGTAAAACCACCTAGAGTGGAAAATTATTTGATTTTCAAAAAGGGATCAGAATGTACAGTTTTTAGTTCAAGGCAAAAACACAGCCTCAGCCATAGTATCACATCACTGTCGAACCGAAGTAAAATGATGTTTCATGACTAAACTGTTTCATCACATCACCACGCGACATTGGCACTGGCACTCAGCACGGCACAACACGACACACCACTACATAACACACTTGTTAGCTATGCCGTGCCTCGTAGTGCCACCGTGCCGAGGCGGCGGCCCACCCACGGACCTACAAGAATGCAGGCGTGCCATGCCCTTGGGCACGACAGCAACAGTGCTGCAGTGGCCAAAGGGAGGACCGAGGAGAGGCTTGGCCGATGGCAGTAGGCGGCAGCGCGAGAGTGGCTGGAGCTACTCCCTCCGTCCCAGAAAACATACAAGTCTAGAGTTCAAATTTCGTTCCAAAAAACATGCAACTCTAGCACCAATGATTAGTTCTGGACGCGCCAATGATTAGTTCTGGACCCACGTACTATTTATGCGGAACCCATGTGGGACCAACATTCTATGTAGGTGGACCCGCTTATTGTTAAGGCAGGACCCACGTGTGACCCGCGTATTGTTTTAGGCGGGACCCACGTGGGACCCACTTATTGTTAATGCGGGACCCACGTGGGACCCGCGTATTGTTCAGGCGGGACCCACGTGGGACCCGCATATTGTTAAGGCGGGACCCACGTGGGACCCGCTTATTGTTCACGCGGGACCCACGTGGGACCCGTATAGTCTTTATGTGGGTCCTATATTGTTTAGGTGAGACCTATTTTGTCTTTTCTATAGGGGCACATGTGTCTTTTTACACTTTCCTTGGTATGCGTGACGAAACCTAGAATTGCATGTTTTTTGGGACGGAGGGAGTACACTGGAGACGAGGCAGATCATGGGGATTAGGGGAGTCCGGACAGCAGCGGTGGTGACTTGAGGCCATGGCACGTGTAGAGGTGGCCAAGCGTGGGGCGGGCTGGGGCGGAGGGGAGGGGGGGTGTGTGGAGAGAGGGAGGAGTGAGTGGAGGCTGCGTTTAGTTATTGGGGAATAAAAAGAACTTTTCTGAAAAACGTGTTTTGTGAGTGAGATGAATAGGAAAGTTGAAGGGAATTGAAGAAGAACTTTTATGATAAGCGTGTTTTCTGAGAGGGATGAATAGAAAAGTTGAAAAGATCTTTTGGAAGTAAACATGGCCGATAACATTAGAGTTTTTATTTTTGATGGGCAGGTAAATTGTCTTACCGGCCTTTTTTTTGGGCTGATGAGATGAAGGAGATTAAGTAGCCGCCGGGACTGGGCTGATTATCTCAGAGGCCTTCATAGTTTTGATGGATTAAGATTTGGTTAAGTAGCAGCCGCCATTGTTTTTGCTAACAATAATCACGAGCACGGAAACGCCTTTTCCCTTCTCGTGATGACAACTGATGCGTACAAGCAGGGAGACAGCAGAACAGCAGTGGCCAGGAGTATCTCGCGACCACCTTAGCTCGTGCTCCGCCATCATTGTACCCAGGTCTTTTGTTCAGTGCTGAGGGCAGCAAAGTGACAAGCCCCGATTTGTTTCGTCTCATACTCTCATATCAGTGGGCATCGTCCAAATTCCCTCCCAAATTCGGTGCCGAAAGTTCTTTCAATAAAAAAAATTGTGCAGAAAAGGACCAGAGATCATATCGTTTTTTTCTCAGAATGATATGCCCCTTGCCGCCTTTAAGCTGATTGCTTGTTTGTAACATCGTATTTTCAGATGAGTACCCCCGATCCATCTGGATTGCTCTCTGAAGATCGTTGAGCTCATCTGAATTGTGAATATGGTGTTGAGATGTACTCTGCCAAAATAACAGATGAGTTACAGCAGTGAATCGTGTTCGTTCAAAAAAAAAAAACACTGAATCGATCCATCAGTAATAAAGAGGAGGTGCTGTCTGTTGAGAGCACAGTATGTAACAGCGGACATGAGCCTCCAATTGCCTAGACGTGTTGAAGGGTGGTGTCCTATCGATTCTAGATGAAAGATGACTCCGGGTCTCCACCATTCTGGAGACGCAAAATGCAGAAAAAAGAAAAGGCAGCCTCCACCACCACCATCCTGCGCTTCCTTTCGCGCCATCCTATGCCATGCGCCGCGGCCATTTCTGGCGGTTCTCCGCCTCTCCCGCTGCCGAGAAAGGAAAACGAAACAGAGAGACGGCGGCAAGTGCAGTTTTCTAGAGACCTCTAGAGAGAGATGAAGCGTGAACGGCGCGTGATTTCCGCTTTCATGCGCTTTGGATTGGAGATGAAGCTCCCCGAGATGGAGGCCAGCGCGTACGGCGTCGATGTTCCGGCCGCGTGCATCTATCCAACCTTTACCTTTTGCTTCCCCACAAGACAAAGCAATGCATGCAGTTCGTTCGGCAAGGACTGGTGCTACCTTTTTATTCTCTCCTTTTTTTTCAAAAGAATAGCAATCTTTTTTCCTCAAAAACTTTTTTTTTCTTGTACTACTGATTTGCTGAAGCAGCAGGCGCATTGTAGAAACTGCTCGACTGCTTTTAGTCTCTGTAAGGTTTATCAGGCTCAGCCGAGATGTCAAACACGCATTATTCTCATTCTGCCTGCCCCTGTTTTCGTAAAGCTTGTGCAGCAGGTTTCAGTGCAGCGCATGCAATCGAGTCTGAGAACAATTAACAGAACATATTCCTTCACTTATAAAAAGGAAAAAAAAAGGCGAGGAAATCATACATCAGTATATGCAGCGCATAGAGCCATAGACGACGAAACACACTGGCAAAAGAAGACGTGATCGAGACCATCACTCGCGTTGGAAGATCGGCGTGGTTTTCGCTAGGGGCATATATTCTTCCACAGCTAGAAAGTGATCTCCCGCAGCTCGTTTCCCTCGCGTTAACTTCGCTTTCGCCGGCGAGATAGCTGGTCACACCTAACCAGGAACAACCCCCCCGTGTGATGGCCCGACCCAGTTGTTGCAGAATATACTACTAGCACCTGTCCGGCTTGCACTGGAGCAATTTTCAGTGCTGCAGATTATCGTGGGCACTCCTCTGTCTGCCTGCATTTTGAAAAATGGTAGCATAATAATGGGCTTGAATTTGTTAACTGGAAGCTGCAAAGCAAAGCTGCATCTGTCGTCTTTTTCTTGGGGAATATAGATCAACACGGTTTGCGCTGCTGCAGCTGCTTTGTTAGGCCAATTTTTGGTGTCCGGGATGTTCGTGTTGGTGCGCCTGAAAGCGTCGTGATGATTCGCCAATCCAATTTCCAGCGCTCAATGCAGCAACATGTCTTGTCTCTTCTCCGCTTTTAAACGCTCTGGCATACGCCAAAGGAAGTCTAGAAAAAAAAAATGAGCTCGATCACAAGGCTGATGAGCCAACCTGTGGATAGTTATAGCTGTTAACGGCTAGACCATATTATAGCTTACTCCGGTGATTGGTGGACGGGGCTGGTTCTTGCTTGGATCTGCGTATCTGAAGGCGAAATCGCATTATTTTTATCATCCACAACGACTAACACATGCATATATTTTAAACAACTGCTAGCGTAACTGTGACCTTGAAAAGGTCATGACCCGTTTGGATGCAGACTGAGCTGTCCTGAGCTCTCGATTAACATGTTTCGCATGCTCCTCGGCAGAAGCTGAATGTATCCAGCACCAGGCCAACGGCGCCATCAGTAGCAATCTGGTGGGAACGTACTCTCTCAAGTTGAGTACTGTGTACTCCTAGTATTGGCCAGCGCTCCAACGGTTCGAATTGTCGTAGCGTACACCTTTAGAATTTCTTTGAACTGTACACCTTTCATCTTTATGTGCTGAAAGGGGGAAAAATAGGGATAGAAATTTCTAGAAGAGGTATCACAGGGAAGTCGTTCTCAACAGCTGGCGCCCAGCCCGAGTGATCAAGGCAAGGCAAAGCTAGTCGCCACCCGGCTACCCACCCCCAACGCCAAATTCCTTCCGTTCCCGCTACCTCTCCACCGCTGGATCTGCCGTGCCGGCGGTCTCGATCCTGCCTCTGGCAGTCAGGCTCGCCTTCCGTACCCCACTCTGGTGGGCGCATTGCGACGGCGTCGAACGCCCACGGTCAGGCGTGCCACGACGAGATGCACGTACGGCAACTGACCAAAACCTCTCCCGGCTCGCGATCCTCCGGTTGCCTGCTGGCTAACGGGCTGACTCCGCGCGCGGCTCTCCCATCCCACTCGCTCTCGCTGCGGTTGCGTGGGCGCGCGTGGCTACTCTGCTCACGCCTCAGGGGTCGCGGCGCGAGGCGTGAGCGCGACTGCTCCCTGCGAAAGCAACCAGGAGGCGTGGGGAGGGAGGCGAGGGAGCAGAGCTGAGCGGAGCAGAACGCGACGCGTCTGGTCTGGACGTGAAGCAGCAGTTCGCCATCGTCTGAGAGGGGGACGCACACAACAAAGCAAAGCGGTCGAGGCCGGCCGGGTAACAAAGCCTGGAGCCCGGCTGCCTGCACGGCCGGGCCGCGCGCCTCGTGGAGTCGGTCGTGCGTGCCATCTGCCATGCCAGTGCCCATCGGCCAGCGCGCTCCAGCTCTTTCCCGTCGCGGGGTTCTCGCCTTGCCCCCGGGTGTGGGCTGGGGCGCGCGGTGCAAAGCTGCTGAAAGCCCCCTGCGCGCGCTCGCTAGCCGTCCGTGTGCCCTCTGCTCGGCTGCAGCAGAGCTGTAGCGGTATGGAGCGTACAGTTGTAAAGCGTCGCGTTTTTCCAGCTCCAACCCTGGCTTACCAAACTTGTTGAACAAGCGTCGTGCTCTCCACTGTATGCATGTATGTAAGCACTGAGAAGCACGCAGGGAAATGCAATCTTCTCAGTTTATGCATGTAAACCCTTTAATATTAAAAACAGGTTATAGAAAACTTTTAAAGCTGTAATTTGGTATAGTACAGTAGGCTCACACATACAGTTGACATCAAATATTCCTCGTGTACTTTCTTAATTGTTGAGTTTGACAACCTTTTTTTTAACATAAAACCGTACACCTATATATATTGCAGAAGGTTACAAGCAAACAGCTTGCATACCGGAACAAAATTAAAGAAGCAAACTAGAAAACAAAAGAGTTACGCAACAAAACTCTGCATAAAGTGAAGCACAAGCCTGACGCGCCCACCAACTTTGTGGGCGCACAAAGTGCATCGAGTCACATCTTCTCTCACAAACACGCTTATCAATGCACTATTTACATCTCCAACTTTCCACCAACTTTCCCGTCTAAACAAGTCTAGTTTCTACTTCATCAAGTAGTAAGTACTTTCTTAGAGGAAATCTATTATCAACCCAAAAGAAAGTACAAATGACACACAGGTTTGCAGGAAAACCTGTCCTACACCTCCCCTAATAATGATAAAAACAGCCCGTTGCATCGCTGTTGCCTTGGACTCAAAGCAAAGTCAAGGACCGAATCGCCAGAAAATGGAAACTCACGGGTGCTAGACGCAAAACGTAAACCTTCTCCGCCGTCTCCCATATATTCCCCGGTCTTCCATTCCTCTGCTCCTCCCCGCAGCCGGAGGCCGCACAGCACGTCGCCTCCCACGTCTCTTTCCCCAGTTTCTCCCAACCAAAACCCGATCTTTAGCCGCCAAATCAAACCCCACTCAAAGGCAACCATGGCAGCGCGGACAATGGCCATCGAGGTCGACGCGGTGGCCGTGGCGAGGGCGGCTTCGATTTCGGAGACGGCGCCCATGTCCCCGGCCTCCGAGGCGGCGGCGGGCCCGGCGAGGCCGCGCGGCGGGTGGCTGAGGAAGCTCATCCCGAGGGATTACCTCCCCCGGAGCCGGCGCTGGAGGCTGGCCTCCCCGTCCGCCGGCGGCGCGTCCAGGCTGGCGTCGTCGCTGTCGCGCTCGCTGCGGTGGAAGCGTATCCCGGGGCTCTCGTCCCTCAGTCTGCGCAGCGGTTCGGCGTCGGCCGTGGTGGACGCGGTCGCGTTCCGTGTCATGTACGTCGTGGAGGCCGTCGTGCTCGGGCTCGCGCTCTCTTGCTTCTTCCTCTGCTGCGGCTGCCATCTCTAAGCTGTTTCTTCCCCCTCTTCGCCGCTACTACTTGGCCCCAGGCGTGTAACAAATGACATCTTTTTCATGCCTCTTAAGTTCTTCTGTTGATGATTTTGCTGTAAATTACCCACCTTTGAGTAAGAAATGAAAAATTGCAATGTCAATTGCCACTTTTTTAGTTTATTTGCGTGTCACTGGATGTTATGATGCAAGAAATTTTCCTGCGAGACTGGGACCCAATGAGTTCTTGTTTGTTTATACATGTCGTTGTCTCCTTATAAAAAAAGAAATGGATTGCTATTCTATTTCTTTCCTTCTCAGCACTCTAATTTTTGTCCCCCTTCCCCTTCACTCCCATTCTCCAAAACACTAAAAAAACGCAGCAGCTTTGGATAATTGGTAGCTTGAGAGTGGCTCTAGAGGGGATCATGGAGGAGGGGCGGAAGATGGATGCCGCGGCCTTTGGTTTCCCGTCGCCGGTGCGGCCGGGGGCCACGCGTGTGGGGTGGATCGGCATCGGCGTCATGGGCGGCGCCATGGCCAAGCACCTCCTCGCGGCCGGGTACGCGGTCACCGCGTACGCTCGCTCGCCGGCGAAGGCGGAGAGCCTCGTCGCCGCCGGCGCGAGCCTCGCGGACTCGCCGGCCGCCGTGGCTGCTGCATCCGATGTTGTGTTCACTATGGTCGGAAACCCCGGTGATGTCCGCGCGGTAGTCCTGGATCCCGCCACAGGCGTCCTTGTCGGCCTCCGCCCCGGCGGCGTGCTGGTGGACTGCACGAGCTCCTCCCCTTCCCTGGCGCGCGAGATCGCCGCGGCCGCAAGCGCAGCAGGTTGCTACGCCGTTGACGCGCCAGTCTCCGGGGGCGACGTCGGCGCCCGCGACGGCACGCTGGCCATCTTCGCCGGCGGCGACGAGGCCGTGATCGCCTGGCTCGGCCCGCTCTTCGTCCACCTCGGCAAGGCGACCCATATGGGCGCCCCCGGCAGCGGCCAGAGCAGCAAGATCGCCAACCAGATCGCGGTGGCCGGCGCGGTGGTGGGCCTAGGCGAGTCCGTTGCCTTCGCCAACGCCGCGGAGCTCGACGCGCCGCTGTTCCTCGACGCGATTTCCAAGGGCGCGGCGGGATCGCGCGTTATGGACATCTTCAGCGACCGCGTGCTCCGCCGCGAGTTCGCGTCCGGGGGCAGCGTGCGGTACATCGTCAAGGACCTCGGCATGGCGCTGGAGGTCGGGGATGGCGGGGAGGAGGCCAACGTGCTACCCGGAGCCGCGCTGTATAGGCAGATGTTCTCGGCGATGGTGGCCAACGGGGACGGCGACATGAGCTTGCAGGGCCTGATCACCGTCGTTGAGCGCCTGAACGGCATTGGCAAGTAAGGCAGGCTGCAGGCAAGGTGTTCGCCGAAATGTCTCAATGGACTTGAAAACTTCCACGTGTTTCCTCCTATCCTAATAAAAGTTTAAACTGTGTGGTTATGGGTTTAAGGAAGTTGGCCGAAAAAATTCATGGACTACTGCCATTATGTATGAAGCATTGACTTGCTTATCTGCGTAGCAACACTTGCCACCTCAAGGAAAAAAAAGGCTTTGCACAGGAAAGACTGAAACCAACGTGATTATCCCACGGCTGAAGACTAGTATTTTGCAAAGGATTTAACCACGGGGCTTCTCGCTGAACTTGATATTGATTAAACTGCATCTATCATACAACTTGTGGTTGTACCATTTTGATTCAACAAGTAGAAAACATGCAATTAGATACACAAACTTATCAAATGTGTATGTATACGGTCACATATATGCCATATTAATGCCTTTGGCCACGGTGGCACATGAAATGGCTAGTTTTATACAAAATGGCCCCTTATATTTGCCCTGAAAATAAATAGGATGGGGCAGCCCCCAAAACTGCCATCCGTGGGGACCCGCCTCCGATGAGCAAAGAGTCCCGCCCCCGATGAGCAAAGTGCGGGCACCTTCCTTGATCGGATGCCAACCCCACGCTCGGCTCCAGTTTGGCAAAGCACGCAATGCTCACCACCACTCGGCTCGCTCGTAGCCTGTACCTCTTTGCTCGTTGGCTTTCTGCTGACCTTCTGTCGTGGCCGTGGCTGCGAATGCAAGGTGCCTACCTGTATTTGTTGTTCCTCATCATCCGCCATGGGCGTGGATTCTTTGCAAAAAAATATTACATTGTTTTCTGTGTACAAGTGAGTTTTCTTTTCAAACTTTGCAAAGGGGTGTTTAGTCCCATTTAGCAAAAAGGGTGAAAAACCACGAATTTTTTTGGTAAATACTTTGCGAGCTAAACGGGACTTAGACTAGAGAAGGCCACCTTGTATCCGGGCTGCCTTCTGGTGCCGCCCTCAGAAAAGACCTGGGCAGTTCAACCATGGGTGAATTCACCCATGAGGACTCCGAGGAAAGACCTGGGCAGTTCGCTCCTTTTTGTCTACAACTCCAAGTTCCACACTTGGGGCGTCAATGAAGTCTCGCTGGACCAACATGCAGCAGCAGCAGAAACAACCTGGAGGTTACTTTGTGCGTATCAACAGCAAGGTGATCACCATAGGAGGGGAAGCGGGCACCATGGGCTTTGCCCAAAGGCAATCTATTAGCTATATCCCACTGCCACAGAAGAAGCGGCAAGACATGCTTCTGATGGGTGAGGCGTGCCCTCCATCGGGACATTGCCGTCATTGAAGGCCACATCAGGTATGTTGAGCTGGAGTCTATGTGGGATCCTAGCCTCTTCACTTCTTTAGAAATCAGCGCTACACAGTGGTGGTTGGATGGCCTGGAAACATAGCAGGCCAGTCGCTGCCGCTAGCTTAGGCCTTGTGCAATGGTGACCGTTCATCGACTCTTTGCTAGCTCTTAAATTGTTTAATTAATGAATAGTGTCAAAACAGTACATAAGTGGGTTGACTCTTTGCAAATGGGTCGACTCTTTGCTAGCTCTTAGCTGTCTTATATTCATTGAAGAGTGTAAAAGTGATGTGACCGGCTCTTGTTCAAGAGCCGGTCGTATCAAAAGATGCAATGTTCAGTGAATAGAAAATGTTATGAGCTAGCTAAGAGCTAGCAAAGAGCCAACCCAATGTACTGTTTTGGTACTATTTGACACTGTTCATCGATTAAACAATTTAAGAGCTAGCAAATAGTGCCTTGTTGAAGAAGGCCTTAGTGCCTCAGTGACTGCAGCTAACTCTTGTTCCGATGTTTGGAGAATAGATTGTGAGACTGAGTCCTCCGATGACATACGTGTCATCGTGTCGACAACAACCTGCATTTTGAGCTGCTGCCTACTCCCTCCGTCCCCGTTTATTAGTCGCTAGAAATCTGTACCCCCTCACAGACTCTCTTCCAGAGCGACAGACAAATCGGGGCAGGGTGTAGGCCACATTCGTAACCCTGCTCTCAGCTTGTGCGACAATGACGACACCGTCTAATTTGTGGAGAAGATCACACTTAGGGATGACAAGGCATGGGTCATTTCTGTCAACTTAAGGACAAACGAAGCTACTGGGAGTGGCTAAATTTCACTCTAGTTAGTACACATATTGTTATTACATCAGTGGGTGCAATAGAGATGATACAAATAGGGGCATTGCAACTTGCAAGCTCAGTTTTTTTTTTAAATGAATTTGCAAGCTCAGTTTCCGAATAAGGGAGGTATGTGGCCCCTCAGTTTAGTTTTATTTTGCATCAGTATCCATTTTTTAGCTAAAACATTTGATGTTTCGCTAGGTGCGGTCCGTGCGGATACCAAGGGAAGCTTGAAACGACCAGGGCACTTGCTGGTGCGATCCTTAAGCAAGAAGCAGCCTTCAACACCGATACCGTTGGGAAGCTGGCTTGAACACCTGGAAGGTGAAAGGGAAGATACAGATGTACATGCTGATGTTGATGGTTTGATGCAGAAGACCAGGATGATATGAACTTGGACTAGGCTGGGCAAATATAAGGGTTATCATTCAGTAGTATATATGTCAATAGGTAGTGATTTGCCTTGTTAGACTTCCGACATTGCCAGATTCACCTCTGCCTTGTCCCAGTTTTATTTGTCGTACTAAGTTTATGTTTCAGTAATCAGGATGGATCTGCGCTACTGTGCGTCTTCTAGATTTCAAATTGTTTTCGTGGCAATTCTCCGGAACCCATATAGAGTTATAGGACGTTCCATCCAAATTTTCTCAGATGACTCCGTGGCCCAATGGATAAGGCGCTGGTCTACGGAACCAGAGATTCTGGGTTCGATCCCCAGCGGAGTCGACTTTTCGTTTCTTTTTTATTTTCAGCTTTCTGTTTTTCACTGTGCCGTGATTGCAGCTTTGAGCTATGATTCTGCTGCTATAGTCTCCAACTAATACGCAGAAGAAAAGTGGAGATATTTTCAACTTCCCCTTTTTCACTGTGCTGGCACCTTGGAGGTTTCTGCTGGTAATAGTCTCCCCTCTCCAACTAATATACACAGAAAGGTAGGGATCTGGGGTAATGTCGGTGTTTCATTCACAGCACCAAATGATGTGAAGTTTATTCAGAAAACCAACGGATGGTACTATTATTTTCCCTTCTTTTTCAGCTCCCTATTCTGACTGAGCCGGCATTGCAGCTTTGCGGAGCTATGTTTCTGCTGAAGTGGTCTCCAACTCATACTTTAACAGAAAAGTAGAGATCTACAGTATTGTAGATTTTTCATTCACAGCAACAAGTGTTGTGAAACTTATTTTAAAAATCAACACATGATTCATGGTTTACACATCTTAATCACCGATTGCATCAGCTGCGGTCCAAGATAAAGCCAACTCATTGGATCTTTGATGAGTTTATCTGCGTGTATTGCCGGTCACAATTTCCCACGCCTGCAGAATATGATTCACGATTTCCTCCACGCCCACTCCGTGTTTCACCTGCATGCCGTGCACGATAAAGATGCCTTCATCCATGGTTTTCAGTAAAAAATAAAATAAAATGTTCCTCATAGCTAGCATGATCTCACATGAAGAACAAAAATAAAATCAAATAAATATATGCACGGCTTGATCCCGAACCTGTGCAAACACAAAAGGCCCTCCTTCCCGCATGCGAAGCGCATCTCGTTCCATTACAGCCAGGTCAGCTCCAACAGCCGGTGCAAGGTCTGTCTTATTTATTACCTATAAGTGCAGAATGATCACAACCAATAAAAAAAAGTAGGAATGAATGTCAAGCTGGTAAAATATAGCTGGTGTTTCAATAATAACAAGCTCATGTAATATAGCTGAAGTTGGCCAAATACAGTATGACGCACCAAAAGATCAGCTTGGGTTATCCCAGGGCCACCTTTTCTTGGTATCTTGTCCCCACCAGAGACATCAATTATGTAGATTATGTAGTCTGCTAGTTCTCTGCTGAAGTTAGCAGCCAAGTTATCTGCATGAGAAATGCACAGATGGCGCCCTTTAATGCTGAACTAAAATGGACATTACCCAGAATTCAGGATACCCATTATTGTTCAGAAGCAGAGGATGCTCGAGATATTCAGGACACATGAGATATTCAATTAACATGAAGCTCCCAAAAATTACAGCAGAATAGGCATGCAAAATTTTCCTTGAATGATGGCAGAATAGGCATCGCAGTTATTAAAATCCCCTCCCGTTTCCTCGTCCCACAGCGATCCACGGCTATTCTTGCCGACGTGCTCGACAGCGCAATGGCCACGTCTCCCTTTCTTTCCCTCTATTCACGTCTCCCTTTCTTTCCCTCTATTCAGCTCTTCCCGCGCTCGCTCTTCCTGGCTCCACCGAGGCTGTGCCCGTTGTGCGGTCTATGAACGGTGGCCCTGCTCCAAATATGGCCCCACCCGCCAGTGACGGCTATTTGCTTTCAACCAGTGTGTCGGACTACGGCGCTGTGGCGTGGCCTCGGTGACCCTCTAAGCCCCACGCAGCGTTTTCTTCTCCCTTCCTTCTCCTGCGTGCACTTGAGCCACATCGAAAGCAAAGACCGGTGAGCCAAAGTGGAGATATTTTCCAGCTGGTGCACGATGGTCTGGGTGCCTCGGCCTAAGGCGCAGCGGCGTGGCCTTGGTGCGGTGTGGGCCCCATCACGTGGCCTCGGCTGTACTCACCGAGCCGCCTCACCCAACACACTTACTCAGTCACTGGCTGCGGGACCAGGCGAACAATGGGCCCATAGGGCAGCGAATGCAGAAGGCCAAGGGATGGGTTACGGGACTTGAGCGTGGCATCGGGGGTTGGAGCGCGACGCGCAGCGGCATGGCCTCGGTGCGCTGTGGGCCCCATCACGTGGCCTCGGCTGTACTCACCGAGCCACCTCACCCAACGCAATTACTCAGACACTGGCTGTGGGACCAGGCGAACAATGGGCCCATAGGGCAGCGAGTGTAGAAGGCCAGGCGATTGGTCACGGGGCTTGAGCGTTGCCTCCGTATCCTGCGCATTTACGCGCCACGCATCTCGCCCTGGTGGCTTGGCGTACCGCGCGCGGTGCCCATGCAGGCGCTGGACGGTGGGCCTCCACGCGCCTTGGCCCCGCACGCAGTGTGCCGCGCCGAAGTCATGAGGCGGGCGGAAGAGAAGGGGGCCAAGAAGAGGATGAGCGGGCGGAGCGGGGGCCGATGCGGCCGTGAGATAGGGTTCCTAGCGCTATCGATTGCTCCGGCGACTGGTGGTGTACTGTGTACGACCGGAACAGTCCCAACGGCGAGGTTCCCAGCGGCGCCGCGACCGTCGTACCCAGTCCGCCTCTCGCCTGCAGCCGCTGAACGGTGGACCTCCTCACACCTTGACCCCGCACGCAGTGGCGCGGGCAGAAGAGGAAGGGGAGCAAGAGGAGGGGCACGGCTCTCGCCGGATGCCGAGGCTGTCGCGTCGGCCATGGGGATGGAGCGAGGCTCTCTCTCACAAGATAAGTTCTCCTCTCCACTTCTACTATTCGCCGTCCTGCTTTCTCTTCCATCTTGCGTCCCTCTCCAGCCGTGCCCTTCCTCTGCTGGTTCCGCGTTCCACTGCCGTGTTGTGTGGATCTGCGAGGTCGTGTTGTGCCCTGGGCCGCATCTTTCTCTTCTGGTGTTGATTTGGTTCGTGCACTAGATGATGTGTGTTCTTGATGTCCAGGTGCAGGTGCGCAAGGAGCCATGGCATCCGTGACCTAGACACAGGTGCAGGAAGGTGGTTTCCCTTGCTAGCTTTGATCTGCTGCCATCAATGTTCTTATGCTTTGCTCCTGCAGGAGGCATCTTGGATTGGGTGAGAAAGATCTGGATTGGGCCAGAAAGATCTCAGGGTGAGTTAGTCTGACAATTTGCCATTCCCATGTGCTTGCGTGGTTCATGCAAGGAGCTTCTTTATGCCTTTTTTTGTGAAAAGATATCTGATCTGCTAGCTTTGCTATGCGTATGATAAAAGAATCACCTTTGTTTGCTAGATCAGTGGTGTAGTTATGCTAAAACTGTTTAGCATGCTCTGCAAATTGGAAAATGAAGCTTCCTCTCTTTTCAGTTCGTCCTGACTGTACATGTTACCCTTTATTGGTGCTGATCTGTGTGCTCTGCATTGTGTGCTGTGCTTTTTGTACTGCTTTATAAACAATGCTAGCTGTTCTATTCTAGAATAAAAGAATTACGTTTTCTAGATACATACATCTGAAACAAACTTGCACAGCACCATGATTTTTTAGTGGGCCAAATCTAATACTCTTCTTTATGCCTGCAGGAAGCTTGTTGGATTGGGTCAAAGAAAACTCAGGGTAAGATACGTTTCCATGTTCTTGTGTGCTCCTTGCAGGGAGTTTGTTTGGTGCCTGCGTAGTTTTTTTTACTATGCCTTTTTTAGAGTGCCGGCCTATATTTTTTTTCCTCATCTCTTTTTTGAAGTGAACAGACTAAGTGGAGTGTCTAGCCTGCATTGTTTGAATACTAAAATTGTATAGAGAACTGTAAACCTTTATGTTTCTAATGCAGTGAGGTGGCTGTCTATATTTTAACTCCAGTCAGGTTTAATTGTGTTGGTGTTATCTAAAGCTTGCCAATTTGCTGGAAATATGATACCATAGGCTAATATAGATAGATGCAGAACATGATCTGAGTGAACATACACTTGCTAGGACACCACTGAGAGTTCACTAGGACACTTGTTCCCATTTTTCTAAGCTTGTGTATAGTAGTAGCATGGTATTTTACTAGCTGTCTAAATGGGAATATTCTTGAATTAGTTGTTTCTTCAGCAAAGCAAAACACATATTGAATTAGTTGTTTCTTCAGTTAATCCACTATTTCTCTTTTTGAGCTGGTTGTGCTTCTTTTTGTTTAGAAATATCTTTTTATAGTACAAAGGAAACAACTGCCTTATGCTTGCTTGTACCACTTGCCTTTCACCTGTGCTTATTGGATATGTTGTTTGTTGCTTGCAGCACCCAGGTTACTGCTGCTGCTGTGTTGTAAAAGCTCCCAAGAAAAGAAAGGTAAGCTAGCTCTTCATGTTTTGTTACGGTTTTTGCTTTGTGCATTTCATTTCTCTTGCTCTTATGTGGTCTGGATGTGTGCTGCAAAGAAAAGGGCCTGCATAGTTTCTACCTATATAACTACTTTGCTTTAGGTTCTTCTCTTCCTCTCTTTGCTCTTTCTTTCCTATCTGAACTGCTTCTCTTTAGGTTCTCCTCCAACCCTTTCTGGTCTTACTTTCCTATCTGCATACCAGTTTTTCTTTAGACCCTCTCTTCCCCTTTATGGTCTTTCTTTAGTATTTTTACAGCTACTTCTCTTTAGTCTATGCTCATCTCTATTCTTGCTATCTTTGTTTTTTAGTTTCCTATCTGTAAAAACCACTTCTCTTTAGATTTCCTCTTCTTGTATCTATTCTTTCCTTTCTTATCTGTAGGGTTGCTTCCCTGACTATAGCTTCTAAGGGTCTATTAAGTACCTTTATATATGTTTAGTTCTCTTACTTTATTAGGCCCTTTTCTCTTGCATGGTTATGTGTTGATGTGCTCCATGCCTTTTTGCTCTATTTTAGTCATTTTTCTATGTTGTTTTTTATTGTTCATTCTGTGATTTTTGTTTAGTGATGGTTGGGTCTCCGCATGAGAGGGCTGTACGGTGTCGTGAAAAAGCGCAGGCGAGGAGAGCGCATGCCATGCAAGGTCTATAGGGTTGTATTGTGTTGATTTGTCATGAAAAGTGTCGTGTTTTCTTCCTATTTATCCTCACTGCAAGTTGTTGTTTGAAATTGCCGTGCCTACTTAGGTCCTCTTGGATTGCCCATCCCTGTCACCAGTAGTTTACACTTTAGGGCTGCTGATCTTCCAGGCCTCTCCAGTGGTCAGTTGTCTGTTCTTCAGAAGAGAACAAGTGAGTGGGTCTTAGATGTATTTATGTGCAACTTCGTGCGTGGTTAGAAAAAATGACCTTTTAGTTAACTGAACCAAACAGGAACTAGGTCCTTGATGGACGTCCCTGCAGAAATTGCAGCCTTGAACCGTCGTCGTCGCATTGCTATAATGCAATCTAAAAGAACCTCCGACTAAGGACATGGATGCGGTGTTCATGTGCCTGTTGTGCCACCTCTTGATAAAGCCCATGTAGAACAGTTGAAAGGTTTGTAACCGGGCTTCTTTAAAAATTGATTGGAGAATTATTTTCTTCCTGCTATTCCAGCAGTTCTGATCTTTTACTATACACATGTAGAGGCTTACCCTGAGCAGTCCTACTTTGGTGGCCCAACCCATCAGTGCCCATACTGTGGTGCTGCCTTTTGGTTTCACGAACGAGTAAAGAACACTTCTATTGTATCGAAAAGAAAAATTGTGTACAACCTTTGCTGTAGGGGGGGTAACATTAATATAAGACCTTACAAGAAGCCACCTGCTCCCCTAAATGACTTGTTAAAATTCGATGGTGATGCACGATCAAAGAGATTTATTAGGCAGATTCGATCGTACAATTCCTTATTTGCATTCACTTCTTTGGGTGCAAATATTGATAACACGATAAACAATGGGACTGCTCCTTATGTCTTCAAAATTAATGGAGTTGTCCACCATCGAATTGGTTCCCTGATCCCACATCGTAAGGAGAAACCCAAGTTTGCACAGCTTTATATATACGATACCGAAAACGAAGTGCGTAACCGTTTAGGCTTGTTCGAGGCTGACGCGGCTGCTGCTAACCAACCAGACCCAACCATTGTGCTTGCCTTGCTGGAAATGCTAAATGAACACAACAGCCTTGTTAAGGCATTTCGGTACGCTAGAGATCGTTTAGATCAAGAGGGTGACCAGAAAGTGACGTTGCGACTACTAGGATGCAACTCGAGAGATGATGTACAATACAATCTACCAACGAGTGGTGAGATTGCAGCGATTATAGTGGGTGATTATTCGGCTGGTGAGTACACATATGACGTCCTTGTGCATGATAGAAACAGTGGGTTGAAGCGTGTTTCCTGTTTGCATCCATGCTACATGGCTCTGCAGTACCCATTGTTGTTTCCTTATGGTGATCCTGGCTTCCATCTTGGCATTAGGTATTCAGATGCTGACGACGAAGGTGTACTTCGTAAATACGTTACAATGCTCGAGTTCGGTAGATTCCATATGCACTACAGGTTAAATGAAGCAAATCCATTCACATGTTATGGTAGATTGAGTGATCAAATAGTTGTTGATTTCTACTCTACGGTTGAAGGTTCTAGGCTAAAATGGATAGCTGACCACCAAAAAGAGCTGAGATACGAATCTGTTCAGGGCATAACAGATGCGATTGATAAGGGCTTTACTAGCGCTGATTCTGTTGGTGGTAGATCTGTTGTGCCTGCCACTTTTACTGGTGGGAGGAGGTATTTTGTGATGAACTATCAGGATGCAATGGCCATATGCAGGGTCTTTGGCCCTCCTGATCTTTTTGTGACATTCACATGCAACACTAAGTGGAAAGAAATTGCAGATGCGATGCGATACAAACCTGGCCAGCAGCCTTCTGACCGCTCCGATTTGGTTGTACGAGTTTTCCATATGAAGGTTGATGAGTTCATAGACGATATCCGGGAGGGTAGGACGTTTGGTGCAGTTCGTGCAGGTGAGGCCTGATTTAGAATAGATAGTTGGTATTGCTGTTCTGTTTATGTAGTTAGTTTGTTTGATGTTTGCCATTCTTTATGCAGTTCTGTACACTGTTGAGTTCCAAAAGTGTGGTCTGCCCCATATACATTGCCTTGTGTGGTTGGCTGATGCTCGTTCAGAGTTTAGTGCCTCCTTCATTGATGGTTTTATTTGTGCAGAAATCCCTGACATAAATATTGACCCACTAGGTTATGCATTAGTGGACGAGTTTATGATACACGGTCCATGTGGCGACGACAACCCAAAATGCCCTTGCATGAAAGAAAACAAGTGTTCAAAAAATTTCCCTAAATCATTTCAGGATGAGACTATTGTTGATGACTTTGGTTTTACTATCTACAGGCGTAGAGATGATGATAGATATGTTGTGAAAAATGGGGTCAGGCTAGATAACAGGAATGTTGTTCCATATAACATGAACCTTTTGAAAAAGTACAACGCACACATCAATGTGGAATGGTGTAATAAATCAAACATGATCAAATACCTATTTAAATATGTTACAAAGGGGAGTGATAGAGCCAAAATTTACTTTGAGGTGACTGCAAAGACGTCTAATGCATCTCCCGGACCACAATTGGCTCCACGGAACGAAATACAAGAATATATTGACGCTAGATTTTTGTCTGCCTGTGAGGCTCTATGGCGTGCTTTTGAATTTGACATTCACTATAGAGTGCCTCCGGTAGAGCGATTATGTGTCCACCTTCCAGGGATGAATCATGTGCGGTATGAGCCAGGGGCTGACTTGCATGCTCTACTTTCTAGCCCTGCTGCAAAGAGCACAATGCTAACTGCGTGGTTCGATGCGAATTCAAAACATGAGGATGCTAGGAATCTGTCATATTGTGATTTCCCAAAAAAATGGACCTGGGTTGCTTCTGACCGTTGCTGGCGAAAAAGAGCTCCTTGTGCCAAGATTGGCCGTATGTATTATGTGCATCCTGCTGCTGGAGAGCTTTATTACCTGCGAATGCTACTAATGATAGTTAAAGGCGCAACAAACTATCCTGATGTGAGAACCTTTAACAATGTAGTGTACAGTACATTTCGAGAAGCGTGTGAAGCGAGAGGTCTGCTTGAGAGCGATAATGAATGGACCCTTTTGTTTGACGAGGCCATAGTATCTGCATCTTCGTATCAACTTAGACATTTGTTTGTCACTGTGGTTCTTTTCTGTTCTATTGGTGATGTTCGTGCTTTATTTGACAAGTACTGGGTTTACTTTACCGATGACATCCAGAAAGGACTGAAGAATGCTCTTGGGAACCCAAATTATGTTGTCCCACAAGAACAGCTGATGAACCTACTTATACAGAAACTAACAGATTTGTTTGCTAATAGTGGTGGCAACATACATACCTACAACTTACCAAAGCTGACAACAAGTGAGTACAGTTCCAGTGATAACCGGCTAATTAATGATGAGCTTAGTCCTGAACCGTTGATGCTGTCTATGCATGCTTCTTCATTGGTGTTACAATTAAATGCTGACCAAACAAAAGTGTTTGATACAATCATTGAACGTGTTCTTAGTGGGTCTGCTGGCTTTTTCTTTGTGTGTGGCCATGGTGGGACTGGCAAAACTTTCTTGTGGAATGCTATGATTGCAAAGTTACGATCTGAAAAGAAGATTGTACTTGCTGTTGCCTCCTCTGGTGTAGCATCTCTGCTACTGCCTAGGGGACGAACTGCACACTCTAGGTTTAAAATACCTTTCGACATTACAGAAACTGCCACATGTAGTGTTAAAAGAGGTACTATGCTTGCTGAACTTATACAAGTGGCTGCTCTCATTATATGGGACGAGGCACCGATGACACACCGTCGATGTTTTGAGGCGTTGGATAGAACTATGAGAGATATCCTTTCTGAACACAACCCTGCCAGTGCCTTGCTTCCATTTGGGGGCAAGCCTGTCGTTCTTGGTGGTGATTTTAGACAAATTCTACCTGTAGTGCGCAAGGGTTCACGATCTGCTGTGGTTGGTGCATCTATTGCGAACTCTAAGCTATGGCAACATGTGGTTCTTCTAAAACTGCATATGAACATGAGACTTTTAAATCCTGCTTTAGAAGGAAACCAACGAGCTGAACTTGACCACTTTAGCAAGTGGGTCTTATCTATTGGCGATGGTACTGCCCCTGTCGAAAAAAAGGGGGAAGAACGAGAGGCCTCATGGGTTACTATTCCTGATGATCTGCTGATTCATACTGATGGCGATAAGATTGCTGCTCTTGTATCTGAGGTCTACCCTGATTTGTTATCAAATTACAAGGACCCTAGGTATCTAGCTTCACGAGCCATTGTGTGTCCAAATAATGTGACGGTTGATGAAATAAATAAACATGTTGTCTCAATGCTCCCTGGTGATAGTGTAGACTACATAAGCTGTGACACAATAACTAAAACATCTGAACAGATCTCTGATTTTGATATACTCTACCCTACTGAATTCCTCAACTCAATTGAAGTGAACAATTTCCCTTCCCATAGACTTGTGCTTAAGAAAGGTGCCATAGTGATGCTTTTGCGAAACCTGAACCAAAATATGGGCCTATGCAATGGAACTAGATTACTTATTACTGAACTTGGTCAGCGCCTGCTACAGTGTGTGGTACTTACTGGTTCTAATGTTGGCGAATGTGTCTTCATACCTAGAACTGCTCTTAACACGACAGATGTAAAATGGCCCTTCACACTGCAAAGAAGACAGTTCCCTGTGCGATTGTGCTATGCAATGACAATAAATAAGAGTCAGGGTCAAACCTTATCAAGTGTAGGCATTTACTTGAAGAAACCAGTTTTTACACATGGCCAACTTTATGTTGCAGTTTCAAGAGCTACATCTAGAACTGGCCTTAGGATTTTGATTGAAAATGATGATGGTTCTTGTGGATCTCAGACTCGAAACGTGGTGTACCAGGAAGTCCTAGATGCTGCTAATGCAGCATCAGCTTAGTACTCCTGACATGGAATAACTCCTTTTTGTACATAATTTTTGTGGTCCTATTTGTTTTTTTATGATGTTCAATTGTTGATACATGTGTTGCCTTCTATTGTTGATTTTTTATGATGGCTGATTATTAAGACTTGTGTTCCTTTTGTTGCTGATTGGCTGGTCTGGGTGGTCTGCTTGAACTGTCTTTTTTGTCTAAGGTTTATACTCCATTATTTGCTTCCCTTTACTGCTGGTAAAACTGATCTGATCATATTATTGATAAGCTTATCACTGCTTAAATGATTCTCCTATGTTTGAAGATGGGAGATCTGCTGCTTCCCCATCTTATGGTTGGAAACTGCAATGAACGCATTTCCGTGCGTGTCTCGAGGCTTTGGGACTTCTATCATCCTCATGATGCGAAGAGGTTGCTGCACACTAATATGGTTCTTATTGATGAGGAGGTAGGGGTATTCACCCAAAAAAGTTGTGTTGCTTAGTTTGGATTGGCAATGTGTTTTTTTGCAGTAACTCATTTGTTCTGGTTTCATTTTCTTCCACAGGGCAACAACATTCATGCCCAGATCTACCCTGCTGCCAGTGATCACTTCAAGCAATGCGTGAAGGAAGGAGGTGTCTACAACTTCAACTTTTTTCGAGTCAAGAACTCCGGCGACAACTACAAGCCTGTTGCAAATGATCTCATGCTTTCCTTTTCTAAGTGGACCAAGATTGAGGAGGTCGTTGATATCCCCCCTGCTTTTCCCCTGTACACTTACTCCCTTGCTTCCATGGACGAGTTACGGGCACGTGTGGGCAGTAAAGTGTTATGCTCAGGTAATGGAAATTTCTATCTCCTAGGTGCTTCAACATTTTAATAACAGTAGTTGATGCAATGTTGCTTCTTTAAATAGATGTTATTGGAGTCATCACTGCTATTTCAACTATTGGGGAAGCACAAACAGCTGCAGGATCAAGTGAGAACATGAAGAGGACTGTCACTATATGTGTCCCAAGGTTAGCTCTGTCCTGCGCATCCTTTGTGCATGTTGCTGTTTATTTTCATATATTGTGTTGTGTGCTAACATATGCTTCCCTTGGTACATTTGTGTTACAGCGGTGCTCTGTTAAATGTTGTGCTTTGGGAAGAGAGAGCCACTTCATTCCCAGCGGAGCAAGTGCATAGTTGTCAAAAGCTATGGAGGTCTGTCGCTGTCTGGTGGTGCATCATGCAAGTGGTACATAAATCCCGATGTCCATGAAGAAAAGAAGCTTATGCAGAGGTAACCAAAATTGAAAGATAGCTGTTTATCCTCTGTAGTTAGCAAAAAAAATCTCCCGCTTTTTGGTGGTTACAGAAACATGCTGCTGCTGCTGTACAAATTAAAAAATAACAATTGTTGTACAGATTTAAACATGAAGGAAATGAAAAGGCCACAACAGCAGTTTAGTTAAAATCTGTCAAATTACTGACCATAGTTGGTAAGTTGTGATGCTATTATAAAATTTGATATTGGCCTTTCTCTGTCTTGTGCAGTGCGATGGCTGTGCACAAGCCAATTAGTTGGGATGAGGCTGTGGTGCGTTCTGTCCAGAAAGATGCTCCTGTGGATAAGAAAATTTCTGATATCATAAACCTTAATCCATTTGAATGCAAGGTACTGTTATCGCAGCGTTACATGCATGTATGGTGCTGCTCATGAGTTGTTCCTTACTTTTGCCTCCTGTTGTACAGAAAAGTGAGTTCTTGATTACTGTGACTATAAAGAAAGTTGATGGTTCCTGGTGGTACAATGCGTGCAAGAGTTGTATGAAAACAACTAAGCGACATGGTGATTCATACAGGTGCACTAATCCTAAGTGTGCTACCATTGGAAAGCCAACGCAGAGGTCCGTTCCTTGCTCTTATTAGAGACACCTTCTTTAGACTATGCTACATTATGTTGGGTTTTCTGATTCATCTATCCATGCAGATACAAATTATCTATCCTTGCTGGGGATGAGACAGGCGATGCAGAGTTCATTCTATTTGGGCGGCAAGCCCAGCGCCTCACAAAAAAGACAGCTGACACTCTTATTGCTGATAACCCAGTTGGGTTTATCCCTGATGAAATTACAGGCCTGCTTGAAAAGACATTTATTTGGAGTGTCAGCTTTACAGAGAGCACGATTGACTCTGGCAATGTTACCTTTCAAGTTAATGCAGTGATAGGGGAAATTAGTGATGGAAGTGCTGTCATTCCAGAAACACCAGAAGGGTCCCAGGCGTCGTCTTTCATGCTTTCAGGAGGTGCAGGCACCAGTGTTCAGGACACCCCTCAGAAAAGCCATGCCTTTGTTGTATCCTCCCAGCCTGCTGCTTCTGAAACCAGCCTTGCCTCTAGCGCCACACCAACTAAGGGATCCATATGTGCTCTTGAACCACCAGAGACTCCACAGAGTGTGAGGACCACTGCTCATGCTAAGGTGATTACTCCCTGTGGCTAAACATTCCTTACTGCAATAGTAGTTTTTATTATTTTCTGTTATGCTAATTTAGGCTACACCACTGCTAATTTTGGCATTCCTTGCTATAGGAGAAGGCTTTGTCTTCCATTTCAGTTGTGCCTGTTGATTCTTCTACAAAGACACAGAAAAGCTCTGCAAAGAAGAGGTCACCTCTGTTAACAGCATATTACTCATTTATTGCTTCTTTATTGGTTCTTTTGTTTGGTTGTTGCTAAACATGAGGTATATGTTTTTATTTGTAGGTCTCGCCCATCCCCTGAAAAACAGGTTTCCAAGAAGCTCTTCACTGATGATGAAGGTAAAGATGGCAATGATGCAAGTGGCGGTGGTTCGGGTACCGCTGATCGCACCAGGTGCTTTTCTGTGCCTTTTTTCTTGGTTTTTACACATCATCCAGTGATGATTGAACTTGGGCTAAATCAGTAGTTGCTTTATACCATCCAGTGATTGAACTTGGGCTAAATCAGTACCTTTCTACCTTAGAGGTTTATTCAGTAGAATAGTCACTTTTAGGTGAGTCCGTGTCTTCTTTATTTGGTTTGTTACTAGCATTTACTTCCCACCTTCCATAAGCACCATCTGTGAAGGAACTGTCAAGGAACCTGCCCAGTTAAGCTTTGCTTGATAATAATTAAACTGAACCAGTTTAGCTGAAGATATCTGGAAAAAAATAGAACAATTCAAAGGCAAGGGCAGCAGGCATTAGTTACTATGATTAGTATATGTGCATATAGAACTTTTCTGGTCATGATTAGAGGCATTTCATATGGATGTGCATTGATGTCTATCTTCCTTTATCTAAATATTCCTCTAGCCATCTGGCATCAGCTGTTTTACTAAAAATTATGTTGGATTTTGCAGCCCAAACACGGGCGCATGAGCAGCAGGGCTCATGGTCATTTTGCCTCCATCACATATGGCCAGCTTTTGAGTGTGTTGGAAAGGATGTGATTGCAAGTTGTGTGGCATCAGCTGTTAGTTTTTTTTCTCATTTCGGTTAGTATTCAAAGCTACCAGCTTCATTGTTTGGTAGCTTTGGATACTACTTGTCCATTTTAAATCCTTGATCATGGTGATCAGACATGCTGTAATATTGGATGCTTATGATGCCGGATAGACACCTCTGATCGATAGGATAACTAAGGTGCTCGGATGTGTTGTAATGTCTGATATAATGCCGAACAAAACGCCTATACTGCTGATCGCCAGGGTAGGTATGGTGCTCGCATGTGTAATGATAATGTTCAAGTGCATGCTGGATAGACACTTGAATTGTTGATGTTTTAGTTAATTTATCATGCGTCTCTTGAAATGGTGGTTGTACTGCTATTACTGCTGCTTGACCATACTATTGCTTTTCATTGGTTATATTTGGTGGATTGAGACTTGGTTATATTTGGTGGAATGCTTTTCAGGTCACTGTCATTTCAATTTCGTTATTTCAATTAAGCATGCTATGCTCTGGTTGCAACTCTAACGACCTGATCCGTGCTTGACTGGTTGTGTATAGGTGTTAAAACGGTCGACGTTGGTGACATGAGATCTAGGAGTAGTTGAGTGGACCTAAATACAGAAAGGTGAGATGCCTACTGCCACTAGATCCAGCTGTGCTTGTTTTCAACTTGAGACATATGAGTAGTTATTGTTTGGAACAATTGTACATATTAAGGGTCCTGATATTACTAGGTTTCATATTTCTATTGCGTAATTAGTTCGATGTGGCCATGCGGACAATCTACATAGAAATACGATGCTATATACAAAATGGATTAAGATAGTCAGCTCAGATGAGTTGAAAATGGTTAATATGATTTATTAATTCATGATCTGGTGATGCTATAAAATACATATGAAAATAGCATATTTGTTGATAGTTCTTCTGTATGAAAGGAAAAGTGTCATGGTATTATTCGACTATATATAGTATGAAACAGATAACTCGGGCTGACACATGTGGTTACTGAATGCAAGAAATAACTATAACCATGCTTGTAATATGAAATTCGCCTAGAATTAATTTTCCCCTACTTATTTAGTCGCTGGATTTAAGAGTAATATTGCTAAGATGATTATTGTGAAGGCGGACTGCCTAATATTGGTGACTGATGGATAAAACATTTGATCATATCTGTGCATACAGTTTTGTGGGTTTGGCACAGTTACTGCACATGATAGTGTCAATTTCATTGGCTATTTGGCTAATAAATTCTTTTCTTTGGCACACTTCACTGTAGGTTGCTAATTCTGTAACCAGCATGAATAATCATGTTGATTCTGCAACAGAAACACAGAAGAACAGTGGATAAGAGTTACCCTTACTGAAAGATAGTTTCTTCTTGTGTCGATTCTGCTGTGAAGCCAAGGTACTTCCTTGCACTGCTATAAACGTTGATGTAGTCGTGTACTCCTAGGCTAACATGACCTGCTTAACTTTCCTATCATAATAGCATTATCGAATCATACAGTTATTACGTTTCCTAATGGTTACTAATTTGCAGTGAGAGCAATGATGGTTAGCACAAGAACTGATGGTTAGCACAACGACTTGTCTTGTCTGCCAGTTGAAGCGGATCACCATCACTTTACCTGTACATAAGAACTTAAGGCAGTGTTAGACACCTAGGTGTATTCTCGGAATTTCATCTTTGAACTGTTTAGTTTTCTGATTAGGGACACACTTAGTACTTTGTATGCTTATTTGGATCAGTATTCCAAACTTTCGGTTAGGATGTTTGGTAGATGGGAATCCTGATCATGAAATGTAATATATAGCTAAAAGAACTCTGTAGGCTACGGGAGCCACCGGATTAGTGATAATGGACTAAACTGTTAGTTCCTGTTAAATAAAGTTGTATGTTCAGAATACTACTAAGGGCATCCATCATGCATTTGTTTCTAATTTTGTTGTGATTTATAATGATGTTTTCATTATGCATGGTAATTCCTTTCTAAATCAGTTAATACATGTGACACATGATTTCTATGTTGAATTGCCTGTCTGGTATTGCCTGAAACATGATTTTATTGCTATCTCCTTGTGTCCAACAATTACCTGTGTCTGAAACATGATTTTATTGCTATCTCCTTGCACCCAGCAACTTTATACATGTTAGTTAATTCTACCAACTTGGTTCACCCCTCCTGCTTTTGTCTTGTTTTGTCGGTATCCATTTAAGAAGTGAGATTTGGTTTGAACTGGTTAGCTCTCTCTACCTTTCATTTCTTCTTACAGTTGAAGATAGAAGGTTCTTAATAAAAGGCGCGCGATAGCGCGCATCCTGTTCTAGTTACCTTTAATGCTGAACTAAAATGATGGCAGAACACAGGAGTGAAGTAAAATGTTATCATGTGAACTTGCCATCATGTTTGAGAGTGAATATGTGTATAATGAAGCAGAATACACATGAGAATAGCCTTGCATGAGATATTCAGGACACATGAGATATTCAATTAACTTTATTATTGCAATATTTCTATGTGTTTATATATGCTAAAGTGACACAATCAATTTTTCATCTGGTTTGCGAGCTTAACGAGCCGAGCCAGACTTTTTGTTAATTTTCGAAGCAGAACAAGGTGAGGCGAGCCGATCTGGCTGGGCGTCCAGCCCTGCATATATGCATGGCAATAGAAATGCCTATTTATAGTATCACATAAAAAAGAATACCTCCTCCAGATTCACAGAGTAGCAAATCAGCTTTGTACATGTTCGATAGTTCCTCCAAAGGGCCAAGATTTATACTGATGTCTTCACGGATAGCTGCATGAGGGCAGCCTCCAGTTTCCACTGCTCTTATGCGCTCTTCTGGGAGTGCTCCATGCTTGATCAAGAATTCGCCATCTTCTTTTGTGAAAATATCATTTGTGACCTGAATATGAAGAGAATAAACCAAAGGTCCAAACGTATGGTTCAAGCTGCACGGTGGAAATTCTATGATTTGGAAGATGATATAAGAAGATCAAGTGCTCGTATTTCCAGATCAGCACACAGGTAAATCATTGATTATGACAGGAAAATATGCTTTGGTTTAAGTTGAATTATCAGAAATCAGATAAACAAGACCTCTTTTTACAAGTGAAAAGTCTGAAGATTAGAAACAGAGGAGAAAAGAAGCACTAGATTGTAGATGAATATCAGCAAACTGTATGACCGGGCATGCAAAAATCTATGTATCATTGCATTTTCAAATTTGGTCAGGAAAACTAGATAGCTTCTGTAAAAGAACTGGATGGCAGAATGATGTCACATACCGCCGCAAGACTATATTTGTCACGTAGGAATCTGCATAGTGCTAACATCAGGGCCGTTTTCCTGGACAAGGAAAGAATGTTCATACAAGCATTAAGATTAAGAAACATATAACACTAGCTGCCCCATACATACTCCCTCCGTCCCAAAAAGAAGGTAGTTATGAGATGCGTGCACGTGTTATTTTTTAACTTTGACTCAACTTGTAGAAAAACTTGCAACATTTATATCTTCAAATAAATTTGTTAAAAAACTAGATTCAAAGACCTTTCTAATGGTACTAATGATGTATTATAAATATTAATATTATTTTATATATAATTGGTCAAGGTATAAAAAGGTGTTTTCTCGGGAATCGAGAACTACTCTTTTTGTGGGATGGAGGGAGTATGCAATAACTGAAATTACTGGAGTTGAACAGTACTCCCTCCGTCCCTGAAAGGATGACGCTATGGGATGCGTGCACGTGTTACTTTTTCAACTTTGACTCAATTTGTAGAAAAATATATATAATATTTATATCTCTAATAAATTTGTTAAAAAACTAGATTCAGTTATCTATCTAATGGTACTAATGATGTACTATAAATATTAATATTATTTTATATATAATTGGCTAATGCACAAAGATGTTGTTTTTATTGGGAAGCGAGAATGACATCTATTTTTGGACGGAGGGAGTAGAAATTATTTTGTCTACAAGGCAAGCGTGGGCATACATGCAGGGTTCCAATCTAACTACATTAACTCATCAATCCTCATGTCAGGATTGAACTTCAGGAACAAGTCAATAAATAAATAATCAGAGAATGTACAGGAAAACTAGGCATCTCTACTGAAAAAAACAATCAGAGAAAAATCCTAAATCTATTTTGAAAATGATCAGCAATTCAGTGAGCACACCGGAGACCACAAATGAATTCTTCTCGCCTTCATGGCATGCACTAGACTCCTCCACCCAAAACAAGCATACATACATCCTGGATCAAGATGAAATTTGCGCCGGTCCAAGGAGGGATTACCAAACAGCTTCAACACGAACGAAGGGGAGACGCGTTTCTCTCCGGCAGTACATTACAGTTTAACAGCCTCCAACGAATAACCGCGCCGAAATCATGTGATTTATTAGGCTACCGCGATTTGAAGAAATGACCTAGTAGTATAAGCTTACCCGGTGCCGACGGGCCCGCCAATGCCGACGGTGAAGGCGCGGTCAGCGAAGGTCCGCGAGGCGAGCGGCGGCGCCCGCTTGGTGAAGTCGCCGGGGGAGTAGATGGGCTCGTGGGAGTGCGGCGCGAGGCCGTCGTGGGAGTGCCACACGCGGCCGTCCTCCCCGACCCACGATCCCCCCGCTGCTGCATGGCCATCGCCGTCCCTGGAAAGCGCAGCAAAAACCACCACACAGAACATGCGTCGCGTCAGATGCGCAGGGAGAGATAAGGCGGCGCCAGAGGCACACGCACCTGTGGGAGTGATCGTGGTGGTGGTGGTGGTGGTCGTGAGACGCCATGGATCGGAGCTTGGAGGTAGAATTCGGAGGTAGGAGAGCAGATTCTTGTGCCGAGCTAGGCTGGAATCTGAAGATGCTCGTTGACTTGGATTCTGGTTGGGATTCTCTCGAGAGTCGAGAGGAGCTGAGGGACCGGAGGAGGCGGGGATTGAGATCCTCTGCAGTAGCTGAAGAGGTGATTTCAGTCACTAACGCGGGGGTCCGGACCCATATGTCAGTGACTGAGTTTTTATTGAGGCCGGAAGGCGTCAGCTGGGCCGGGAGCCACGTTACCAATCTGTCGTCAGCCAGCCCATTTAGAAGACAGGCCCAAAGTTGGAGCCCAGCCACGTTGCTAGCCCATGGCTTGCGACTTTTTTTTTTGTTTGAAGATAGTCCATGGCTTATTGGCTTGCGACTTGCGTGCTCTCCGCGGGGAACTGGCCAGAGAAGGGAATGCTCGTGCAGTCGTGTGCGGGCCGACGCGCGGTTTTCATTCCAGGCGTGACCGGTTTTGCGCCAAGGTTTTTTGTCCTAAGTTTTTACTCCGGTTTTAGTAGTACACTCCAATCCAAGCTCGGGTTCAGACTCCAGCAACCGAGAGTTTTCCCGGGTTGAGCGAAAAGGTCAATCATGGTACATTCATGGACAAGCAGTCCCCTGGGTTGAACGACTACTACTAAGCATGGACGAGTAACGATTTCCTGGAGGAAGGCAACGCGAGGATTGAACTACTACTATCTGTGATCGGTCAGAGTTAGAAACCAGCAATCCAACTAAGCATGAACGAGTTGGATGTGTGTGTATGTGTCAGAGGCTGGCATTCAGTGGCCGGGCGGCCAGCTAGCCACCTCTTCTTTCAAGCACATTGCCTATTCACCTGTACAAATGCAATGCAAACTCGGCACTCATGGTAATCCACCTGGTCGCTAAACTAATGTGATCCGAGGACCTTGACAGAAGCAAAGATTAGCTAAGGCACCACGACGACGACGGCCTCCTTGTGATCGTTCGCCGGGTACATGGTGGATGATCCTTCGCTCTGCTCGTCGCCCAGGGCGGCTGCTTCCTCCTGCCGCACAACGTAGTTCCACCGGTCCTGGAAGAGGTACACGAACGCCATGGCCGCGACCTCCACGGTGAGGAGCACGGTCCACATCCTCGCGCTCCGGCCGGTCCGCTCCTGGTAGGTGAGCAGGCCGATGTACACGTTGGCGACGCCGACGACGCAGACGCCGATGCCCAGGAGCCAATGCGTCAGGTACCACGCGCTCCTGAACCTCATACCTCTGAAGAAAGAAAGAAACCAATCCACATGTCGGCATGTTCGTTCAGTCATTGGCACCGTGATTGATCACGAGAAGCAGATTAACGAGATTCAGATGTGAGCTCTGCTGCTGCTCGATCTGCTGCTACCTGTTTGGCCTCAGGAAGCCGACGAGCGGTTGGAGCCAGATGAAGCCGTACAGCGCCAGGCCGATCCTCTGGTGAGTGTTGTTGAAGGCGTTCTCGAAGTTGCTTATCGACAGGACCGCCCCGGCGGTGGCAAGAACGACGGCAACAATCTGCAGCGGCAGGAATTCGCGTCTGAATAACTGATGGTGCTGTGGGAAACTGAACATGAATTCGCATACTGCTGTGTGTGCTGACCTGTGAACCGACATGCCAGTAGAAGAGACGCTTGACGCTCTTGGCGTCCTTGGCATTGCTGGAGAGTCTGATCAGCAGCACTCCTATCGGCATCAAGAAGCCAACTGAAAACCAAAGCAGGAAGGCATGGAGCTTGAGCTGCGACGAGAGCTTTGGTGTGAGCTGCAAGAGAAATTCAGGCGTCTCGCAGTCAGTAGTAATTCAGCTCCTAGTGCAATCAGATATTTACTAGATTCTTGTAAAGTTGAGCAGAAACAGGGAAATTTTACCGACAGTTTCAGGATATGGAAAGGTACCTCCAAAGGCTGAGCGATCTCGTAGCTTTGCTCTGAATTTGATTCACCATGGGTTGGTGTGAGAAGCAAAAGAATCACGCAACATGCAGATGCAAGGAGCAGTCTTTTTCTCTTGAACATTAGCATAGCTGCTTGTCAATTCAGTCTCTCCTCGGCGGAAACGAACACCAAAAGGTGGCAAATAACAGCTAAAACAGGCTCCTGAACAGCTCCCAAAAATATCAAAACTCAAGCTAACATGATGTGCACATGCTAACAATGACTGACGACGAACAGGCAGAGCTTTCACAATCCTCCTCACACACACTATCACCTCAAGTCATTCCTTTCTTCCAAGCCCTTCCAGGCCTTTAATACTGGCATTACAAGAAGAGCTGAAGAAACCTATCCGCACTGAACAATGATAGAAAAAGAGACAAGAAGAAGTGCAGAAGCCGACGCCTTGTTCCAATTCTCCGTGTAATGCGGCGACGCCGAGATCTTCCCAGATGACTTGCAGACGAATGAAAGAATCTGCCAAAGAATTCAAGGAACTAAATGTAATGGGGGAATAACTTGGGAGGGCTGTCCAGTGATTCAGTGAATGATTTGGATATGAGCACAGCAGCTGCTTTAGCCGCCGAACAATAATATAGTGTGGTGGACTTTTGTGCTGCGGGGGTTGAGAAATGGAATGGAATCAGAGATAGATGGTTGCTCTTTATCTCCTTTGAGCTTTGGCCTTTGGGTATGGTTTGACAGCTCTGCGGTATGATGGAATGGAAGGACGGCTTTGTGGTGGTGCTGCAGGAAGCACCGAGATAGATATTGTTGGCTGGCCCTGTATCAGCGAGGGTCCAGGACAATTTTGCAAAAGTAGGCCTGAAAGTAGGGTATCAACTGTTCAAGTTTGTAGGCAGGGTTTCACAAAGAAAAAGTTTGTAGGCAAGGTGTCTAGCTAGGTCCAGTGGCTAACAAACCTTCTAGACGAGCACAGGCAGGCAACAAAGCTATCTGCTTTGCGTCAGCATCCTGCTTTTCTTCAGATACGGTCATGATAATACTGCATAACCACATTGATATACTGAATGTCTACAGAAAATAAACAAGCGATAAATGAGCAGATATGCTGAACGGAAGCCTTCTCATTTCTGTACTTGTTGTGATGTGTCTGCAAGTTCTCTTTGTAATATGTGGATTTGCCACACCTTTGTAAAACTGTCGCCGGCCTTTGGCTTGTGACTGTTTCAATGAAATGTTCAGGTAGACGAACTCCGCCCCGTTGATGCTTCAAAAAAAAATTCTGCTCTTTAAGTATGAACAACTAGCAAGAAGCCAAGAATACCATAGTGTTTCGTCATAATGATCTACAGATTTCATCATCATGAAGATTGAAAGTATTGTAGGAATTGGTCACCGCTGAAAAGAGAATAATTTGGTGTGATAACAGGATGTTGTCACAACCTAATCTGCTATTGCTAAGCTCACCGCAGTTACAGACATTTTCATTTGCCCCGGAAGTTGTGGTAACGAGAATCCGGGATATGAATCTGCGCGGTGGATCAGTTGGGATTGCTTGAACAACGGGCGAATACAAAGATTATGGACATCATCACCTATACTCTATCCTTGACGGGAGCTAGTGAGATCTCGGTCCAGCAGCGGGGCTGTGTCTTCCCGGCTGGTCTCCCACCAACTCCATGCCTGCATGTTGGATGCCAATAATCTCTATGCACGGCGATGTGCAAGATGCCTCCCCTCCTACATGTATGCTCGCAAGTTGCCATCATTTAGAAATTTTCTTCTTTTTTATTCTTTTTTCAGTGAAGTAGCCATCACTTTAGCTCATGTGGTTCTCACTGGAAAAGCAGGGGTTGGGGGGCAAATGGGTTGGACAGGCTGACCAAGCTGAAGGATTTGCATGGCCTAGGACGACTATCTCAAATCTGAAAGGCTGTTTTATTTCAAAGCAAAAACGAGCTGAAAGGTTGTAGTAGTTGGTAATGGGAGGATCTGTTAACGAGTCCCTGTCAGTCACAGACACGGATGGTCAAGAGAATTTCGCTGTACCATCGGAAAGCAAAACACTTTAGTACCACAATCAGTGCCCAATCGGAGTTTTCTCTCGTTTGGTTGCCATTGGATTGTGTAGCGTTTCGAGGCTTCTTCTTGCAGAATTATGCTACGTGTCTTAGGTGCCGTGACATGCCGGATACAGTATCTAGATTCGGAGATCCCAATATTTATACGTAGAATAGGCAAATTATTGCCTCCGAGATAACTGAAGCACTACCGAGACCACTGCATGCAGTCTTATTGTAATGGCCAACAGACCGACCAGCTCAGCCTTCTTTTTAGTCTTTTCTCTGAATGAGAGAGGGATCGTGCTGCACATTTGTGCACTCGCACATCAGGGCCACATGCAGGGCCAAGCAACAGCTCAGACTTCAGAGACTGAAGAAAAATGAATCCAGAAAGGACATGGATATGTGTCGATGTACTGCATTGTTTTCTGCAAGTGCGCTCATTGGTGATGGGCCAAGCACGCACTCGAGTCCACGCCAATCGAGTGAAAGAAAAAGCGATGGACTTGGGCGGCCCTGCGATTTCCATGCCGTGTGCCACTATTATCTGCCTCCCCTCTTCCAACTTCCGAGTGGTGCTGAACTGAATGAAATCTACCCATCTCCCCGTGATCAGAGCAGTGGTTTGCACAGAAGTTGACACTTCCGAGTGGTGCAGGAGAGATCACGCATGTCTACTGCTTTTGGTGCAAATTGTAAAGGACCTTTGGTAGATTTACGGAAAACAGTTATACTGATCTCTCATGATCTCATCTCGCCTACATGGTAACATGGACCATCTCGCTACTGCTGCTTCAGTGCTTGACCACGAGTCCATGTCTCCATGACCATAGCACTCTATGCTGGCACCATGACCCTTTTTTTTTCTGCGAGTTCGTTACAGCTGAGTCACTGCTAAGTGGAATGACCTGACTATGTCACCCTAATCATGCATTATGCCTATAATCTGCTTTGCAACGACCACCATTCGCCAATTATCAACTCGCAAAAGGCCCTGGAATAACTTAAGAGGGTGTAGCTGCTAAAGCCAGCGATGGATCACTTGGATCTGCTTTCGCAAGCAGCTTGAAACCGAACCATGGACATGTCATGAGTGCAACCTGATTAGCCCATCAGCTTGCTTTACTTTCGGGTAGTTAGGAAGTAATCCAATGGCCTCACCTAGCTAGCAGGAGAAACTAGTGCGCTGAACCGCCATGCACATCCACCGCTGATGTCGCATTGATGGGACGCAAACGTTTTCCACGTCCAAACGACAATCATTTCAAGAGGATCTCAAATGTGCTCTGCCTCAACAAGCCTGTCTACTGTCTTACTATTTCAGCTGAATGATAACTTCAACTACATGGAACATATCCCTATCCCGTACCTAGAAAACAAAGTACCTGTTGCCTGTACACGTAACAAGTTGCTGAAAGCATATCAAACTGACTCATCAGTAAAAAAAAAAAAGACAACCACATCCAACAACCGTCAATAAATCGGATAAGGGAACAAGAATCAACAATGCCATCAAGTGACTGGGCAAAGGTTATAATAAGCAGTCTGCTGATAGCTAATTGTACCAAAGTCGAGGGTTTGCATAGCACCACTTAAATTCGTAACTGGAAACATCAAAGTGCTCAGTCCACAGGGCACCAAAACTTCCACAGGCAAAATCTTTCCAGTCATGCGCTAAGACACAGAACACAGGTAGCACACTGCTGAGACCTATCACATGAACAAGTTGGGCCTGGATGCCTTGAAGGTGGTCTTGAGCTTCCTGGTGGGTGGCCTAACCTTGCGGTACACAAGCGGGAACTTGATCTCGGAGTTGTGGAACTGCTTGGTGTTGTCCCTCTTGCACAGCTTGAAGTGAACTGTCGCCGTCTTGATGATCTGGATGCAGGGGGACCTCACACGGTGGCGGGAGGCCATCTCATTGTACATCTGCTCCACGGCACCATTCAGGGTCGTGTCACGGTACTCCTTGTACATGTTGTGGTAACCTGTCCTGCTCTGGTAGCGCAGCCAGATGCCATAGTTCTTGATTGTGGTTGGGTTGCGCTCAAAGATCTGAGGAACATCAAGCATGTTTAGAAGCGAACATGAAAAGGAAAACAAAAGCTATATTAAGTATTATGAGAAAACTAGTCTTAGATGGGAAGAAATTTAACAAATCCAACTTTCCAAATAAGTCTAGGTTAGGCTATTTTCCAATGCAACTCTAAGAGGACAAGTAACTTCAGGGTTACAAGGCCATCCTTGCTCAGCTCTATGATGAGCAGGCTGGCCAAAATGCCATCAATGAAACCAACTCAACAAATAACAAAAATCCAAACATTAAGCATCAGCCAAAATTCAAATACTGAAACAGCATCTAACAACTGTGTCAGCCAATATGATACCAGACTACCATGGCATTACAAAGTCTGGTCAACAGCAGTCATATGCATTGAGAATAAGGTAGGGCAACATAGATTTCAATGACAGGACAAGTAGTTTCTAGAAACACATGATAGAGATAGATCCAGCAGGTTTTTGACATGCATAAAAAAGTTGGAAGCTCTACAAGTTTTAAGCACTAATGCTGTAAAATGAATAATTATACTCCTCCGGATTACATTTACTTGTCCATTTTCACTTACTGATCAAGCATTATCAAAGACATTTAATAAACTTCACTGTGAGAACTATTTGCTTCAACAGTAATGCTAGTATATCATATCACAACTTCAGAACAAATGGATCCACTAGGGCATGTCCAATTGTCCATCATATGGATATGGTATAAGAAATTCAAGTAGAACAGCACCAATGCATTGCTCAAGTAATCCAAGAGCAAGGCTAATCTCCAAATGTTGACAAAAACAGAACACAGTACAGAGCCTGAACTAAAATCTTTTATTTCTCTACATCCAAACAAGGTAGTCTCCACTCTCCACGATTTCAGGATTTTGAGCTCTCATTGGCAGCTCTGTTACAAAAAAAAAACAACTGCTCACTAATGGGAGTTAGGGATCACATACACCTACCATCCATTAACTTAGCATCAACTTCACGTTATGAGATCAGCAATGGCAACACACTAGTGCACTGTCAATACTACACCATTCCATAGACACCAATACAGAAAGTTCAGCGTTGCGGTAAGATGAATGGGATGTACCTCATTGATGGCAAGCATCTGGCCATTGCTTTTCTTCACCTTCTTGAGCTTTCTCAGGAAGTACCTGGGCAAAAATAAGCAAGACGCCATCGTGAGAAATACACATTGAAAAAACAATCCGAGAGTCCTGGCATAGACACGAGAGTGTACGGCACTGACCAGAACTTGGACTTGGCGCGAACCTCGTTGGTGGCCCAGAGCTTCATGCGGTAGATCTTGGGGTGCTCATCGCCGGGGGTCGGCAGCGCGCGACCCACCACCTGGTACTGATGGAACTGCGCTCGAAATAAATCACAAAAACAGCACATCAGCCACACCGGGAAGATCAAGGACGAGGTAGATCTAGGACGAGGAGGAGACAAAGGCGCGGGAGATAATCTTACCCTGTGAGCGACCATTTCCGCGAGCTCGGGGAGGCGGAGAGGGGCGGCGGAATAGACCTAAACCTAAAGCTGGGGGGAGATGGCGGCCGACGAGGGAGGAGAAAGGAGGCGGAGGAGCATTTATGTGTTGGGGCGAGAAACCCTAATGGGCCGTAAACTGTGGGCTTTAGCATTTATGTGGAGGGTGTGTTCGGCCTAAGATCTTGGGCTTATTGTATTTCGGCCTTCTCTAGCCTTCTCTTATATTGAACGGGCCACAATTTGTTGCAGATTTTTTTCTTCTTCTTTTTGAGAAAGTAGTTATCCCTGATTGAACTATTATCCGCTAAAATCAGTAGGGGCTTATTCGGAAAGTAGCTAATTGAAGTGGAACCTAAGGATTGGAGGGAAAGTTAGCATAATTTAGACTCAATTTCCTCCATTCCACATCAATCCACCCATTTTCTAACAAGTCCAAGGGGTAAAAGAATAGATGGTTTAATTAAAGTTAAGCACAAACAGCCAGAGTTGGATATCGAACAGAAGCGTTTCTATTCCCCCTTGTTTCTGTCTGCCTTCTTTTTTTTTCCGAGGGACTTCAACACTTCATGGATAATACAGTCCGTTACTGGACAGTACAAATCATTTGAAAACAGAAATTTGTCCATTCCCACCAAGGTATGATATGATCGCACACTTCTTACCAGAAGCAGATTGTACGTTCAGAAATTTATTACAAAGTAGAATACACATGGATATATCATAAATGAGTACATGAATGTTGCTCACATTTCATAATATACAATGTATATACACACAAATAAGCAATGCATCGATGGTTGCGTTTTGCCATTGCCAACACTCTGGAGGCAATTCACCACGAGTGAGTTCCTTTAGTTATCCCCAGGAGGATGGCAATTGCAGCAAGTACAGCCTGTTTAAGACGCATCAACATTTAAATCAAAACCAGCTTGAGATTCAAAAATAGAAGGAATTCGGGTCAAATGATACAGTCAGCGAACAATGGCATCCAACAATTTGGCAATTGTGTAAGTTACATGTAAAAGAGCCGACCAGTCAATCACATCATACTAATATCCAGCGATTACAAATTTAAATCACTGATAAGTAACTAACTGTATTTAGTATACTTATGTGTTCATTTCAGTAATTACAACAAAGATTATTACAAGCAGTTTTCTTCAATAGTTGCATGCAGCTTAATCCCAAATTACAGAGGTGAGAAACAGCCGGATTGTGTTGTATTAGTACAAAGAAACTTACAGCAACTGTGCAGGCTACGTATCCTGGTTTCTCTCTGTGGTCATGCACCCGCACACATATCATAATAAAAGCTCCAACATACCATGGAATGGCAGCAAGGAAAAAACCAGCGATGAACCTTTTAAAGGAAGAGAATAAACTTTGTTAGTAGTGATGTTTAACTATACATTCGACAAAATAACAAATGTGCAGAAAAAGGCACTCACAAGCACCAGCCTATGCCGAGGCCACAGCATGGGAGACGCCGCGTTCTCACAGGTCTTCCTTCAACAACTTCACCATAGCCTAAGGCACCAGAAATCAATCGTACGATCATTCAACACAGATTTATATTCTTTTGCTCAGAAATGTTAATTCACCATTGCCATGAAGTTCTGGCAGACTAGCTCAGGAAACATTTCTCTTACACTTTCAGACAGGTATAGGGTGACCTAATGAGAAGGCCAGAAACTATCAGTTGTTGGTGCGTCACAATCGTTTTTGGCCACTCACTCGATTCAATTCTTAGAATTAACTGAATTGCATGTCTTTGATTCCTCCAAAGTCACTGCCAGCTCAACTAATGGTATAGCTAACTAATGGTCACAACTATACGGTAGCCGACAGCCCAATTATCAAGTTCGACGATTAGCCAATAAATTCATTTTCCTAATTATAAATTGCTTTCCACCCAAGAACAAGTGCTAAAGTTCTGAATCGGTTCAACGGAATTGCAGTTTAAGCTGAATTTAGATCATTCGCCGACATGATACATGAGCCAACCAAACGATCCCACCGAGAAAGCTCATCTGAAGTCCTGAACTTCGAATTGCACCCCTCACCTTCACCTTTAGCCCCACAACCCAGCTAAAGCTAAGAAACAGGAGCAAATAATCTCAGCGACGGACAGTACAAGACCACCATACCTGGCACGGGTTGGTACCCATGGGCGTGGTACGGCTCCGCGTGCGCGTAGGGCTGCTGCTGGCTGTGATATCCGCCGCCGCCGAATCCGGGAGGCGGGGCGGGCTGCGGGAACCCGACGGGCGGCTGCCGGAACTCGCCCGAGCCCTGGAACGTGCCGTACCCGTACTGCTGCGGCGGCTGGCCCTGCAGGTGCGGCGGCTCCGACGGCGGGAGGGAGGAGGAGAAGCCCCCACCCTTGCCGCCGTCGGCCTCCTGCTCGTGCTTTCCTCCCATGGGCGATGGGTTGACCTCAGACGGCCGCGACGAGGTGAGGCGTGTCCGCGTGTCGTGTCGCAGCGGAAGAAGCGCTCTCGCGCGGCGGGATCTGGAAGAAGACTGATGACTGATGATTAGCAAGGACGTGGAAGTAGTTGGGAGCAGAAATGGGCTGGGCCCCACTAGTTTGATGAGTTTAGCGAAATTTTTTAATTTTTATATTATTTATTTTCTGAATTTTCAAAAATAAATACCTCGATACTTATTTTACACGAATGTCATCCTACCGCCAACTCATCCGACGAAATGTTACTGTAGCAAAAGCTACCGCCGGATGAATCAGCGAATTTCCCTTCCCTAGACAACTTAATTTTAAAAACTCATAATTAATTTATATGAACTCGGATCGAGACAAACCTTATATGAAAATTGTAGCTCTCGATGATATATACAACTTTGTAGTTCAAACTTTTTTCATTAGAGGCCATCTTTCTGCTCAAATAATCGAATCAAGTTTCGGATCCCAAATTCAAAATTTGAGATCTGAAATTTGACTCGATTTTTTTAGCAGCAAGATGGCTTCCAATGAAAAAAGTTTAAACTACAAAGTTGTATATGTCGCCGAGAGCTACAATTTTGATATAAGGTTTGTCTTGATCCGAGTTCACATAAATTAGTATGGTTTTTTGAAAATAAGCTGTTCAGAAAAGGGAAATTCCGCCGATTCATCCGGCGGTAGCTTTTGCTACAGTAACATTCCACCGGATAACCGGCAAAATGTTGTTTTCGCCGGATGAGTTGGCGGCAGGATGACATTTGTGTAAAATAAGTATGGAGGCATTTATTTTTGAAAATTCAGAAAATAAATAATATAAAAATTAAAAAATTTCGAGTTTAGCGGCAGTAGACTCGTATGGTGGGCCGGTGGGCCGGTGGACGGTGGGCCAGGCAGAGCGCTTTGGATCTGTGTGGATCGAAATGGCAACCCAGCCAAGACTCTACGGAATCTCTGTGACTGTGCGTGATCAACAAGGGCCGAATCTGGCCCATGTACCTCTCTACCCAACCGTTCTTGCTTGTGCTTCCTAAAAATTAGGACGCGTTTGACCGGAAGATTCTGCAAACCGTTTTTTTACGTAGGGTGTGTTTAGATTGTAGAAAAAAACACTATAGCATTCGCTGAGAAACGTATTTTGTGAGAGAGGAATAGTGAAAAATTGGAATAAATAGTAAAAAGTTGGGAATCTGAACATGGCCGTAATATAACGATCCCAAAAGGATTATTCAAGAATGTGGAGACAAAACCATGTATGTTTCTCAAATTATTCCAAAAATTGGAAAAAAAAATATGTTTCTCAAAATAATTAGAAACAAGTTCTTTTCAGAAATGTTTCTTGGAGAAACTAAATCCGTGTCAGATGGACCCTTAAAGTCCACTACTTCTTTGCAAGCCTGTATAAGTGGTAATTCGGCGAAAATAGTGGTCATGAAGTTATGGCTGCAAACCTAAAAAATGCAAAACCATCGCATGTCTAGGGAATGCTTAGTTCAAAGCCAAAAATGAGCATAAAGCACGGGGTCGATCTTTTATTCCAGATGATGGTAATACGAGTTACTGAGTGCTACGCATACGTATTTAGTCGTCGACGTTAGCATTATCTACGCATGATGCACCTAATGTTCTCATCCCAATCTGCATACATGGCTGAATAATCCAGCTCTATCTGGACAGGCTGGACACAAAGCGGCAGCCTAATCTACTCAACGAACGATCACACAATGGTCACCCAAGATCACCAACTCGGGCAAGTGGATGCTAATTAGTATAGTTTTCAGACCAAATCCCCAAGCACTAATCCGTGTGCGCCGTGCACAAGTTGAGGAACAGAGATCACGAACATTCTACCGCAACCTCCCAAAGCTATCTCTACCCTCAGAGACAGTGCAAAACAGCCATGATCTGATGATGATCAGACTCGCGGTCAGTCCCTGCGCCCGGACGCGTCTTACATTTCGTTCAGCTCCGGCGTAGGAGCAGCGCAACGGGGCGCCGCACGCGATCTCCTCCAGAAAGCCAGGGCTTTTCCAGGCATCGACCCCAAGCATGCACACTGCTGGCTTCCGGCTTCAATGAAGTGCATCCAACTCGAGACCCGATGAAACTGCTCGTCTAGCTTACGGATCAAGCTCGAGGATAAACTAGTTAAACAACAGCTTGCATCGGGCGTCAGGACGTACTCAGAATTAAGCGACCTGTATACGTGTTGCCCTGAAGATTAAGTAAAAAATATATATTACTATGTGCTTCATATTAATCCGTCCAGGTTGAGTGATGATCTCGTCAGCTCAAATGACTTGTCAGATAAGGATTTCTCTGTGTGTGTGTGTTTTTTAAGGAAAAAAGTATTTATATGGCGCAGGGCGCGTTCAAAGATAAGACCCACAGATCGGTGCGACGCAATGACAGAAACAAGTGGCAGCTGTATCTGAATGATAGTATGTGTGCAATGATAGACCAGAACATGCATGTGCATGGCTTGTGAAGCTGGCGAGTGAGGTCAGGGAAGACGAAGATGACCCAATCATGAGCAGATTTTCTTGCTCGCGAAGGGAATTGGTCAGAAAAGGGGACGATGTGTGTGCTCTGGCCTCGATGACCGCGATGTTAGCTTATTCTTTTGGAGAACCGAAGAGCATGTTGTATGACAATGCTATTAGTCTGGTAATATACAGGACCGCCAAGGCACTAAAATATTTGCCACTGGCATGCCTGTTTCAGTCAAATTCTATGTAGAGACGAACATGCACAATACTCGCAAATCCAACTGGAGAACTCTAAATTCATCGAATTTACAAATGAAGGAATTTGGAAAAAAAAAACTTTTCATAAATTTGGGGTACCACTAGTGTTCGTATATTCTGAATACCCTACTAACCAAATAAGAACAATGTCTGAATTCTGAAATACAGTACGGCCATGTTCAGATTCCCAACTATTCACTATTCATTCCAACTTTTCACTATTCATTCTAACTTTTCACTATTCCCCCCTCACAAAACACGTTTCCCAGCGATGCTACAGTGTTTTTCTTATGCTACAGTGTTTTTTCCTACAATCTAAACACACCCTACGTAAAACACTACAGATGCTAGTAACTGGAAGCCTGAACCTTTGAAATACTGCAGCTGACATCTGCATTACATAGCATCCATGCTTTTAGTCAACCCCTGCAGATAATGAAATAATAGTATAATAAACAATTGCATTTCTAGAACACAAAGTGTCAACCGCCGCAAGATACCATGCACAGGAACGTCCCTGAATTTCTGCAGAGATCTTGCACAAAATTAAATTCTTCACTCGTTTGCATGCCAGCTAAGTTTCCCTCTCATTTCGCGAGCTCGCTTGACGAATGAGCCACACTGACTTCATCTGCCAGAAACCCCCAACTGCCAGCCCGTGTCAGCCATGACACCACCAAGTTGCTGCGCACATATATATACCCCGGTACAATCCACGGTTCCAATCTTCAGAAGAAAAATTCAGATCAATTCCACAAACCGCAGCCATGGCGATTGGAGCACCAGGTTCCCATCAGCCCAGGCCCAGCAACGAGGCAACCAACATCCTGGAGAACGTGTGGGCTACCATCATGACAGAGTCCACCCCAGCGTCCTCGACGGCCGCGTCGTCATCGGAGGTCGGCGAAGAGAAGCCGGAGGCCATCTTGCAACGGCTGCCGAGCCTTGGGAGGTGGATTTCCATGGGCGCCGATGAGTGGGACGAGCTCCTACTCAGTGGCACGGCGGCTCTCACGTCGGACGACGCCTCCGGTGAGCTACTCGTCGCCTCGCCGGCGGCGAGCCACGATGATCGCCGGCGTGATGATCACCGGCGAGCCAGCTCCAGCAAGGCGGTCGCGTGCAAGAGCTACAGGGGCGTGCGGCGGCGGCCATGGGGGAAGTTCGCCGCGGAGATACGCGACACGCGGAGGAAGGGGGCGCGTGTGTGGCTGGGCACGTTCACGACCGCCGAGGAGGCCGCGCTGGCCTACGACAAGGCGGCGCTGCGCATGCGCGGGCCCCGCGCGCACCTCAACTTCCCGCTCGACATGGTGCAGCGCGAGCTGGTGGTGGCCGGCAACGGGAACGGCGAGGCGTCCCGGGTGCTGCGCCGGAGGAGGAGGCGAGGTGATAATAGCAATGCTGCTGCTGATACAAGAAGCCATGGGGACGTGTCGGCAGCAGGTGGTTTCGACCAGACGATGGTGTCGTTCGCTGCTTGTGGGAAGAAGAAAGACGACCAAGGAACGTCGATGGTGCAAGAACAGCGTTCGATGAGTGATCCAGGAGCGGTGCCGGCGATCGAGTTCGAGGACATCGGTGGCGAGTACTGGGACTACTTGTTCGCACCTTTGGTGTAGAGCTAGCTAGTAATTAGAGTTTTCCAAAGGGGGGAAATTAAGATGGTACTCCGAGATGTATAGGGTTGGATTCATTAAAAAAAAAAGGCTAGCTAAGTCTTAATCTCCAGCTGTAATTTGTATAGATCAAGCTCGACTAGTCGTCATAGCATGTATGTAGCCAATCATTACTAGGTGATTAACTAGCTGATCACTTGATAATATTATGTATATAAATATTCATTTAGGTTGCTAGTGTTTATTTACATGATATTTGAGAGGTGCTTCAAGAGCAATTATATTTGTACAACTGAGTACAACCATGTATGTAAACCATACGCCCAATGCATAATTTAATTTCAACTTATGACCAGATCAATTACATCTTTTTATAACTGTTTGATAACTAATTCCTTAAATTCATTACAAGGGTGTTGGGTTTCTCCTACCATTTTTTCAAGTCGGCAACGGTTATACCATATTTATGGAAAATGTAAATTATTAGAGGTTATTGGCAACTTGATAAAAATGTTGGAAATTATACTAGAAAAATGTGTGGCCTCTCGAGAAAAAAATGATAAAATCACCAAAACTGCTGCGAACTCATGAAGATCTGTTGGGAGAATAATCACATATCTTGAAGTGATCATATTCTCTCTATTTTTTTACATTTCATATTTGTTTTATCTTAAGTTAAGCTTATCCAAATTTGATCAAGATTGTAGAAAAATATAACAAGAATTATACTATCAAGCATATGCACGTCAAAAATATTCCATGACGAATTTAATGAAACAAATTTGTATTGTACATTTTGTCATATTTTCCTTAAGATCGGAATTGGATAAATTTGATTTTAAAAAACAAATTTGACATGTAACTAAAAAGGCACCGAAAATATATAGTTCCACCGTTCTACGCATGCGACAGAACCTGAAGGTCAACTGAGCTGCAATGCTGGGACTGAACCTGAACTGATGGTCTGAACTCTGAACTAGCTGCAATGCTGGTACATACGTCATACGAGGTGGCCGTGTGCATGATGTACCAAGTGAACGCTGCAAGCAACAATGCACATGCATAGGCGCACGGTCGAAGGAAGCAATGACGAGCGCACGAATGAAAGGTCAGCCGGTCGTGCACATGCACCCGCACGTACGCATAATTAAGAATACGCCGCTAATACCGCAATAGACAAAATAATTATAAAAGGATGAGGAAGCTGAGAAACTCAAGCAATCTTCTGACCAGTGTTATTTTAAACACTGGATGGTCGCTCACCCTTTTGTTTAATGTTTAGACAGTTTATATGACAAATTAAATAGTTTAAACGATTCAACAATAAATATACATATAAAAATCACAAATTTATACTATGTTTTCTAGTAATTGCAATTTTGAAGCATGCATATAATATACAAGTCACATAATACATAACAACTACATGCTCCCTCCGTCCCATAAAGGATATCGTTATGGGATGTATGCATTTGTTACTTTCTCAACTTTGACTCCATTTGTAGAAAAAATATATGTAATATTTATATCCCTAATAACTTTATTAAAAACTAGATTCAAATATCTATCTAATGATACTAATGATATATTATAAATATTAATATTATTATATATATAATTGGCTAATGCTCAAAAATGTTGTTTTTCTTGGGAAGCGAGAATAACATCTGTAATATTTAGGCTTGTATTTTTCAGGCATGGCACAATTTGTGGCACGACATTCTCCCATCCATGTTTAATTATCCGCTAAAGCATATTTCATATTGCCTACACGATCGTCTAAACACCTAGTTAACCGTGTAAATACATTTAACTTATGTTTAGTTTCATCGTTTAGACTTTTTTTTTACCGGTTTGATCGTTTAGACATGTTGAGCGTTTAATTATATTCGGTGACTAGACCTAAACTACATGGATACCCTTCATTTACAGTTTAGATGTGGGTAAACGTCTAGGCGAATACTGCTTTCGATAGATGTTGATGATTACTAGTTGCCCACCGCGCGTTGTCCGCCAGCCTCCGATCCGCTCATGGCCTCATGATCTGGACCAGTGTCAAGGCTCCTGTTAGTCTGTTACAGCAGGGACCAAAGAAATCGCTACGTGTAACGTGTATGTGTATCGACACAAGTTCTCGGTACGAGGAGGACGACGGTTGAACAGTTGAGGACGTCAAGCACTTATCGGGAAGAACAACAATCTTATGTTATTAGGTTATCACATAGATAAAAATAGGATTCCCAAAAGAAATATAGATACAAATAGAGAGAAAAATAAAAAAGAACTAAAAGAATGGATATGTTATTATTGCGTTGTCATTTATAGGCCCACATAAGCCCAACAATGACTTTCCTAACCATTATGGTTTGCACTTTGGACTAGAAAAATCGGTCGCGCTTGTCGTTCTACTCTGCTACGTGCTCTCTGTGCTTTGTAGAAGAAGTCTGGGTCGAGGCAATGCCCCGAGCTAACATTCCAGGTCTTGTACCTAGCGAAGTAGCGATGTTCCAAATCACAAATTCGCCCACCACACCCTCTGTAATACCTCAATACCTAAACGGCTAAACCGGTGAACCCGCTAGGCACTCCGTTTTGAAAGATCAGTTTAGCAAACCAACTTTTGTGAATTGTGAGAGAGCCACGAGCAATGTCAGAGAGAGCCCCAGAACAGCGGCCACAACCCACAAACCGTTGCGTGCACATTTCAATAAAAAGTCGTTGCGTGCATTGCTCCTGCAGCAGATCAACGAACCAGGAAACATCACCGTTAAGATCATTCTGTACGGTGGTGTAGCAGCAGCGCGCTTGCCACTTTGTTGGCGACAAACATACCCGTGTCTGATGGGTAGGCCAGTGCACAAGAAATGCAGTATTGCAGTGATGAGGGAGCAATGTACACTGCACACACGGGTTCATCAAATTTTCCTTTCCTCTGAGGGTGTCTTTAGATTATAGAAAAAACACTATAGCATCAGAAAAACACAGTAGCATTCGTTGAGAAACATGTTTTGTGAGAGAGAAATAGTAAAAAGTCAAAGTAAATAATAAAAAGTTGGAATAAATAGTGAATAGTTGGGAAAACCAAGGAGTGTGATAGCCGCGTGCTGAAAAAGTGAGATAGATGAACCAGAACCCCAGAGCATGAGCACAGCTGCACAGGTGCGGAACCGTCCGGTTGGTCAGCCGACGCCCTGGACGGAAGCGCTGCTCGATTCGATCAGTCTTCCTGCGGCTCTGCTCGGGGTAGCTAGCTACCTGGTGGGAAAGGCATGACACTGTGGCAGGCTGCGCCCACACGTAACGTAGTGTGTTCCCTACAGGCACCTACAGTGCACTCTGAAACCTTTATCATCAAACACCTGACCCCGGCCCCCATGCACCCTGCAGACCTTATCATCGTTTCCGCTGCATTTCTCATCAGCAATGGCCAATTGCATGTCATGTTTCAGATCAGCACTATATCTCTACGTTCAAAAAAAGAACTTCAGAGATTTAATTTCAGTGCTACTCCAACTTGGGATGGCTTATTTCATCAAATTTAAAACCAACACGACGCTGTTTGATCCTTACTTAAAATACATGACAAAATATACCTAATACTTAGGACAAATACAGACCAGAGATGAGCAGATAGCAGGACTCCCAAATGAACGCGTGCATTAGTAATGCCATGCCGCCGGACTCGACGTAACCAGCATGTTCAGTTAGTCGCCTGCGATTGCAAAACCAAATAAGGAGGAAAAGGTATTGATTACAGATTAATTCGAGAAATGCTAGCTAGTGAGCAATTATCTTTGCAATGAACACTAATCAGAGCGAAATGTAAGAGATGGTTACTTTACCATGAGCACGTAGTAGAGAGTGTCCTGCTGGAGCGGCTCCACGGTGACGCCGCACCCGTCGACGAGGACCGGCTCGCCGGTGTGGCGCACCAGGACGGCGGCCTCGCCGAAGGCCAACTTCACGTCCAGGCGCATTGCCGGGACGCTGAAATGCGCGGTGGCCGCGCACACCCCGGCGTCCCGGGCCACGGCCACCACCGTCGCCGTCGGCGGCGGCGGTGTTGTCCCTCCTATCAGCCCACCGTCCAATAGCCCTGCTGACAAATCAACAGAGAATACAAGGAATTAATGCTGAAACCAATATTTTGCAGCTCTACGACGCTTTTGCAGGAACTAGGAATGCCCTAGCTAGCTGGAACAGTATGAGAGATGAATCGTTTGCTTGAATTAGGAATGCCCTAGCTAGCTGGAGCTGTGTTTAGTTCCAGAAGTTTTTTACACTTTACTATTTACCTCTATCAGAAAACACGTTTTTCAGAAAAGTTTCTCTTCAATTTTCTTTAACTTTCCTATTCATCCCTCTCACAGAACATGTTTCCCAGAAAAAGTTCTTTTCTCCCCACCAACTAAACACACCCTGATCGATCAGTGGACGATTTGACAGCCATCACTCTCAATCCTTTCAACAAACGTACGCATGCAAATTACGCCCCTCTTTGACCGTGTTTAGTTCCAGAAGTTCTTTTGGACTATACTATTCATCTCTCTCAGAAAACACGCTTCCCAAAAAAGTTTCCCTTTAACTCCTTTCAACTTTCCTATTCATCCCTCTCACAGAACACGCTTCCCAGAACCTCCCAGCTAAACACACCCTTTGATCTTTCACCCCCCTTGAAAGAAGCACCGGGACAAGACAACACAAGAGGGTGCCATTTATGACCTCGAGTGAGACCTTGTTTGCCACTGTTCACTGAAGCTATCGACCTGCTTCGTCCCCGTCGTGGTTCATTTCACAGTTCAGAGAATATCTCCAATCCTGGTCTAGACAGACAATTCAATTACCGTGCAGTGTCACGCGTAGTAGAAGTCTAATCTCTGCAGATAAACAATCAACATGTTTGCAGTTATACCATAAAGTCCTCTTTTGGACTCTTATGCTCCAATCGTTGGTCCGCAATGCTTAACTATGCTCTTTCGCATGGACGTGCATATTCAGATATTCTCCTGTCCTAGGACTATGTTTAGTGAATTTGGTCTATGTGTGTGGTACTGTGTGTAATGTACCTCTAGTACTGTTATGACTTGGCACGGCCGGTGCTTTCCAATCATGAAATGGGAAACAGCTCACAACTTTTGGTTCTTTCTACCTCTATATACAGCTAGCTATGGGGCAATGCATATTGTTACAAGCTGACACGCTCCCCTGTGTATCCTTGTCATGGAAATGTCGATCCCTACCCTACGCATCAACAGGGTGCTGGGTGCATGCGCGCACACAGCGTGACAAGATCGGTGCATTGCACAGGAGATTTTACATGCATGCATGCCTAACCTTGTCTCATTGCCTGCGACACACCATGCATACGTTTGCATCCGATGTGATGGCAAGAAATTGGAGCCATGCAGTCTACTCTATCATCGAAGTGGCATGTACCCTCTCGGTCTCTCCTTGCCCCAGCCATGACAATCTCGCTATATCGAGACAGAGTCGGGCATGGAACAGAACGAGGAGACCCTTCTATGCGCATGCTTACACGCTTTGCACGAACAATGCTTGAGAAAAACCGAACAGAAAAATGGAAAGAGGACAACAGAGAGATAAGTATCAAACATGCATGCTCTAATAAGCTATCACGTACCTTGCAACTGATCGGTGAGTAGTGCACTCGTGGCAGCAGCAACGTTGCTCGGCGCAGGATTCGTCGGAAGGAGCATGGCCGTACTGCAGCTGGCATCTGCAGCAGCCTGCAGATGATGAGCGGCAAGAGGCCCTGAACCAGCAGCAGCAGCAGCGGTGGTGGTGGTGGCAGTGGTCGCCCCGAAGCCGTAGTGATGGAGTAACCCGCCGAGCCTGGCCTTCTCGTCGTCCCTGATCACGGCGCTCACCGCGTCGGTCTTGTCGTCGCTGCTCAGATCAGAACCACAGGTAGCAGTGTTGTTCCAGTACTGGCCATGGCCAATTCCCTGCTTGGAGCTGCCGATGTCGACGCAATAATCGTCGTGCCCTAGAGCCTCGTTGCATAGGCCCAGCAGCACGCTGGGTGAGACCGAGACGGCCGGGTTCATGACGACGCCCGGCTCGTGCGTGTGGGCGCCGAGGACGCCGCCGAGCTCGGTGGCCGGCAGGTAGTGGTCGCCTTGCTGCTGCCACTGCAGGATGAAGGGCTCGGCCGGGGAGGTGATCAGCTCGGGCGTCGCAGCTGGCGCCATGAGCTGGCTGTGGTAGTACAGTTGGCGCGCCGCCGCCAGTCCCGGCGCCGCTGTTGGTGTCGTCGACGAAAGCAAATCCATGGCCGTCGCAGCCTGCAGATGGGCATGCTGTATGACCGCCGCCGCCGCCGGAGACGAGGACGCAAGCGCGACGACGGCCGGCGGCCTCACCGACTTGCTCGAGCCGGAGGAGCGGTCAGAGGAAGACGACGACGACGACGTGGGCGCCACGGGAGACGACGACGCCACGAGCAGGTGCTGCTGCCTCGGTGGCGTCACGGGTGCGGGGGCCACCGGCGGCGGCGCGGCGTACGCGCGCGCCAGGGTGGCGCGGCCGGAGGGCTGGAGCTGGCCGGCGGCGCGGAGCTTGTGCTTGGTGCGGGACTTGCGGTTCTGGAACCAGTAGAAGACGTTGGCGTCGGCGACGGGCCCGTGCTCCTGCAGCTGGAGGCGTATCCGCCGGATCTCGTCGCGCGGCGGGTTCACCATGCCGGAGTTGAAGATCCCCTCCAGGATCCTGATCTGCTCCGGCCGAGGGTTCCACCGCGGCCTCGGCTCCGGATTCCTCCCGCTCTCCTCGCACCCTGAGTAGAAGAAGCACCAAGAAACACATATCATCACTTCATCAGTACGAAGCAACACGTAGTTGTTTAAGCAAAACCGGCGGATCGGATTCCGCGAGGAACCCTTCAAGAAACCAAACCCTAGCTACTCAAGCATACTGCTGATAGATGAGCGTGCAGAAAGAAACAGTAACATGCAGGTGATCGAGGTGCAACATGTATAGATGATTGAGAGAGAGGCATACTTGAGGACATCAACGACGACTTGCCGCCGCCGCCGCCGTTGTTCATGTCAGGCTGAGGCTGCTGGAAGTTGCAGGCGAGAGTGGACCTGTACATGCTCGGCCAGTGCCTGTTGGAGGACGCCATGCTGCTTCGATCTGCCTCTTTTTATCGACGGATTGCTTGCTGGTGGTCCTTCTTCCCTGGCTGTTGCCTTTCAGCGAGCGAGACAGCGATCGATGGGTGCTGGGCGGTGACTGGTGAGATGTGGCGAGAGGGCCAGGAAGCAGATCGAGATCGAGACGGGGCTGGGCGGCCAGGGTGCGTGTGTCTCCCAGCTGTTGCTGCTCCTGTAGTATGTAGAGGAACAGTTTGCGGGGAGGACGAAGCGAACCGTATGGATGTGGCGATGGCTCTTCTCCTGTTCTTCCCCGGCTGCTTATAAAATGGGGACGGCTTTCTCACCTACTACACCATTGTGCAGTGCAGCAGAGTTACACCACAGTTAATGCCACCACGCACACTATCAGTCTAGCTCCTCCTTCCTTTTGTTTTGCTTCACATCCCTTGGAATTGTGCGAGGTAAGGCCCCGTTTAGTTCCCACAAAAATACACTATTCATCCAACTTTTTACTATTCATCATATCCCTTCTACTCACAGAACACTATTCATCTACAGTGTTTTTTTTGGTAAACAGCATATTTTCGGGGAATCTTTCCCCAATCTAAACGCATCCTAAATATGGAGGCCTGATTACTATGACTCTATGAAGGAGAGGGGCGGGGGAAAGGGGAGTAGGGTTGAATCTTGCATGGTAAAAGGGGGGAAATGGATGAAGAGGGATTACTGATGGATGTGGACATGGACACGGACATGTCTAGCTACAGTACTGGGAGCTACTCGGAGTAGATGGAATCATGGAAGTACACTGTGATTTGATCCTTCTTCCAGTTTGCCAAGCAAGGGTGACTTTCTGCCTGGCCTTTCTCTGTTAGTAGTACGTAGTACTTTGCATCAGAGAGTATGATGTTACACAAAACACACCCTAGCATAGTGATCAATAACTACACAATGCTACGCGTTTATTAGGTACACGATGGCTGCTTGACAAATTTTGCAGGTGATGGTGAAATTTGAATTTTAAGGCGTCGCACTGTGTGAAAACGCTATAAGACTATCGGAACCTCGTTGCGTTTTCTAAATATTGACAAAGACTATGTTAACGTTCTAAGTCTCTACTATACTTGTATTTATGAAGTAATTAGTGTTCCCTCTATCTGTCTTCATTTTTGCAGAAAAGGCTCCTGTTAATTTATAGACTTTCAATCTGCAGCCTTCAAATTCAGTAGTTTTAATGTTGAAGCCCTTCAACTTTATAATCCTTTATTGTTATATCCTAAAAAAACCTATATTTGTTTGATGTCTTTATCAGTCTAGTTCAGTTTTGAGTGTAGAACGCTTTTTCTTTCTTCTACACATGATAATCGATGTACTGCTTTTAGTTATATCTCGTTTTCTTCTTAATACAAAGATACATGCGCGAGTGGTCGGTATAAAGGCCCGCATGTAACCTTCTAAATGTTATACTTTTCTTCTTAATATAAAGATATACGACTTTACAACAAATTTTGTCTCTAGAAATTCTCTTGCTAAAATAATGAAGGTATAGAGCTCTCTACCTAGTGCAAGGCAAACAATGACGGCAGAAATAAAGAAAATAGCACAATTAGTTTTTGCAGTAGCAGCGCGTGGGAATATGCTAGTCCAAAACACAATTTTAGGAACCTAAAACCCTACATGTTCCCAAAACGTTAGGAACAATTCGTGTGCAGTCAAATCCTCCGGCCCGTTGCAACTCGTGTGCGGTCAAATCGCTGCGTTAATGCAACTCGTGGAGCGGCCTTTCCCACCCTCAATGCAGCGTTGCGTGAGCAATCTCTACTTGCCTGACGATCTGATCGCACAGGTCACAACAACTAACGCTCACACGCACGAGCGCGCGCTCGCTCGCTCGCTTCCTCGGTTTGTTCCTGGCTATTGAATGGCGACGACGGAGACGGAGCGGGAGAAGCGCCGGGCTCCGAGATGGCAGTATTCTAGTGGACGGTGGTGCATGCGGCTGCTGTGTGCAGCAGACTGTGCCGACTGCCGATGGCGCGGAGGGGTTGAGGGAAACCCGGAGCGCGCGCGCATGGATGCGTGTCGTTTGCTGGGCGCGGAGTTAAGACGAGAGGAGGAAGACGACCCGCCCGGAAGAAGGCAAAGGGAGACCGGCTCTTGATTGCAAAAATAAGAGGGCAGGCGCAGACGCCCGACGGCACGGGCGTACGTGCGCGCGGTTGCGAGTGGATTGACTCGAACTCGATGGCGGTGGTGATGGGTGCGTGCTGTGAGGTGGGCGCCGGAAGTCCGCGGGGAACCAGCTGCTGAGCGCTGGCCACACGCCCACACGTACGCGCCATGCCGAATAAAAATGGAAAGAGCCCATCCATATGGCCTCGCCCGATCGATATTCTGTAGGCCCATGGCTCCGGATGGGGGCAGCTGATGATGTCGCCGCACGTACGCGCGCGCGTGGGCTCCGGTCTCGTGCCCGGCGGATGCCCGCCCGGGGCTCCGTGTCTCCGTCGGCCGCGCGCACGGGCAATCGCGTGACGAGCGAATGAGCCATGCGCACGGACGGAGAGAGCGCGCGGCGCCGTGCGCCGATCGGTGGCCTTGATCGATAAGCAACGGTGCTTGGCTTTGGCGGTGGTCGCCGCGGCGCACGGCCGTTCTCGATTCGTGTGCGTCGGCAAAGCCTGCACGACCCGCCTGCTCCCAACCCACTGGCGAGACTCCGACGCCTCGCAGGGCAGTGGGCGACCGGTGCGCCGAGCGCCGTGCGCGGAGGATCAAGACCGCAGTAATGGCAGAGGCAGCGAGCGAGCGGGACGGGAGAGGGGCGTACGGACGGCGAGCGGCTTTGCGCGGCCGTCGACGTACGCCACCGATCCCATCGCTTGTGCGGTCTGCCACGGTCCGCGGCCCAGGCTGACGACGCCCCGGCCTCCCTCGTTCTTCCCCGAATCGCCGTGCTCTCTCTTCCGGTTCGCTCCACTCACTCTCACCGTTCTGACCTGACGACCCCAGTTCAGGAACCACCGAGCTATAGGTTGTGTTTAGATGCGAAAGATCTTTTGCACTTACTATTCATTCCCCTCACAGAACACGCATCCCTAAAAATTCCTTTTTCACCTTTCCTATTCATCCCCCTCACATAACACGCATCCCAGAAACAAAAGATCTTTTCCCTTCATCAACTAAACACAGCCATAGCTCACGTAAAAACATCTTAACACATTACTTAAAACAAGTGAGCCATGACACGGTGTCGCAGAACGTCAATGACCACGGCGTGCCAGCGCCTGGCTGCCCCCTGCCGGTGAGGCACGAATCGGGAGAGCTTCTCCTGGCTTTTGGGGAACCAGGCCTGGGCCACACGCAGCACGGCCATGGCAGGGCTACTGCTTGCATAGGGATTAGGCCGGCCGGCCGGAGACGTCGGAACGAATGACCAGCGCGGGCATCCCGACCATTGAAGGCCTCCGCTTCGGGAATCTTTCTAGCTGCTGTTGCCGTGTCAAACGCGACATTATTTATGGAAGGGGACGGTCGTCGTACCGGTGAGGTACCGAGCGTAAAGTGGATGTTGCCATGTTGGTGTTGCACGTTTGGGGAGCAGGAGAGTTGAATGAATGAATCGTAGCAACTGAACACTAAAAGCTGTGGACGGATCCATGAAAATACCTTCCAGCGTTAGAGCTAAATAGATGTCCATGTCATCAAAATCCTAGGTGGAGGAGTGAGAAAGAGGGAGAGAGAATGGATCGGACGTCTGGTGAACCGCTATCGCGGAGCCGACGTACTCCTTTTTTTTTAACTCCCAACCTTCTTACCGTGCTGCCATTGGTTGCATGTCCTGCGAAATCACAGCAAAGCATTAATTAGCTGTGGGGCCCTCCCACCACTATTCTTCACGTCTGCCGAGCTGGAGCTTGAGACGCCGGGCAGCTGCCGACTCCATTAGCCCTGCTCTTATTGTCAATATGCGTGATAATCAATGAGAGATAAGAGAAAGTATAAGAACTCGAGTCCCAAAAAGGTTAAGGCTGATTTCAATGAGAGATGAGGGGGAGACATGAGAAGTGAGCTCTAAGACTGCCCACAATGTTGCTGATGCTAAAAAAAAAAATCACAATGCCACGGCATGTCGGTGCCAAAAGGCTCCAAAGCACACAACGTTTTAACCCGATGCCTAGTACTGGTGGGTCCAAGCATCCGATAATCTACTTCTCTGTTTAATTTATTGTTGTATACAAGATGTATTTGTTTATTTGCTCAGCATCGACGCGCATAGATTACTCGAAGGCCTTCATTTCTAAACTCGGCATCACCTCCATAGTGGCATGCACCGGTGCTGAACCTTCTCTCTCATGGTTTCAGCATCAGACACAGCCCAACTATAAAAATCAGGCGAGAAATATGTGGGCCATACATTTATAATAAAGAGCTAACCACTATATGAGTGAGCTAAGCAGTGGGTTGTAAAGATCTACGCGGCCAGGAGCCAACTAAATTATTAACCTAAATTATTAACCTTGCTCTAAGAGTAAACAATTGGCTAATAGCCAAGCCAACCATTTTTTTATGATGTGGAAGAGAAAAAATAGGAGAGAGAGGAGCCCATCTCTAATTCTAGCGATAAGCTGAGCCAGGGCTCCTATATAAGAATCGGTCTAAGTAAGAGATTTTTTTTTTAGAATTATCGAAGTAACAGACTTGAGGGTAAATAAGAAAGATAATGCAATATATAAGTAAAAGAACAATATTAAATTGTGTTATAGACAAAAAAAAGGAACTATTTGTTGTACGTTTTGTCTCTACTCTCTTGACTTATAAACAAGCACTTGGCTCTACTATTAACGAGACTTTTACCTGTATGCCATCAAAAAAGATCTTCATGACCTGTGTGCCACTAAAAAGTTTGTTTGCACCTGTGTGCCATCGACCTAAACTTCTTTGACCTCTATGCCATTCCGTCCGCATTCCGTCTATTTCTCATCGTTAGCAGCACCTGACGAGTGGGTCCGGGCCTGGAAATGTCCAAATTGCCCTTCTGTCCAGGTGGCCAGGTGGGGCCCACACCTTGTTTTTTTTATTTTCCCCGTCCAGGGAGGCTTCTTTAATTGTTTAATTCTTGTTTCGTCTTTATGTGTTTGCTTCTTTGATTAAATCATTACCGCAGTTATCGCTGATGCCTTCGATTATTCTGTGTTCTTCTTGTCTTCCGCCGCCAGGCCTTCTGCTCCACCCCGCCAGGCGCGCAGACCACCGCTCCCGCCGCCGCCAGGCACGCAGGCACGAGCTCGACCTCCACGCCATGGATCAGAAAGAGAGAGCAGGCCAGTCGTCGCCTCCTCACTAGCCACCACCAGCTCATCAGCCTCCTCTTCCTCAGCCGCCGACCCGCAAGACCGTCGAGCATCAGCACCACCACCACCACCAGCAACCGCGAGGAGCAGTGCGAGGACGGGAGCTCCACGAGGCGAGCAAGGCCGCCTCCAGCAGCGCAGCCGCAGTCCCCGTCCTCGCGCCAGGCTGCCGCGAGCACCTCGAGCAGCATCAACTGCTGCTGCCGCCGGAGGGAGAGAAGGGGAGGGAGGCCACCAGTGGAGCTCGATGTGTGGATCCGCCGCCGCGGAGGCGTGGGAGCAGGCCGGAGAGAGAGAGATAGATAGAGATAGAGAGAGAGAGGAGGGATTGGCGGTGGAGTCAGCGAGGTCGAGAGAGATCGGCAGGGAGAGAGAGTACGGGGGGTGGATCCGTGATGATAGATGAAGGGAGAGTTTTTTTTTGAAATATTATTTTTTTAAAAGTTAATTGCGGAAATAATAGTCGTTTTGAGAAAATAGCAGAAATAATAGCCAGTCGGCTATTACATGACCGATAGGGTAGCTATCGGCTGTTGAGCAGCCGACAGGGGCCTATCGGCAGTCCAAGGGCCGACTGATCTTGCCACGTAGGCTGTCGGTCGGGCGTTGTATCAATCGGCCATCGAGTGGCCGAGAGGAGGCCACGCCATCACGTATCGGCAGTGCAGGGGCCGACAGGGCCTATCGGCTGTTGAGGAGCCGATAGGTCTGCATTCACCTCGCCCACCTCCTTTTTCACTTTTACTGCTCTCTCTCTTCATTTTTACCTACCGGCGACGAGCGAGGCGGGGGCGGCGCTTGAGGGCTGATGGGCAGGCGGTGGCCAGAGGCGGCTGCGGCGGGCGGAGGCGGCGGCTTGTGCGGCGGGCTGTGCGGTGGGCGCGGCGGCGGGCGTAGGCGGCGGCTGCGCGTGCTGCTGCGGTGGCGGCGGCGTGGGCGGCTGCGCCTCGCCGACGCGGGCGGCGCGGCCTGCGGGGCTGCGCAGCCGGCGCGAGGCGGCGGCCCGGTGGCCGGCGGCAGGTATGTTTTTTTTCTAATTTAATAGGTAATTTAGTTATTGTTGTTAGCTACGAATAATTCTTTATAAATTAAACATATTGTTATTTATTTTTAGAAACTTCTAATTTAGTTATTGTTTTTGTTAGTTTTTTAGTTATTGTTTCTAATATGCTGCTATTTGCAGAAAGAAGGATAATAAATTTCTAATAAACATATTATATAATATAATTATCTAGTACAGGGAAACATTACTAATATTATTACTAATCTTAGATAGTGTGACGTTGAATCAGGTATGGATGCGGAGGTAGTCAATATCAGAGTCCATTATGGTGACGGTTACATCTCGTATTGCGACTCTGGCGTAGACTTAAGCAATTATTCTTTCATGGATACATCACTGATAAAGCCCATAGAGATGCGAAGAGATGACGTTTTAGAGTGGCTACACAATCTATTGCAATTGAGTCTGTCGGTTCACAGACTTAAAGTAAGGGGTGTCATTCCTAGACAGGGTGAGCACGGGTGGAAATAGGATTTGTACGACTTGAGAAATTCAAAGTGTTGGCGGGCATTTGTTCATATGGCTCTATACGGTCAACATAAGTTTCCGCTTGTAGTACTTGTTGAATCTACGCTGGCCAATGTCATTGCGGGTGAGAGTAGCAGGAGTGAGGCAGTTGAAGAAAATGTTTGTGAAAACGAAGAAGTGGGTGTGCAAGATCCACTGGATCCTCTAGTGGATGAACATGAAGTACACCAACAAGTTGTTGATGATGATTACGACGACGAAGAAAATGTAGAGATGCACATTGATGAAAGGGAGGAAGATGAGGCAATTGTCGATCAGATGGAGTTGGATGACGAAGAGTATATAAGCTTTGTTGATGGTAGAGATGGAAGTACCTTTGAGGACGAAAGAAACGTCCCAGTTCAATGGTGCAATTTCGATATGGATGCACTCAAAGTTAAGGATGGACACCATTCAAACCGGGATTATGCTAAAATTGAGGTCACAAAAGGCCAGATGTTTCACGACAAGAGACACTTGCAGCATGCGGTGAAGAAGTGGGCTTTTGCTGAAAAGAAACCATTCAGGGTGGTACTATCGAACCCTAGCCTATACGATGTGAAGTGTCAATCCCCTGGGTGCCCCTGGCGTGTCCATGGTTATAAACCTAAGGGTCAGACAAACTTTATAGTATCTATCGTTGAAGGGCACACATGCAGGTTGCAGGGAACCATGTGTAAGCATGGCAACATGACTACTGAGTTTGTGGCAAATTTCATGTATGGTGAGATTGTGAGGAAGGCCACCATATCTCCTTTCCAGATTATGCTTGCAGTAGAGAATAAATTTGCATATGAGATAACATATGACATGGCCTGGAGAGCCAAGAAGGCATTGGAATGGAGATATGGTACGTATAAGGACTCGTACCACCATTTGCCACACCTCCTTGAACTGTTACAAAGTAGGAACCCAGGGACAATTATTGATATAGATTGGTTTTATAATGAAACCGGTGAGCGGGTCCTACGACGTGCATTTTGGTCTTTTGGGTGCATGATCGAAGCTTTCAAACATTGTCGTCCTGTTCTGTCCGTAGATGGGACTTTTTGACGGGACAATATAGAGGGCAACTATTGACATGCATAGGGTGTGATGGAGATGGAAAAGTTGTGCGTATAGCTTTCGCATTCGTGGAATCAGAGAACACTGATAGCTGGCTGTGGTTTCTAAGCTTGTTGAAGAGGGGTGTTGTCCGTGAAAGGGCAAATGTTTGCATCCTCCACGATCGTCACAAGGGCATATTAGCTGCAGTTAAAAGGTTGCAGGAGAATATGAATGTGGAATTTGCATGGCTAGATCTCCAAAGTCGGTGGTGCATGAGGCATTTAGGTGCAAATTTCTACCGTCAATTTAAAAGCAAGCGTTTGGAAGATCTATTCAAGACGTTATGCAAGCAGAATCGCAAAGACAAGTTCGATGAGATATGGGCATTGCTGGACAAACTCACAAGTAGCCACATGGCTGAAGTTCGCAAGAAACCAGTCATCGCTCGTGCAGAGGAGCCGCAAGGTCTTGATCCCATGCCAGATGAGCCTGCACAAGTAACACGGAGAAGAAAGGGTGGGAGGTCCGTTAAAAGGTTTTCTGACTGGATTAAAGATGAGCCACTTGAAAAGTGGGCATTGATTGGAGACACCCATGGGGCTCGATATGGCATCATGACGACAAATCTTGCCGAGGTTTACAACTGGGTACTTAAGCAATGTCGTGAGCTACCACTAGTGGCAATTGTGGAGTGTATACTTAGAGGCACTATTAAATATTGTCGTGAACGTTACCGTGCGGCAACTGAGGCTTGTGAGAACCCTCAAAGCATTTTCTGCGACGAAATGGCAAAAATACTTGAGACAATAAGTGAGAAGGGGCAACTGCACCGTGTCCATTACATCGGAAATCAAGACTTCGTATATGAGGTGATGATGCGTGAGAAAGGAGGCTTTGGTATGGGAGATTCGATAGTTACAATGGAATGTCAGATGTGGCCAGAGGCTGACATTTGTGAGTGCACGTGCAACAAACCAAAGCTTCTTCATTATCCGTGCTCGCATGTATACGCTGCTCGAGCTAAGGCCAAAATAAAACCTACATTTGTGTCCCCGTATTATCTGAAGGAGAAGGTAAAAGCTACTTGGAGCGGTGAACTACGGGGCTGGCGTGCTATTGCTGATTTCACGAAGCCTCCTACCGGTGCTCCTGACTATGTTCCAGATCCAACGAAGTTGGTCCAAAATCCTGGGCGAAGGCAATGTTGTCGTATTAGAAATGACATGGATGCATCTGATGTGAGAGGTAGACATAAATCCTGCTTAGCATGTGGCGGGGACCATTATCGGAAGGATTGTGATGCCTACCCGATGCACAAGAAACCTGACGAAACACAAGAGAAGCGCATTCCGAAACGCAACCCTAAGAAGAACAAGGACGTTGGTCCGAGCCAACAATGAATTAAGCTCTTTAATAAATTTGTATGCACTTTAGTTATGTACTATATTTTATGAACTTTACTTATTATGTACTAATTTTTATGAACTTGTAATTTCGGTTAGTGTGCTTCAGCCGTACTCTTTTCCTCACTAGGTAGGCCTTCTATGAGACTATTATGGGCTTAAGAAGGTGTGAGGTTTTTAATGAGGCAGCATGGCATTGTAAAATCTTGTGAAATATTATGAATGTTCTCCCAATATGATTCATGTTTCCTCATTTTTTATACCTATAAGTTATTATTATGTGTTAATTTAATATTTTTTTATACTTTTACATCTTACTAATTTTGTTGTATTTTTTCAGTATGGCGTCGTTGGAGTTGATTGATCCCACGATTGATGACAAGCATCGTTCGCGTTTGGTTGGCGACGCCCTTTCCCCCGCTCTTAGGTTGAGGACGCACGACGAGTGCTGGCGGCTCGATGCAAGATGGCTTCCCAGATACGTGATCAAACTTTTATTGGGTCTTTTGTTGTCACCATAAATTTTAAAACTTTTATTATTTTGTAAACTTTTATTTTTGATGACAGGTTGCGTGCAGCTGGTTTGCTACCACTTTGTCACCTTGTGGAGCCCACGCGTCCAGGCAGTCTCCGCTTTACTGTGGATCGTGCGTTGTTGTCCGCCTTGGTGGATCGTTGGAGACCAGAGACGCACTCGTTCCACCTGCCCGTGGGTGAGATGACCCCAACACTACAGGACGTCAGCATGCTCATGGCGCTGCCATTAGCTGGGCAGCCTGTGGTAGCTGAGGCGATGGCACCTGACTGGAGGCAGCAGTTGTTGCAGAGGTTTCAGGGTGTTCTCGAGCCGGTGCAGGGACATCCAGCACAGGTGGAGTTTTCCAACAAAAACGGGCCTACCAAGGCTTGGTTGCTTCGGTTTCAGGCGGATCGCTTGGCAGCAGATGCAGAGGACTGGAGGGTGCGGAGACACCTTGAGGCGTACCTCTTGTGGCTGTTCGGATGGGTGCTCTTCACTAGTTCGCACCACGACAGTGTCGACAAGCACCTGATCCCGTATGCTCAGCAGATAGCCGACGCACCGCTTGATGCGGTACCTCAGTTCAGTTGGGGGTCAGCCGTGCTTGCTGCTACGTACCGTGCCTTGTGTGACGCGTGCACACGTAGGAGCCAAGCAGGAACCTTGGCTGGTTGTCCGTTGCTGCTGATGTTATGGTCGTTTGAGCGTTTTGACATCGGACGACCTGCAGCTGCTTTCCATGCTCTTGTATGTTATACTACTCCCTCTTAATTTTCTTGTTTACATGTACTAGCACAATTTTTTAATCACACTCGACTTTGCAGACAGATGTATGCAACGATGTCGGCGAGGAGTTGTTCTTGTTTGCAGATCGTGTTGAGGCGGACCCACCTCGTATCGCGCGCACAGAGTTGGCTAGTGGTCTTCGACGGCTTGCGCAGCGCGCAGTGCACGCAGTCAAGCGTGCTTCGTGTATGACTACCAGAGACACGGTCGTTCCTCCTGACACGATGCCTGCACCGTGGAGCTCCACGACAGGTGCACCTTCTCGAGCACGTGGTGACTGGTCCTGGCAGCAGTCACCACAGACGAACTTAGGTGAGTACTAACAAATTGTTCTTTTGTCAATACCTTATAGTATCACTCGGAAACTAATTGGATTAAACCATCTTCAATGTAGTTGGAGGGCCATCATACGTAGCCCATGTTGCTGCAGCCTCAGGTAGCAGTGGCAGCTTCTTCCAGGACGATTGGATGTTGCCAGAAGGGTTCGATAATATTGGGTTGTCTCAGATGCCGGGGCCCCTCCTCCGACGCAGCCCACTCAGCACGACTATTCCACTCCCGTGCAGGAGCGACCCAATAGGGGACAGCCCCCTGAGCGTTTCACGTTTCCTTCTAACTAGTTCGGCAAGCGTGGTCGTCGTTGAACCTGTTGCATGACTGAAAAGTCTATGTGTACCTGCTGCTTATTAGTCATGTTGATATGATGTATGAACTCAGTGATGCTTAACATCCTCATACTATGTTATGTACCACGATGTATGTGTAGCCTGCTGCAGACTACTCATGGTGTGATGCATCAACATAGAGCGTAACCTTTTCAGTTAACGAGCGTAGGCTTTTCAATAGCCGATATGCCTGTGGAGCCGACAGGCCTGTCTTAAGGCTGCAGACAGCCTATCGGCTCTCCAACGGCCGATAGGTGCCTCGCGGCTCCGACATCTGTTTTGTCGCGTGCCACGGCGGCGCCAGCTAGCTAGTCGGGCCTTCAGTGGCCGACAAGCCTGTAATCGGCCCCTCAGCGGCCGACTGGGTATTATTTCTGCTATTTTCTCAAAACGACTATTATTTCCGCGATTAACTTTAAAAAAAATAATATTTGCAAAAAAAACTTGATGAAGGGAGGGGAAAGAAAAAAACTGAATAAAAAAGATAAAAAAAGAAAGGAAAAAAGAAAACAAAAGGAAGAAAAAACTGACATGTGGGCCCCACCTGGACAGAAGGGTATTTTGGACATTTCCAGGCCCAGCCCCACTCGTCAGGTGTTGCTAACGGTGAGAAATTGACGGTATGCTGACGGAATGGCATAAAGGTCAAAGAAGTTTAGGTCGATGGCACATAGGTGCGAGCGAACTTTTTAGTGGCATACAGGTCATGACGATCTTTTTTGATGGCATACAGGTAAAAGTCTCACTATTAACTATGCTCCAAGTAGAGGACCGACTGTTCACCAAGTGAAAGCATTTGCCGATGGATATCCCGTGGTCTTAAATTCTCAAGCTTTCTAATAACGTCTCACGATAACTTTTGGTCCAAAAAATTCTTAGGGACTATTTCTCCACGAGCGGATCCACATGATATTCAGTGGCATTCGATTCTCGGAATACCCACTATTTTTTTCTAATAAAAAAATTCAAAGGTTAACAACATTCATATATGTTAAAACAGGTTCAAAACAACCATTTTAGGCCTTATTCAGTATAGCCAGGATTAATTCCAGGCACGGGATGATTCCAGGTATGAAAAATGTACTAGTTTCTTTCTTTAAATGCTCAAATTTTAGTAGATCATTGATTCAATCCAAAAGTTGAAATAATTACCTTATGTTTGGCACAACCAGAGACCGAGATTGATTCCACACCTTAATCTCATGGATTAATTTCTGAAATTTAGGTGGGACGGGTCCGGATAAATTAGGTGTCAAACCATGCCGGACTTAACCGAACATATATTCTTTTTGAAAAGTATCAAATAGTTCAGAATCCATGTTTGGAATCTTTCACAGTATGGAATTAGGGTGTGTTTAGATTGGGGAAAGATTCCCCAAAAATACACTGTTTACCGAAAAAACAATGTAGATGAATAGTGTTCTGTGAGTGGAAGAGATTAAATGAATAAGGAAAAGTTAGATGAATAGTGTTTTTTGGAGAATCTTTTGAATCTAAACGCACCCTTAATCCAAATGTAACCAAACAAGACCTTACTTAGCTTTTGAACTTTGAATACGGAACCTTCGAGACCTGGACCCGCCTCTGCTGTTCCCCTGGCAGAAGTGACACGGGTGTGTTTAGATTGAGAAAAGATTCCCTAAAAATGCATTGTTCATCAAAAAACACTGTAGATGAATAGTGTTATGTGAGTAGAAAGGATGAAATGAATAGTGAAAAATTAGATGAATAGGAAATCTTTTCGAAACTAAACACCTCCTGAATCAAAGCATGGACTTCGTTCTCTTGCTGCAGTCCATCACCCGTCGTCAAGAGAAGCAGCGCGCAGGCACAGCTGCTAACCACCGCATGGTTCTCAAGCAAGTTTTACTCCCGGGAAACATGGCTACATAAAGTTTTTCAGCTGGGAGCTGCTTCAGCCTTCAGTGCTTCATTAGGACGAGACAAGCACCGACCAGACCAGTTCATCTCGTGGCATCTCAGGTTCTGAGATGCAATATATTATGAAATCCTGTTACACAAAGACACAGAGCCATGCCGCGAGGAAGAAAAAGAGGATGAGGCACGCACCATATTCTTCCACATGCAGTGTTTTACAGCTAGCACATGAGCACCGTGTGTTTGTCCAGGTCATATCCACCTATTAATCTGTGGCACGGAAACTTTGATTTTGTCAGGTAGCGAGCGGTGCCGTATGTAGAGGATCAGATCTTGATGCGTCCTGTGACTGATGATCGACCGCGACCATTTGTGCCGTGTCTAGTTGTTGTGGGAAAAAAATATTTTTTGGAATGTGTGTTATGTGAGGGGGATGAATACGAAAAGGGAAAAAGAAATTTTTGAAATATATGTTCTGTGGGTGGAATGAATAGGAAGTAAAAAGTACTTTTGAAAACTAAACACGGTTTTGATCCCGCCCTTGCTCAGAGCAACAGCAATCCCAGCCAGAATCATCGCCTCTGAAAAAACTGATATGCCGAATGACATTTTCTACGTGATCTGCCGAGAGAACACACACGCACACAAAACCTATCCCAAAACGAGCCGAAACGCGGCCGTTTCCACCACACGTCCTCGTCACGTCGATCTACCCGGCTCGTCGGCCCGCCCGCCTCATCCAACCGAGCACGGCGCCGCGCACGCACGGCACCGACCCCGCACGAAACCAAAGGGAAACCCAACAAAAAAAAGCGGTGGTGGAAACTGACAGAGAGCCGAAAGCCCCCCCGTACCGCGCCCGCGTGCTCCGCTCCGCCGCTCGCATCCGCTTCCCCCCTCCTCCACCGCCCGTTCCGCCGCCGCCGCCGAGGCAGGAAGGGAGAGGCCGAGGCAGCCCGCCCCGTCCCGCGCCGCGCAGCGCGTGTGCTTTTCCAGCGCCCGTCCAGGCGGCGATGGCGTACCGGGCGGAAGACGACTACGACTACCTCTTCAAGGTGGTGCTCATCGGGGACTCCGGCGTCGGCAAGTCCAACCTGCTCTCGCGCTTCACGCGCAACGAGTTCAGCCTCGAGTCCAAGTCCACCATCGGCGTCGAGTTCGCCACCCGCAGCATCCACGTCGAGGACAAGGTCGTCAAGGCCCAGATCTGGGACACCGCCGGCCAGGAAAGGTACACGCCCCCAGATCTGTTGCGAGCCCCATCGATCCCATTCCTGTTAGCTGATCTCCGATTTGTCCATTCGTTAGCAATTGGTTTGTCTTGTCTGCGTCGTGTGGATCTACCTAGCTCAATTCCTTCGGTGACTCCTTTAATTACTGTTGCACATGCGCGCAGCTGAAATGCTTCGATACTTGAAAGAAAGACAGAAAGAATCTGTACTTAATTCATATCTACCGTGGATTGCACGTACCACTTCTCAATCTATCACATTTGTTGCATTCAGAATCTGCAGATTATGCAGGGGCAGGAGCTGATACGGGCGGGGTTGTTAGATATGAAATTATAGACCTGCCGTACGAGGATAGAACTAACTCAAGTCGTGTGCTGAACAGTTAGTTTGATACGCGTCATTGGTTCCTGTGTTTGATTGATATAGGAGTGCCATTATTCATGTGGCTTTTGCCATTCAAACATGTCCTGCACATCAACTAACTTTTTGTTGCTTCTGTAGGTACCGTGCTATCACAAGTGCATACTACCGTGGAGCAGTAGGGGCACTAGTTGTCTATGATGTTACACGGCATGTTACCTTCGAGAACGTGGAGAGGTGGATGAGGGAGCTTAAGGATCACACGGACGCCAACATTGTGATCATGCTCGTCGGGAACAAGGCGGACCTGCGCCACCTCAGGGCTGTCCCAACCGAGGAAGCAAAGGCCTTTGCTGAGAGAGAAAATGCCTTCTTCATGGAGACCTCAGCCCTGGAGGCGATGAATGTGGAGGACGCCTTCACCGAGGTGCTCACACAGATCTACCGCGTGGTAAGCAAGAAGGCCCTTGACATTGGTGATGACCCTGCGGCGCCTCCCAAGGGCCAGACCATCAATGTCGGCGGCAAGGACGATGTGTCCGCAGTGAAGAAGTCTGCTTGCTGTTCGTCTTAGCTTGAAGGATAGAACATGTACTTGGGTTGGTTGATACTTTTGCAGTGGAGGGCACATGATGTTATTGCAGTCATGGTCCTCAATATGTGTTCATGTGTTACCAGGTGTCTCATGTTCATTTTACCATTGATACATTAATTCATTCAGGACTTCAGCTTGTTGGTACAGTTAGGATATGAAAGTGTGTGGGTATCCGATTTTTTTTCATATAGGCCTTATCTACCTCGTTGCTTTCATTTCCTGTGTGTCCATTTTGTGTCAAACTACCATGGTGAAAGTTGCTATCCTACTCCGTATTAGTTACAAAGGGTACTCATTGGACTGTATCAATATGCTTGTCAATTGGCATGGCAAAGTGTTACCGTCTAGGTTATGGCTGTTATTAGTTGTACGGACTGCTGATCTACAAGTTTGCCGGTGACCGATGTAGCTACCGGGCTGCCGCAAGTGCGACTCAAGAAAACAACACCGCTGGATGTTACGGTACACTGTACAGACGACTTAAATCACATGCAGCTTAAACAAAATGCTCCATCAGCGTGAAAATCTTTTGGTTTCAGTTCCAGAATGCCCAGAACTAAAATGTGCTTTTCCTTTTTGGAAGAAAGAAAAGATAACTTAAATACAATGTACAATAGAAAGGGCGGGGGCATCTAGCAAGGCCATCATGGGAGCTTTACACACCATGTGCCCTTTTAACGCCTAAAATATCCTACAAAATGTCTGTACAGTTTTCGAAGCACAGTTTATGTCCACAGCAAAGGGGACGGCAAATACACGCAACCGTGTCTATGTACAAAATCGAGCTCATTTTGCTCGCAGTAAACACCCAATAATGTTATTGGAGGTGGTCATCCATTCCTTCTATCTGATGACAACGCTGTTGTCTTGCAGATGGGGCAGAGGTTCTTCATCATCAACCATTGCTTTATGCACACAGCATGGTACTTGTGGCCACATTCAAGGGTTCCGATCAGTTCTTTCTCTTCGTACTCATCCTGCAAAACACGGACCACATTATTCCTGACAACTATAAGTGTGCGTTTGGTTCCCTTGAGCAAATGTCAACATGATGGGTTAACTCTTATCAAGTAAACTAGTAATTATAAAACTGCTGGGGTACAAGCTATAATTATTATGTTGATGTGCAATGGTGGAATCTATCATGTAACAAGTACTAGCTGGTTAATTATTTACAAAGTAAACATATTATGATTTACTCCGTAGTAGTGAACATGAAAAGAGGTTGACCTGGCATATTATGCAAGCATCATTCTCCAACGAAAGCTCAGAAAACTGATCAGACAAGCCAGCTGCCCCTGGAACATAGAAAGTTGAGCTCAAGTTCTCTTGGATGAAACTTTCTGTCAAACCAGTATTGACATCGCCTATCTGCTCTTCCAATGCCACAAGCTCCTGCAGAATATGCAAAGAAAAATAATTTAATGAGATACATACATGCTCAGAAAAAGGCGTTCACAAGCCCAAATGAGACACATACCTCATAAGTCATGTTATCCACATCCAGACGCATGTCTCTAAGTTCATCAATAGCATTTCCTGTTTCATGAATCCTTGATCGATCCAGCACTGCAGCATTCTGCACAGATACATCAATTAACTGAAATAGCTGTATGAAATATGATCATTCACAGGGAGTATGTTTAGATATGCAGACAGGCCGTATGACATCTGTAATTTTTTGTTGGATACATGTTTCTAGCTAATAAAAGCAAGCAGGTAGCTGGGATTAGAGATCACAGAATATAACATAAATAGTTGTATATCTCGGCAAAATGAAAGGAATATTCAAACAACAAAAAAAACTCGACCTGCGGGGGGTAAGACCGCCCCCGCGGCTTTCATTTGAGAGAGAAGACCTTCTCATGCAGGCCGAGAAAACCCCCGAACCCCTACCCCACCCTTACACAGTGGCACCGTTGGCTATGTGAGACGACCAACGACCTGGACCGGGCCTTAGACCTGTGCTTTGGCGTGGTGACAGACGAGGGGATTTTTTTAACCCCAGTCTGAAATTCGCTCCTAGGGGGAGTCGAATCCAGGACTTGAGGACTGCTACTGAGGCCACCTAACAAATCCAGCTAGAGGCCTGCTCGCAATATTCAGACGATAATTATTGCAAACTATTCAAGCAACCATGAATGTAGTGAAAAGCTATACATTGAAAGATGACGGCCATGTGTTAAATATTTGTATCAAATTTAAAAGCTAGGGAACAATAATTTGTGGAACTTGATGACCGATGTTCTAGAGTATTTCAATTAAAAAGGGCTAAAATGCTTCCATGACTATGAAGTGACTCTCATCGGCGAAATACTGGCATAGATTATATTTGCAGTACAACTCAGTTGTGCTTCGAGAATGAGTATGAAGCACTGATATCCCTGCGTGATCAAATGATGCAGGCCCAAATGGAAAATATAAACTGTAATGTGAGTTTACATGAAGACCAAGAAAGGTATACTGCAGTGGATACATATAAATATACACACATTTTCCAGAATCCAGCATGTCATTAGTATATACACACAAATATGCAAGTATTACGGTTAAATTTTTTGAAATTTAAAGGTACCTGATATGGCAGAATTCTTAAAACCCCATTGTTGACGTGGTTTGTAAGAGGTGGATGAATCAGATGCCCAAAAGTGTGCTCAGCATTGAATGGGAGGGCCAGCATTCTTGGATCTAAAGGAAGGCCTGCGACAGAAGGATTTAAACCATGCACCGCATTGTTACCAACAAACTGTTGATGGGGTACTTGTATCTGAGGTACTTGCAAAGTGTGCAAATGATTCTGGCACAAATGAGGTAGAGGCACATGAATAGAAGAATGGCCAGCTTGATAATCCTGAACATTCCCATTCGGCATGTCTCTAGTTCCTGCTGAACAAGAAGCCCTGTTAAAACAAAGAGTTGCCATGTACATCGCTAACTCAAAGAGTGGCCACAAGAGCTTCCATTTTGTGGCCGACCATGCTAAGGGAAATTTAGTGCTAAACATACTGCCAAAGCTAATAAAAATAGTAGACTTTGTTCAAAAAAAAAACTTCCAACCATAAAATGCCTTAATTCATCATTCAGCAAAATATCGGATCAATTTATCTTCCTTCAGAAGGTTTACTAACCTGGAGGATTGGTCACTGCATTACTATATCCCCACTGTGGTACTCCATGAGCAACGCCATTTGCAGCCTGCGGAATCCATGTATTGCACTGGCCGATGTGACAGGCTGGAAAAACGTAGTTACCATGAGGTACCAACTCTGGGCGAGCAGCCATTGAACTGAGACTGCTAGGAACATCTCCAGAAGATCCTTCTAAGATTGGCCAACCATTGCTACTGTGGTACTCTCGCGGGTTTGACGCTGCAGAATTAGGTAAACAATTTGATTGAAATGAAGCATTCCATGGCCCATGTCCAGGATTCTGAGGCACATGAGCAGATGAACTCGAGCCTGCAAATCCATGAACAAAATGATGGTTACCAGCCATCAATGCATTTTTCCTTTTGATGAATCCACTAGCACTATCACCAAAATTCACACTGCTGCTACTCTCATCAATAGTTCCTGTGGAAACTTGATGATATAAAGATGGTGGTTGCACGTTTCCCAGTCCAAAGCTTTGAGTATGAGGAATATATATGTTAACAGCTGTTGTTGCCATGCCAGGGTTGTACATAGTAGTTGGGAAGACAAAACTTGATGTAACTCCAACATGTGGGTATGAATTATGAACATGCGGGCGTTCATGATTCCGCAGATCACAGATGCCAACATTAGCAGTATTTACTGGAACTCCGGCAGTTTGCACGCCCAGGTTGGATGAAACACTTCCAGGGCCTCCATAATAGGAAATTTCCGATTGAACTTGGGCATGTCCTTGTTCCCATCCAGGATTAACAGGTTGACGTGTCCAGACCATATTTCTATGTGACATGATGTCAACTTGTGTTTTATTATGGAGAATTATAGCACGTTTGGTCAGTAATTATCCTTTATCATCACCTCTTCCTACATATGAGATTGATCAAGGATTGTCAGTATTCAATCTAATCTGGATAAGAAGAGGTACAAAATGCAACAGAAGCATGTCCATAGCATCAGATCAACTGAACAATCATAACTAAAACACTACCAACAGGTCATAGGTGCAAGGCTGATCGGCAGCAGCTGACAACACAAGTATGCCATGATACTGTAGCATCTACAATAGTGGTTGCCCCATGCAAGATACCAACTCACTAGATTAGCTCATATACATTATTTTGCATCGGATTTTGGTTGGTTGCAGATGTTAAAAATTGAAATTATGGAGATGGTGTTACATCTTAACTGATAGGCCGAACAAGCTCTATAAAAGGCTATGAATTATAACCTGATAACCCACACTTATGAGGACACCAATTGATGAGCAGTCGTTGAAGGCGATGAGGGCACACTTACGACACAATATATTAAGGTACAGCTATGCATATTGGGTTACTTACTCACAGGTCACCGTGTGGGTATTTATGTAAATGATGTAACTTCCTACCAAATAGGCAATGGCATTGAACATTCAGTGCACTACTTGCATGTCAACCAGAAGGCAGGAATAGAAATCTTGGCAAAACAAGCAGCAAGGTTTATGCCAGTTACAGAAATCTTGCATTAATCTAGACCTTTCTGAACTGAGCAAGAGCAGCAAAGGCAGAGGCAGTTTACACTGGCAAAGAAACAGTATTGAATTGAACTACGAGCCAATGTCGGTCTAATGTCCATGTGTGAGCGCCAGTTACAACCATACGGTTGAGATTGTCAGATTGGGCCACACCACAGCGGTGCACTAGTTCCTCCACTTTTCTAACTCATCTCAACCTAGTGTGCCTCACATTGGATGTTGAGCTCATAGCATGTTGCGTGTGGCTTTGCAACTACACACCTTTTTCCTCTTAAAAGTGTCTTTGTGGATTAATGGTATCAGTAAGTAACTTTGACATTCAAATCCAGGAAGCCTTTTGGTTAAGAACAACCCTGCAACTCTAGATGTACCCACACTCTGGATCACTTGGTAGAACGGTTACTACCACTAATTTCTGACTAGCCACAGACGCACGTGTGACATGCATTGGAGCAATTTTCTAAAGCCAACTGTACAGTTATCTGGTTGAAAAGTACAAAAAAGACCCTCTGTGCAGTCAATTTCTAAGCTTCAGACATAGATAAACATGACTGTTAGAGATGTTATTAGTAAGCCTGGGTATGGTGCCTTGTGGCTAGGTCATCATGCATACAACTACAATCCTGACTACTAGACTAGAATTGCTATATGCAGTCGATTTTCTGAACAAATTCACAGGCTTCAAACACATATTGAGAGATGATGCAATACAGTCCATAAGCACTAAAGTCGCTAAATAAATATTCAAGTGTGGGTAACAAAGGTAGCATGGGAACACACACAAAATTGACAAAGTGAATCAAGCTTGCAATACATTGCAGTGGTAGGATAGAAAAAGAAAAGTTCAGTCATTGAATGCATTCCCCAAACAGGATTGGTTCCATACGAACTACACAGTTGCTACATAAAAATTCAAGCGTTGGTAACGAAGGTAGCATGGGAACAGTAAAAAACGACAGTGGGCATCAAGTTTGCAATCATTGCAGTGGTTGGATGGGAAAAGTAAAAAAAAAAGTTTAGTCATTGAATGCTTTCCCCAAACAGGATTGGTTCGCTCATCTCTCCTACAAACAAACAACATGAGATAACACAAACAAAAAGGTAATCAGTTGGGCTAAGTTTTATTTTTGTGGAGGAGCCTGCCAAAGAAGAGGGAGGTGGATGAGAGAGGTGTGAAGAGTACGATTTGAGGAATAGATTTTTTTTTTTTTTGGTTTCTCTTGTGCAGTGTGACACACACATAATAACCTGTCATCACTGTGGCACTATGGCATTACCTAGGGCTGCAACCATGTCCACGGCCGCAAAGATTGAAGATAAATTATTTTACTAGGAGAGGTGTAATTATAGGCATATTCCCATGCAGCAAAGTGGGAAAAAGGTAATCTGTAGAAGAAGTCATGACAACTCATGAATCTTACAGTGTGACAACAATGCGGATCACATGGTCTAAACTGATTAATTAACCACTTTATGATAAATTGTCCTATTTAAAATATTTAGTTATCACTTCCCTTTTTTAAGAATATTTGAGGCACCTGTGTAAGTTGCGGGGTTAAGAAAATTTAGCGGTCCAGCACATTTTTGTACTTTGTCCAATACCGTGTTAGAAACTCTCTATGTAAACTGGGGGGTAAAAAAAAATAGCTGTCTAGCACATTTATCTACTTTGACTAGAACCATGTTAGAAACTCTATGTAAGTTGAGGGGTCGAAAAAATTTAGCTGTCTAGCACATTTATCTATTTTGTCCAGTACCATGTTAGAAACTCTCTTGGTGTTATTTTCCTCCTCGCTACCCAATTCATGCCCTTCTTCCATAGTTTACGTAGCAAAGTAAAATTAAAGTGATGATAAAAAAAAATGTGAATGACATTAGCTTGAACAAAATGCTATATGATTGCAACTCACAAAAGACCCAAAATGTACTACAACTGTACAATAAACTACCTAGACCCAAAATGTTAGCAGCTACAAAATCCCAAGGCTCAGTAGTGACTAACTGAAAATACTAAATTTAAATAACAAAATGAAGAACGAACTGGAGCCAAATTCTTCCAACCAAACCAAAGTTCGGATAGAACTGTTGAAGTCCAAATTATGAGTTACTGAACAGCATCATGACAAGAACTGTCACAGCTATCTCCTCGCCCCATTAAACTAAGAGTTAAAAGTCCAAATTATAATTTACTAATCAACTATTATTATGACAAGAACTGTCACAGCTATCTCTCGGTCCCAACCCCATTAAACTAAGAGTTTCTCATTCCTAAGCAAACCTCTCTGCACCTACAAGCTTAAACCGAATGGTTGGAGACTTTCAATCTGTACAGCCGGACAAATGAAAAAAACATACTCCATAGCACAAATTTCAAACCATATACGTCCACGACCCACCACAAGTCCAAGTCCACAACCGGATCACCGACGACAATGCTGACTCGTAGCTCCAAAGTCCACAGTCTGAACTCTGGAATGAGCACGGCAGCATCAATGAGGCATCGAGCGAGCGTGCAACTGCAGCATAAATCCGTAGGAAAAAAAAACCCGCGTCCGCGCACAAGCTGAACACCGAGCTAGTAGCTTCCTGCGACCGCTTACGATTTGCAGCAGGAATGCCGTCCCCCAACCAAACGCGCACGCCGGCGTTCAAACGAAACCCCTCACAGCTCCGAGCAACTGCCCCCTCCAACGCCCAATCGCAGCCCTAATCGCGGTGCCCGGGGATCCAATCGCTTCGGCGGCATGGTACAGTGGCACGAGAGCACAACAAGCTCACCCGCGCAGGACAATTCGAGAAAGGGAAGGGGGTGGGGGACAAGTTCGCGGGGAGGATTCAGGAAGCTTCACCTCGGGGCCGGGGGGGCAGGTCGCGATCGGCGCGGGGAGCTGCCGGGATCCGCGGGCCGGAGGAGCCCTTCGCCTCGGGGAGCCCCGGTCGGAGGGGCGCGCGTGCCGGAATCGGTTGGTGGTGGCGGTGGTATCCGGTGAGGTGGGGATCGATCGGAAGGGGGCGACGGGACGGGGTGAGCCGCGTATTTATAAGCACGGGGGAGCTTTTCGGGAACGGAAGGGGGAGAGAAATCGGGGCCAGAAACCCCCTCACCGCTTTTTTAACGATTTTTGGACAAAAATGTGCGGTAATTCAAAGGGGCGAATCATACCTCTCCTCGTTTTTTACCAGCTAGCTCACGTGTTTTGTTTCCTCTCGGCTTTCGTTGAACTTCACAAGGGTGGTTCGTGCTCGCTTCAATTCCCTCGATAGGGGGGCTCGGCCAGCGCTGGTGCTATCTTTTTTTAGGACCATGCTTATCTGTTCGTCTCTATTCCTGCGTCGAGATGGATATACTATACCTCCCTTGTTTTGTCCTGCAGTCTTTCTGTTCTCAGGCAATTAGCGCGGTCAAAACGTGGTTTTTGTTTCCAAGGGGTTGCGTGGCCTCGATCCTTGATGCTCACTTGCGTAGTTGCTTCTCGTCTTAACCAGCTAACACTTTTGACCAAGAAACACTTGTTTGTATATTCGTGGATAGATCAAGGGTCGTGGTCTCGCCGATCATGAGAGGGTAAAAATAATTTTGCTTGGACGTAACTGGAGATCGAAGCTTCACTGGGGATCCAATTCTCCTCGGCACAAGAAGGGCCCAGGTTCAATCATCCCTCTCCATCAATCTACTCCTTGTTAGTTGAGCAGCAAAGCTTGTTATTGGTTGCACTTTGCTATCTCGTCGCGTCGCATCCACCTAGCTCGTAGAAAGGCAATCCGTGATCGCGACACCATTGGATATGGACGCCAGTCTTCCGTTGGCTACAAGGCTTCTCGCAAAATTGCAAGTGGTTCCTGCAAAAGACGCTTTATCGTTTCGGTACTCGTCCATTCGACGCCACAACACTCTGCTCGCCTGCTCGGCTTGTAAAGTCGATCAGTCTCAGTCCTCAAATGTCCATTTCAGAGTTGACTCCGGGGGCAGATCAGATTATATATTGGAATGGATCGGACGAACACGAGATCATTGCTGACGCCTTTGTTCTACGGATCGATGATCTGATCGACGATGTGGTGGACGAGCTGGTCCTCGGATCATTGCGTGTGGTGTAGCCGATGCGTTGGGCTTGGGCCACGTATCGTCTACGTCAGGTCGCTTTTGGCCTTAGCAAGTTAGCGTGCCTGCCGCTCAGGCGAATGATGACAAGAGAATGTCGCAAAAAAGAAAAATGATGACAAGAGAGAGAAAGAGATAAGTGTCAGCTCCAAAAAGGGCTTGGTTAATTTGCGTTTCCTCAAGCCCCGGGCCATCCTGTTCGCCGTGGCACGCAACGGCACGGAGGGGAGGATCACGTGGCCCCGTGGCATGGCCACCGCACCAGCTCAAAACGGCGGGTGGCCGTCGTCCTAGGCGATCTGCCAAACCGCAGCGCTGTTCTCCGGCTGGTTTTGCCGCGTCCCAAGTCGTGGTGGAGATGGAACAGGTACGCGGTCGAGCGTCGCGTCGCCATTCACATGCTCTCGACTTGTTTAATTACGTTTAGCTGTGTCATCATCGTTTACGCGGTCTCCCTGGTGCGAACTGAAGTCTGAAGCCGCAGCCGCACGCAGCGCCAGCGCCGCAGAAGCGAGGACGGAGTTTCCGCTGGAGCAGGATATTCCCGTCGACCGTCGTGGAAGATGCCAGTTGAGGAATCTTCCTCCCGCCCTGCCCTGAGCGATGAGCCCAATCCGATCCAACTCGACCAAAAACAATGCAGCAACCAGCAGGCACGTGAAATGTGTGTTTCTCACGGAGTCTGTTCAAAGCGAGAGTCTCTGTTTTGAACCCAGGCTAGACAGCAGGTTCAGAAGTCCAGAGTCTGTTCAAAGCGCAGGGAAAGACGCATAGTATGAAGAGGGGAGACATCAACATGCATCCTCAATCTTGAAACAGACCACAGTCCGGGTGATTCCGTCCATGACAGGCAAATATTGTGTGTGCCTACAGCAGAAACCGTCGGCAACTAGAAACCTCAAGCCATGACACCAGAACTTTGAAACACCTGCTGCAAGCTAGTACCAGGTAGACCAAAATGCCAACATACAGACCAAAATACCAAAGGCCATTCAGGTAAGAGAAAAGACCGTGAATTCCACAAAGGAGCAACACCACACAACGCTGAAAACCAAATGATGATTAAATGACGAGTCAACTGACATAACACTCACACCACGAATGATTTCACACCAATGCTAGCTTGGACCACAAACTAGCAAGTAACATGACGTAATACAGATGGAAATAAATAAGTTTACACGTCTTGATTAACCAAAATAAACTGATGAATCCTGCACTTAAAAGGCTACTTAGACAAGCAGAACATAAACCGAAATAAACAGATGAATCCTGCACTTTAAAGGTTACTTAGACAAGCAGAACATAAACCGACACGCTTGGAATATAGCGGTAAACGACGAGCTAATCGACAACTCCAGTGAACAATGACCTCACTGCTTTGCCTCCCGTTCACGATTCCACTGCTCAATCTTGGCCCTGCGCTCCTCGCTGCTCTCTCTGACTGGGCTCCTCCCACGCCTTGGGGGTGGGCTACCATGCCTGCGTCTCCCTCCATCATCATACCTATCGTGCCTGCCACCTCTGTCCCCTCCATCATCATACCTCTCATGCCTGCTGCCTCTACCCCGTCCACCGCCACCACCACGGTAGTCATCACGGTCACGATGGTAGTCATCACGATCACGATGGCCCCTCCTTTGAGGTGGGGGACTTCGGCTTCTGCTTCTCCCATGATACTTCCTGGAACCAGAACGCCCATAGATTTTCCTCCCGAGTTCCCTGCCAATCTGCTTCACATGCATGAAATTACAGTAGCCACCACGGTTGCAGCTGTTCTCCTCAAACTGCCTACAGGTTGCTTCACGGAAGTCAGTCACAGGAGAATACTCCACAATTATTGGGCGGCCAGAGTAAAAACGGCCCTGAAGAGCAGTGTATGCGGCAGATGCCTGTTCTTCCTCCCTGAACTGGACATAGACATTCCCAATCATGTGGTCAGCAAGGTTGTCGCAGACATTCAGGTTCTCAATCTCACCGAACTTGCTCAACTCCTCATAGATGTCCTCATAGAAGTCCTCAAAATGCTCCTGCATCTTCTCAGGATCAATAGGTTGGCCTTGAGCATCAACTCCAGGGGTTATCATATCAGGGCGCTGATACATGTTAGCAAGCACAAGAGTCGGTGAAATGGTTGGCCTGTTGTGCAGACGGGAACAGCGATCCCCATGACGACAAGCCCCAATCTTGAAGTAAAAAGGGCAGTTGACCCTGTCCTTCTCAGTGCCAAAGATCGAAGCCAAGTGCTCCGCCATGATTCAACTCTCTGACTGACACTAAACCTGCATAAATAAGAAAGAATAGTATCAGAAACCATCTTCAGGATTAGGAAGAGTGCCTATACATCATGGTTTGGTTATCAAGAAACCATGGGGATAAAGGAATACCTCAACAAAGCTCGTCAGTGTGCAAGTAGTGTAGACAAAAAGGTACACAGGCAGCTAAAACAAACCAGGGCTCACAACATATGCATCTTTTAAGATCAGCAACAAGTAATATTCCTGTGAATTTAACCCTGTCCAGCACATTGTACGATTGGAAAATTATACAGCTTATGCCCTTGCACAAAATCCTAAACCCAATCCCTTTTAAGACCTAATCTGCACACTTACTCAAAAGTTAAATATCAGGAGAAAGTAAATATAAAGACTAAAATAACTATATTACTCATCAGGGCTAGATGTTGCTCCAGGTAAACTGATCACTTTTTAACCTATAAAATCTGCAAGCCGTTCAGCTAGGTTAATGCCAAACAAATCAACTAAATTTATACAAGATAAAATTGTTTCTCCACTACGATGTTTTAGATTCTCCCCTGCAACTTCAAACAAATAAAAAATAAACCAAACAAAACTGCAGAGAGACAGCTCTTCATCTGATGCACAAGGGTATTCCTTCTGGTGTCGGCCTTGTATATTCCGCCGGACAAAATATTATTTGATTTTAACCTAAGCTGCACACCATTTTAGATTATTATTAATCTCTGATCGTATGGAAGACCCAAAACACAGGTAAATCTACCACCAAGAAATCAAAATCCATTCATACTGAATTAACTACCGTTTTGTCATAATTCAAGCAATTCTGCCTTAACATGTCACCATGTCACACAATTCCAGCTTCTAACAACCTAAAGGTGCACATCACAACAAAGATAACATTTGTCTGATTCTATGAGTTATTTTAATCGGCTAGAAGTCTACAACTCCTGCATAGGCAACCATGCGAGCTCCCAACTGCAGGAGGAAAAAATTCAACAGCAGCAGCGCCGGAGGGGGCGTGAGTTACACAAATCAAGAGCTGAACCCGAAAAAATTGGGGGAAACGATTGCAACTACTCCTACACAACAGAGCAATCAAATCCACGACAAACGGGATGGTGGGTGCACTGATCCCATCGAGAATAACGTGGATTAGATTGGTCAAAGCTAGAAAAGAGCCTGCACACAAAATTTAAGCGAGCTAGGGTTTCCTCACCAAATCGATCCAAAATTCCGATGGATCTGCGATGGACGGGATGCCGATGAACGGGCGAGGAGCAGGCCGTCGACCGGTGGCCGCGCCTGCCGCGGCGACGAGGTGGGGAAGGGGGAGCCGCAACCGCGAACGAGTAAACTAGGCGTCGAGCGACTTTCCCTCGCCGCCGCAAGGGGAATTGTTAGGGCAGCAGGGGCGAGGGGGTATGCATATAAATATGTTTTCTATTTTTCTTTTTATAATCCGATGTATTTTACCTTGTGTTTCTTTTCGATACTGAGACGAAATAGTGTCCTTGTAAAATTTTGTTCCGAAAGTTCAAATCAGATACATTTTATAAAATCCTCTCGGGCCGCTTAATTATTGTCTTTTCCACTATTTGCAAACACTTTTTAACGTGCAAAAAGCCCCGTAAGGTGTCAAAACATCCTTTTTAAAAGTGACTATTGGTTGAGTTTATAAAATACAGTAGTGTTAATTTCTGTATTTCTTCGTCCTGCCGAAAAATTGTAATTTGCTCCTTGTCACACTTCACCTCTTGCTCTACTCCATATATGGCAAGAATGATCTCCTAGCTTGGCGGCCAATTTAATGTGGCCATGGAAAGCAATAGTAAATCTGATAATATCGTGGCAAGTCACTTGACGAATTAGCATGTCGGCAAAAAGCAACAAGACTTCATCGAAAACTCTATTTCTTCAACAAGTTTTAATGTGGCGATAGAGTGTTGGATGTGTCTTCCCATCAACTATTAGAAAAAAAAAAATCTATCTCTCAATATCTGATGGTTCATGTTTTACTTTGTCTCTATCCTTATTTTCTACTTCTTCCTCCTCTTCTTTGTTTCTTTCTCCCATATCCGACGACCCATGACATGTCGCCGCTGCTCAACGCCTCCTCCCTCCACCGCCCTATACTAACCCACGTCCCCGTCGCTCCGGCTCCAGCGGCGCCTCCCCTACTTAGGAGCAACTCCAGTAAAACTACCACTCAAAAAATAGAGCCGATGTAAAAAAAAGAGTAAAGTGTACGGCCGGTCCCTAAACTATCGCGGGTGTGTCATCCCGGTCCCTGAACTCTCAAATTGACCGTTTAGGTCCCCAAACTTGTTCGGCTATATCATTCCGGTCCCTAAACTTGCAAATCACCCGTTTAGGTCCTTAAACTTGTTTTGTTGTGTCATCGCGGTCCCCAAACTTGATTTTGAGTCTCATCTGGGTCAAAATAGGGCGATCTAAAAATTTTATATCAAAAAATAATTCATAATTTTTTCATACGAACTCAAACGAAGACAAACTTTATATCAAAATTGTAGCCCTCGAAGCGATCTACAAGTTTGTAGTTGAAAAGTTTTAGAATTAAAACTGTTTAGGGTCCCCAAATATTATTGTATGTTTATAGTTTTTGAAATTTAAAATTTAAAATTAAATTTTGGGATATTAAATGACTTCAAATAAAAACTTTTCAACTAGATCGTATTGATCACTATAACTTTTATATAGACCACGTCAATATCCAAAATTTGACCCAGATGAGACTCAAAATCAAGTTTGGGGACCGCGATGACACAACAAAACAAGTTTAAGGACCTAAACGGGTGATTTGCAAGTTTAGGGACCGGAATGATATAGCCGAACAAGTTTAAGGACCTAAACGGGTGATTTGCAAGTTTAGGGACCGGAATGATATAGCCGAACAAGTTTGGGGACCTAAACGGTCAATTTGAGAGTTCAGGGACCGAGATGACACACCCGCGATAGTTTATGGACCGGCCGTACACTTTACTTAAAAAAACCAACTCCAGCACGACTCGGGACCCTCTTCTAGGGAGGCCCTACTTTTCTCCCATGAGCCCCTTCCCCCACGGGTGGGAAGGGAGCTACTTTCCTGGTACTGCAGTTTTCTTCCCCGCGCGCTTGTCCGGCTCCTCTGCGCCGCCCACCTCCCATGCCCGATTTGGATTTGCACCATCCGTGCGCAAAATCGCTGGCCGCTCGCCTGAATCATCAGCGGACCTGAGCTTCGTTCTTCCCTTCGCAGCGGACGGAGCGCAAGATCCATCGTCTCCGTCAAATCCAATCCATGCCATGGCCGTCTCCGTCTTCCGCACAGGATCCATCTTATCCGACCGAGCACGCCAACATCTGGTGAAATTGATCCGAGCACATCTCGCTCAATCGAATCAAGCCACACCATGACCAATTCACCGTATGCCTTGAATGATGCGACCCTATCAAATCGAGTTCCTATAGACAAGCAAGAGAGCAATAGCAGGTAAGCTCCTGTGCGAACGATTCGCTCAAGTGACAAGTGCTGCTGGCAGATGTTGCAGTGGTAGATGCAGACGTGAGATGCTCTTTTGCTTCTCGCTCAGCGTGCGGCTCCTTTACTCGTACGCCCCTGCGCCTGGTTCGGCCCACTCGTGTCGCCGACGCAACCGCCGGGGGAAGACGGAGCTCCCACGCTCGCCACGCCGCCCGAGCTCGCCGCTTTCGCGATTGGATCGAGATACGGGGAAAGAGGAAGAAGAAAGGAGTGAGATAGAACGGATGGGTTCAGCCTGTCACTGACGCGTGGGTCCTGCCTGTTATAGTAGAAGAAGGAGCTGCAGGTAGGGTCTATTGCTGAAAATTGAGCTTAAAATCAGAAACCATCAAGTTAGGACCGGCCCCTACTTAGGAAAGTAATCTCCAAAGTAGAGACTATTGCTGGAGATACTCTGACTACGTATCCTCATCTTATGCAATCTTTTTGGGTGATTGATGGTTATGCAAGCTCTCAACTGCCGATTGATAAGGTTCGGATCTTTTATGCAAAATTCATCGAAGACAAATGGAAGCCTGGCACATGCACAAGATCCAGCGATCAAAATCCAGTAATTCATCGATCTGAAGTCGCGGCCCCAAGACAGACACTTTAGCCTCACACATGACAATTGGCATCGAAGAGCCATCGAGGAATGATCGAAAGCATAGGCGAAAACAACGGCAGCAGAATTATAAGTCAGAAGTTGATAAGCGGTCATCTCTTCTTTCTTCTTTTATTTTTTTTTTTAAACTCCGGTGCTATACAACAGAATTGCCAGCCCGGACGAACACCAGGAGAACTGAAGAAAAAGATAAAGCCATGATAATGCCCAAGCATGGTCTGATGCGGATCTGAAGAAAAAAACACCATATCTCTGCTGTTATCATGCTACCACCTGGGGACATCAATCCCCAAACTGGGAAAACTGTTAAAACTACAAATCTGCACCTTGAATACAATATTGGTCATAAATTACTAGATAATCTGTTGTAGGACAGGAAGTTAACAGTGCCATGGTTTCCTCGGTACCTGGAAGCAAAGTATGATATGAAAATTCAGCATATTTCCTCAGAAAAAAAAGAAACCAGCAGTTTATCTGAGCAATTCAACTCCCTAAGCGAAGAGAAATTTCAATATACCATGTGGGCTGCAATTATATTTATGTACATGTCCAATAAGAGTCATAATTGGTTCTATAAGTTTAAACCATCACAACAGACACATGCATGGACATGTATAGTCACTAGTCAGTACTGCAAATTAAGTGGTCGGCAGTCGGCACACTTAAAATTCTATGTAACAAATAACCACATTGAATTCGGTCAGTTCAAGCCATGGACTATTCCACATTGCTTTTAGTTATCATGGTATGAAGACCGGAACTTGCAGTGCTACAAGTATTGCTGCATCAGCTCTTGGTGTTTTACAAATCTTAGCTGGCTGCCAGGAGACAATTAGTTCAACCAATGCTCTCAAGATTCGACGAATCTTTTATAGCCTATATTTACATTAAACAACAGAAGACACTCCTACTGATATGTTCAGTTTGGATTTCATACTAGAGCCTAGAGGCAGGATGGAGCTGCCGAAGTCAAGCTGATGGTGAAGGAATAGGAAGTGAAGCACTTTCAGTGCTCCAGTAGCCCACCAATCAGCCAGAAAAAAACATAAAACTACACAAGGCTAGCTACTTACAAAAAAATGTTCAAACTATGTTACTAGTGACCATTGGTGTGCATGTTAATTCTTACTTGTCAATCACACTATCTAATGCGCAAAAGGCAATCACAATTCACAAATATGAAAAACTGAGAATGCTCATACATAAAAACATCCTTAAATCAAATTAACTCTTCCCTGAACACAATAACAGTAAGTATAGCATTTGCAACTAAACCAATGCCGCAATCTCTCCACATAAAGCAAGGACTTCTCCATAATAGTGTTGTGCTCATCAACCCGATATGGTCATCTTATGGGTCATAAATAAAAATGTCAAATTGTCAAGTAACCCACAGCAGTGCATCCAGCCATCCACTCATCAAGAAAAAACTATAGAATTCCTGTTACAGATCCTCACTGATCACCATGACCAAAAGCTCATAATTTAAGCTAAATAGGCAATTTTGACGAGTAAATTGCTGGCAATAGGCCAATAGCTAAACACCTGACCTCACTGCCGTTGCCTCCTTCGGAGTATGTACACATCTGATTCCTCATATGCATAGTCTGGATCGAGATGCTCCCGTGCCACCTTCTCGATCACCGGGAAGGCTGCCGGGACGGAGTCCCAGAACGCCTGGTGCGCCTCGGGCGACCGGATCTGGTAGCCGAGCAGCACCACACCGCGCTCGGCGTCGGCGAGGGCGTCCATAGCGGCGATTAGGTGCGGCACGGACTCCTGGACGTAGACCACGTCTGCGGCGACGACGAGGTCGAAGCGGCGCGGGGTGGCTAGCGTGGCGAGATGCGCGGGGCAGTTCCAGTGGAGTTGGGCGAGGCGGGGCGCGCGGGGGAGGTGGGTGCGGTTTCGCCGCAGGTTGCGGCGGAGTGCGGGGAGCACGGCGGCGATGTCGGTGAGGACGAGGTCGGTGAGGCCGAGGCGGGAGAGGCCGAGTCCTGCCGGACCGCATCCGGAGCCGAGCTCCACAGCCCGGGTGCCGGTGAAGCGGAGCACGTCGGCGAAAGGGAGCGCCGGTTCGCGGAGGCAGCGCTCGACGAACTTGACGAGGACCAGGGACGAGGGCCACACAGAGGTGCCCACCTCGAAGGAGTCGTTGTCCTGCTCGAACGTCAGCACCGCGCCTCCCACCGGAAGCTCCACCACCGGAGACGCGGTGAACCGCATCTCCTCTCCGCCGCCGCCGCCGCCGACCCGTCAAGCCACTGAAGAGAAGCGAAAGGTTTTGGACGGCTGCTACTCCGTGCGCGGCCGATCCAGTGGAGGCGTCAGCGGAGAGAATCTTTTAGGTGCGAGGCTCTCGTCAGATTCAAAATTAAATTATAGCCCCTGTAAGTTCATGGAGGAAAGCACGCTAGGAACACAACCGTAAATAATGAAAGCTTACGGGGTAAAACTGCAAAAGATACCACCACCGCCGAAACCACCCCCCCCCCCCCCCCCGACCTCCGTCTCGTCTCTTCTCGCAGGGTCGCCCCTTCGATCTTCCCCGATGGATCCCAAGGCGGCCGCGAAGTCGAAGCGCTCGCACACGGTGCACGGCCGCCGCGCGCACCAGACCCCTGCCGCAGCGGCAGCGCACAGGCAGAAGCGCGCCGCCGCCACCTCGTCCGGGCTCCGCAGCCGTAACCTCCCCTCAAACTGGGACCGCTACGACGCCGAGGTCGAGGCGGAGGACCCCGCGGCCGCCGCGGAATGGACCGGCGAGGTGCTTCCGCGCAGCAAGGGTGCCGACTTCGGATTCCTGCTAGAGCAGGCACGAGCGCAGCCTCGCGAGGCCCGCGATTTGTGGCTCCCCTCCAAGGGTTCGCAATTTGGTGAGTGAGCGCCGCTACCTTTCATTTACATGCTACTTTCATGCTGCTCTGCCCCTATCTGTACATTGGGTAGGATTACTCGTATTCTCTTCAAGTAGGAGCCGTGATGCTATCATCCCAAGTACCCTGAAATCCCGTACTGCGAGGAATTCGTAATACTGTAATATACTGATTCTGAGAAGCTCTGAGTTCATCAACATAATGGAGCATCTTTGTTTTCTTTACTTTTTTTTTATTTTTCTTTCATATCTCCTAAACTGAGTTGATATATACATTTGTTAAATAGCTCCTCTAACTGACATGTAGATGTAAAATATTTTTTTATGTTGTTTTTTTATTGTTGATTTGCTATTTTCTAGATTTTATGCAGGCATCTACATCTATGTTTGAAGCTAAAGGTGAAGGGATCTTGTCGTGGTATGCTGATGATAACTTCATATTAGAGGATGATTTAGCACCAGATTTTGAGGTGCACTATATTGAACTTTTCGATTGTAACTTTGTTGTACAAAGGAGTATGTCTTATTCTAAATGTTAGCATCAATTGATGTAATAGTAGCTAATACGGATTTAAAGAAAAGAAATAGATGAATTGTGGCTTCTTGTGGATTTAGTGGAGCAAAAAAAAAATTTGGGCTAACAAGACAATAGCAAACTTCTTCACTATCAATTAGGAAATTAGAATATTGGATGTGAAGTAATGTAGACACCTTTTTAGAGTTGGTGGACCTTCTTTGGTTTCTGGGTTTAACATGCAGCTCATAGAAATGTTTAACTATCAATTGTTTCCCTATGTGGATCCTATTTTCTTCATATTCACGTAACAATGCTTTATTGCTTTGTCTCCAACTTTCAGGTGCCTTTTCTCTCCATGGATTTGCAGGCATTGGCCAATCAGCTTTCAAAGCTTAAGCTTTCTCAGAGACTTTTTATAGAAGAAGATATACTACCTGAAGACCTGGTATGCTCTTCTTTATAGCTATTCTGTCAAGAAGTTATTTGTTTGAGGCACATATTGTTAGGGCATGTACGGTACCAACACACTATACTCTTAAAGAGAGAATAAATTATATGCCATCTAACATCTGTGAAGAACCTTAACCTACAACGTAAATAGCTATTTTTGGATATGCTTAGATTAGCCGGTAATTTAAGAACCAGTCATGATGCATCCAACTTGCTCCAACAATTTTTTGTACAATTGTGCCCATGTTAATTTCCGATTTAGCATTTTTTTATGCAAAACGCCTGCCCCCCTAGGATTGACCACCAGACCGAGGCAAATCCACCCAACAAGTGCCTATGATAACGCTCCCTGGTTACCACCCTGACATGATTTTTGAGTAACTACCAACAAGCCTTCTGCCACATCATTGCAGATTGTGAGCTTTTAAAAGCTGTAAGCTGAAGGGATGCACCTTGTGCTTTGTGGTATAAAGCGGGTTGTACTATAAGTTTCTAACGATCTGCTTTTAAAGGTGCCCTCTTGTTTTAGCTTCAACCCGTATAACCAAAATCCACAATCCAAACTGATTCAAGGAAACCCACTCGCTTAAAAGAAACAGGCTCTAAGTTTTCTAGCTTTCCAAACCACACACATGACTAATATGTTGTTTACTAAAGCCACAACCACCAGTTCATTTTTCTTCCAGGGCTTTATTTTTACAATGTTATGGACGTAGTGCATGAACTAGAGCTTTGTTTATGCAATGTCATGAGCATTGTGCATGAACTAGCTCTCAAAAAGTTCTGACCTGAGTCTTTTTGGTGTTAAATTACAACAGTACTGTGCTATCTGATTCATTGTGCTTGATGATTAAAACCTATGTTCCTGGCTTGTTGTATGCATGATATATACAATTTTTAGGCGGATAAAACTAATTTTATTGCTTGTTATTGTGTTTTGGTTTATAGTCAGCTGTTTAGGCTTCCCTAATATGCATTCTATTAAGTACTCAAGTTTCTCGTTACACAAGATTACAGGCCTTGTTTTGTGAGTGGGAGTAACATGATTTTTTTTAGTGCATGATGTTTTTTATTTGATAAACATGCTGTTATACTTGAGCCTCTTACATATCCATTTCGCTTGATCTGATATTCCTAGATTCATATGATTATTTCTAGGCTGATGCATCAGAAGATGATGAAATATTGATTGAGCATAACTTGAACTTTGAGCCAAGTAAAGATGCAAGTCATCATGAGTGTGCTAGCAACATCATTTCTGATGATCAAATGGAATCAAAACGTCAATTGCAATGTTTTGGAGATGGAGCTACAACATCGCCCGAGATTAGTACTAGTACGCATGTAGTGAATTCAGTAAGCGAAGAAGATAAGACATATACAAGAAACATGCATGCTGATCCTGGTACAGTCCATAGCAAAGGGTTGAAGTTCGAGGTGGGTGCTGCTGAAGAAGAACTTGATATTCTCCTCAATTCATTAAGTGGAACTCACCTTTCTAGCTCCAACTTGGATGGATCGTTTGGACCTGATTCAACATTGCAAGGTATTAATGTTGCATGGCCGAACAAGGAAGTTACACCCAGCTTGTCTGCCAAACTGCCTGAGCTTCCACATGTGGACGATACTCTAGATGACTTGCTTTCAGTGACTTCCCTACCCGTACAGAATGAAGGTTTTGCTACAGAAAGTGTAACTTCTGAACCAACTGTTAAATCTGGCCATAACTTTGGCTTTGGATATACGAAGAAGATTGATGTGCCATCTATTGATGATTCAGTGGATAGTTTACTTGAAGACACTTCATTGTACTTAAGTGAGCAAAAGCAGACTACAGCTGCGAAAGGGCCAAACAGCGCCCCACTTGACAGTGTCCCCCCTCATTCTGGCCCCTCTAATGCATCAGATGATTTTGATCCATGGTTTGATTCCCTTTAGTAGGAGAGAAGAAGGTTGGTGCTGTGAGCAAGTGATGGCTGACTTCAAGGATTCTTCTCTGCAACTCAAAGGTCCTTTATACCTTTAGTCACTCCGTTCTTGAATCTAACTGGTAAATGTGCCAGGAAGCTGTATTTCAAAGTTTTTGTTTTTATATGGAGGTCAACTAGAGAAATATCTCAGTATTTAGTTTTCATGAGAAGGGCGGCCCTGGTGCAGCGGTAGTGCCTTACCGTCTGTAACCGGAAGGTCCAGGGTTCGAGCCCCAGCCTCTGCACTTTGTGCAGGTAAGGCTGTGCGCATACATCCCTTCCCCAGACCCCGCGCAGTGCGGGAGCCTACGGCACTGGGTACGCCCTTTTTTTTTATTTATTTAGTTTTCATGAGCGGCGGTGAAATGGAAGAGCATTGTATAAAAGCTAAAGATGATCTGTGCTGGACACCTGGTTCATCGTGTGGTTGTCATTGATCCAGTTGGCTGGCTGTTGTGAAATCTTGCATCAGAATATCAGATCATAACTGAGCCTAGCATGCTTTTGTAGACTGTTTCAGAAGCAAACTAGTGCAACTCCTTAGAAGTAGACTTAAGTGATTATGATTCAGTCAGGTTTACTGATGTGCACTTTTTTATGCTACATATAAACTATACTGAACTTGACGACTCATATGGGAATGGGACTTGGCCGCTTAACTTTAAAACATGTGTAACTAACAGTTAGTGCTTCTTAGCTTGGTTCTCTGATTCAGATGTTTAACCTGTGTGCTGCTGCTTGCTGGCCAATGATTTTGTTGAAGATCACGTAGGCCCTGTTTAGATTGGTGAAATTTCACCAAAAGTTTTAACACTGGAAGTGTGCCCCTTCCCACAAAGCACGCTTATGAAAAGTTGCTCTCAAATTTCACCAACTAAACATGCCCTAAGAGGAGTTCAGATTGGTTGATGGACCACAAGCATCCAGAAAAGAAGGAAAATGCAGTGTCTGGAAATGGTACGATATCTGAACGTCTTCTTGTCCTTCACCAATTGTGGCAGTGAAATTGATCTTCCCAACAAGAAAGTAATCCGGTGGAAGCTTTCTTCGGAGATTTTCATTGTTTTGCAAAGAAAAATACAACTACCGTTATAGAAATTCAATTAGGCTGTGTTGCCTTTATCATTTTCAGTGTGCCGTTGATTCTGTCGCTCATTTGTTCACCACTTGTGCAGGGTTCGTAGCTTCGACGCGAGCATATATCATGACACCCTGTCGATATCCAAAAAAATCCGTCATGACTCATGAGGCAGACGATGTGGCTCTTGCATCATTCCAGGGGTTACGTGGGCTAGAGCCGAAACTAAGTTACTTTCGTGGGCCAGCCGCATGACAACATCGCTCTTGCCCATCCCGTGACTTCATCTCCATGTTTGGGTAACAGGTCTGAACTCAACAGTGTAATAAGTTCATCAAAAACAAAAAAAAAACTTCAGATAGAATACAAATTATTTCGTCGCGCGAAATCTGGAACTCAAAATTGCAGATAAACAGGTAGGGCACAGTAAAAGACAGCAACGATGGCACGGTGATGCAAAATACCTAACTACTTGAATTGTCAACCAAAGTCAAGCATTTTTACTCTTACTTTCGAGTCTTTGTCGCCCTTCCCTTGTGTCTACGGCTCATCCGCCCAACAACGTAGACCTTGTACACTTTACAAATCGCTTGTGAGTTTGTAGAACAAGGACCGCGGCATAATAACGCGTCACTGCCTGGCTAACTTCTGTTTTGCACTACTGCAAAAGTGCAAGTTGTGCTCGTTTGTTCCAAGGTCTTTTACCCAAGTTGTGACTGGCCAAACGCCAATACACGGTGTTCAATGGTAATATGCCATGGATTCCTTCCATATGATCAAATACTAAAACAATGACCTACTGAAGGAACAAGTGGGTGGCCCGCAAGATTTTTCTAACCACACCATAGTTCAGTTCTTGACATCACTCGCTGAACCGAAGACCAGGTCCTGACCGCACCCAAAAAGTCCTCCATTAGGATGTGCTAGCTGGAAACCTCAGGCGGGCGGAGGGTTAGTTGGCCATGCACAAACAAATCAAACATGACGTCCTTTAATGCGCAGGTATGCAGCAGGGGTGATGTCAAGAGGAGTCTCGGCAACGCATTTTACTACCAGTGGCTGCCTGACCTCACTCACCACACCCCCAACCACTTGCTACTCGTCAAACCTGTTGATGTCACGGCGCGATCCCCCGTATCTCCGTCTCACGTCGGGACCCCTGGCCGTGCCCGTGCCACGTAGGCGCGAGAGACCAAGTACGTTGCCGACGTCACCGGATTACATCGCCATGCTTTTTTTAAAAAAAAAATAATGTGCTCGTAAAACAAGTAGCTCGTGAGATCTTGATGGCGCCCTCGTCCGGCCACTGGTTTGTCTGCACGTCTCCTGGTTGGTTGCTCCACGGATGTGAACTGCCAACCATATTCCGCTGCTGCTGAGTTTGCTTGGCTTTGCTGACGCCCCCAGGCCACAATTGGAAGCAACGTATTAGCTGGGAGCAAAGAACATGCGAGTGCATGCTCAGGCCTTCTCAGCTTCTAGCCTCTGGAACAGGTTAAAGCTTGATATTTTCATCTTCCTTCCGAATCTTCCGAGTGGTTGTAGGCTTGTTGTTGATCGATGTGTGGAGTTTCCTCACTTTCACGCTTCAATTTAACGGACCTCGTTTTCTTCATTGTCTCGTTTTTTCTTTCCACGTGCTTCTCGGGTTATGGCAACTTATTGCTTACGGAGTAGTACTCGCCTATGTGGCCACGCTAATCTCACTGTGATGAGTCTGACGTGGTAACCTTTTTTATATATTTTTTTTGTTTGAATGAAGTAAAGTCCGTATCAACGTGCATGCATTGAGGTAGGCGATAAATATTTTTATGTTATTTTGTCAGATAAAGCTTATCCTCGTTGAATTTGATTTGCCGCCAATTAACCATTAAAGGATGGAGAAGATTTGACAACAACTGGCTGCTGCGCTTGTCCTCAGAGACGGGAAACGAAAGTGATTATACCAATTTTTTTTATGAGTAAGGATATACATATACTAGGTAGTTGGCGTGTACCAGCCAGCAGTCAGGGTACTGTGATGCACGGCGTGCGCACGATCTGTCTGGTACATAGTACATCCCAGATGTCTAATGATCCAAGTTTTCATTCCGTGCAAGCTTTTGTCTCGTGACAACTCATCAGCTGCTATTTTTCGCACCAGCCGGGCCAGCTGCAGAGAAACATGCTTGCCCAGGTACCCATTTTGTTCCTACTCCATGGTACTAGTCTTTGATCCTTAGTGATGCATGATTACATAGTACGTGCCGTTGGCTTCTGTCTGGTTAGTTTTGGAATGCCCATGCACTTCCTGGATGCTGGAGCACATGGGCGACGTGGCAACACGCCTTTTTTTTTTTAACATTTCGAGTTGTTTTTCAGTAATGGCTTCTTTGCAGCCTATATTTTTTTTTCCCTCTTTTCTGTCTGAAGATAATATTGTGTCACTATTTTGGGCTGGATTTTAGAACAAGCAACAATGACATATAATGTACGAATGTACGATACAGATACGAGTGAATTGATTGCAGTATGTAGCCTCATATAAGGATTTACACAAAAAAAAAGATTTCCTGACCGACTTTGTCGGCAAATGTTTTGATTAGACAATCCATTTGTGTTTGATCAATTTGCAATCATCTTGTGCCGCCACGTACATCAGGGGAATGATCACACAGCCACACGTCCTTATCGTAACACTTGCGGTGCTAAAATAATTGGGAGATCGAATTTTGCAGCTCGAACCGGCTGCTTCATGAATAGTATGTGCGCACTGACAGGTCCAGAATCTCAGGTGAATAAAATTCTCAGCCTTCATATTCACATGATGGAAACTAATCGAAATCGATTAACATAAGCACTCCATTCCTAACAATAACTTATATAAGATATGCTTCTCCTAAAAGAATCAAAGTCCTATCTACTGATAAGTTAACAGAACCTTCATGAATTCCGATCCAAGGATCGGAGGAAGATGAAAGAAGAAAAGATGAAGAATTGGAGGAGCTTGCTAGGACCAGCAGGAAAAGAACTGATGCGCACGGCCATGAGCTCAGAGCGCCCTCTGTTCTCTCAAAGCCAGAGCGCGCCGGCCTCCTTCAGAATAGGCACGAGCTCGCCGGAGATGTGCACGGCCATGAGCCTGTCGAGCCCCCCGAGGAGCCTGCCGCCGACGAACACCGCCGGTAGCGCGACGTCGTCGGCGACGACCCCGGCGAGCTCCGCCTCGCCGGCGACCTCTTGCACGGCGGGGTTGACACCGAGCCCCTGCAGCAGCCGCTTCACGACGTGGCTGAGGCAGCACCCGCGCCTCCCCACCACCAGCACCGGGCTCTCCGCCACCACCCGCCTCACCTCCTCCCTCGCCGCCAACGCCTCCGCCGCCGGCGGCTGCTGCTGATGCACGGCCAGCCTCTCCTCCTCTACGGCGGCCGCCGCCATCGGCGCCGGACGCGGCCGCGGCGGCCACGGCCGGCTGGCGCTGTACGGGATGGCCTGGTACATTCTTTCTTTCTTTCTCCTCGGCGGCCGAGACCCTCCTCTTGCACGACTTGCTCTTCTTTTTTTTTTTTCTCTCGGGTTCGGATGCGATCGATGCGATGCGATGCGATGCGATGCGATGCGTTTGCGAGGTGTGCGCCTTTGTGCCGTCGTGAGATGAGCCCGGATATATAAAGGGTGGTGAGGTCAGCGCGAGTGGGGGATGGCGTCATCTAGGGGGGGGAGGGCCCCACGCGGTGGGGGAGACCGGGCGAGGAGAGGAGGACGGCGATCGCGGCGTTGGCGCCAACCGCGGCGCGCGCGGCGTGGCGTGGCGGGGCGTCAGCCGCGGTTGGAGGTGGTTTGGTGGGGCCCGGGCCGTGACGAGAGGCAGGAGGACGCGGGGGGAGCGAGGCAACGTGCAGCGCGTGGGGCTGACGTGGTCGGTGACGTCTGGCTGGCCCCTCCAGTGGGGCCCATGTGATGTGGCTGCCGGCGGCAACCGGGGTGTCGTTGAAGCTTTGGAGTTGGATGGACAGTGCCAGCCGTGACTCATCGTTTGAAGTTTAAAGACAGGGCTGTACCTACAGTTTGAAGACAGCAGGCAGTGGAAGCTTTGGAATTGTTTTTTTAAAAAAAAAAGTTTAAGCACGGCTTAAGGTACAGTATGATCATTTGATCATCCAATTTAGTTCGGAAATTTTCCGACTTAATCGCCTCCAGCGCACTAGCGTTTAATTTGAGGGTACGTGAGACGAGATCGGCGCACCTCTCCAGCCAGATATTTGGTCGCATGCGATGCGATGGCGTCGGCAGAGCGTGAGAGCAGCGCCCACGTCGATCTGGCCGTCGTCGCCGCCCCCCGCGCGCGCAATTTGCTGGCTGGACATTTCCAAGTTCTCCACCGCTGACCGCCCCTCGGCCGGTCACGCGCGTCACCTCTATTCCTATGCGCGTGTTTTCTGAAGTCAGATTTGATTTTTTTTTAGCTAGTACCAAGCTGGACTGCACACGCACGCTGCCCATCTCGAACCCATCGGATGAGCCTATTATTACCTGATCGCTTACGTGTGTGTGCATGGCAGCATGTCTTTCATTTTTTCTTTTTCTTTTGTCGTGGTCGATCGCGTTTCGATCGCATCGCATCTAAGCCTACTACGTGGCTACGTGCGCGCGTCGATCACGGCGTGTGACGTCCCCGTTGCGTTCTCGGGGACGTGTACATTTGGCCTGTTCCTATGGTTCGGATAAGACCGGCGGCCGACGCGATCAGGCATCTCTGCTAGCCAGGTCGTCGTCGTCGATTTCGACTGATTTTCTTGCGAAGCGATAAAATATAGTTCCAGCACCGAACAAGATCTGGCGGCGATTGTGCTCTGTATATGTACCAACAATTTGGTTCCGCGAGTGTCGTATGGGTATATGGATTTCGAGGGGTTTTATTCCCGAGAAAACTGCCGCGTGTCTTGTGCGAATTTCTTTCTCTCTAGCCCAGCTCGCTTTCACCTTTTCCCCGAATCATCATTTGCTAGGATTTCATTCCTTCGGAATCACACACCATTCAGACCTGGACATGGAAACCATCCAGCGAATCTCACGTCAGGGAGAGGCGTGTACGTGCATGCACGACACGGCAGCCACGTCCCGGTCGGTTCGGCCAAATGTCTCAACTGCCTGCGTCTGATCTCCGATGGATGCGATAGAGACACGAGTACGGACGTGACAAAGAAGAAAAATGCGGGGTGATGAGAGGTGAAATGAAGAAGTACTGGATCGTCAGAGCGAGATAGCAACGAGGCAACGATCGAGTGGGGCCACTAAAATATTAGGTGTTTTTTTCCGAATAAAAAAGTATTAGCTGTCTAGCTCTCAAGTCAAAAGGGAAATCTCTCAAGTGTCTAAGCTGCAAGCTAGGTTTTTTTAATACCAGCTTTAATTTTGGAGCTAAGCTGATGCTGTTGGAGTATATATTCTCCCTGTTTTCTAATGTCCCACACGAGCTGCGCACGGTGTACGATCTTAACCTCTCACGCCCACCTTGCATTTAGGTAGGATTTTATATATCACTGCGCGGAAGTAGCCACTTTTCCCGTGACGACTAGGGATGCCGTCGGCGGTGGAGCGGTCAACCACCGGCCGGCCTAGCGCGGCAGCCATTGTGTCACGTCGCTGCATGAGCTAGCCGCTCGATGTGCTCGGCCGCGCGGCCATAGGCGTCCAGCTGCAGCACGTACGCGCGACAGCGCGAGGGAGAGAAAAATACGATCCGCTGAAGGCGGCAGGTCGGCACACGCACACACTCGCGCAGCGCGGAGCGACAAGACGGCGACTTCTGGTGCTTGCTACCAACCAAAGGATCGAACTCTCAAAAAAAAAAACAAAGGATCAAACTGGACTGGACCGCCGGCCTCGCCTCGAGCACGGTCGCGCGGGCAACGGCGGGACCGAGGCGCCCGGGCCGGCGCCTACACGTGCTCCGCGTCGGCCACGGCGGCCGGCACGATCTCGCTGATGACGTGCCAAGGATCTGATGTCACTTCTCAGTGGTCATGGTCGTGCCAAGCATAGCTCCATGCCATGGAGAAAGGGTAAAGTTTTCTTTTTCTCACTGACAATAAACACATCATGGCCTTTTTTTTTTTGTTGAGAAACATCATAGCCTTCATTCGTGCTGGGCTCTTTTTTCATTTTCAGCCCAGCAGGCCCAGAAATGAAAAACTCTCATCCATCCACTAGGAGTGCGGCCATGCTGACAGGTGGGCCGTATCTCATGCGACGGTAGGAATGGAATTTGGAGGTTCTATATCAAACGAATATTTTTTTCTCTTCTCACACTCAAATTTTTATGTTTTTTAGAAACACTCAAATTTTTATGTGGCGAGAACAACCATTTCTCCTGGCAACTCCGACGACTCCTCCATCCCACCCTGCCGCCCTCGTTGGTCGTTGCCCTGGCCCCTGGCTTGGCCCAACCGGCCTTCTCCACAAACTGGGCCGCCGACGCTATCGTCGCCAGCCTCACCACACGCCACCTCCCGTCCTCCCGCCCACCTCCCCTGGTCTTCCTCTACGATTGGCAATGGAGAAGCTCGCTGACAGTAGCAACATTTCGTCAGTCTCTTTTCTCTCTCCCCTGATTTCGTCGAAGCTAGCAAAATTATTGCAGGCCTGTCTTGTGAAAGTTTTGGGGGGTCTGCCTACCAATTTTCCGAGGAATTGGGTTGGCTTTTGTCTCCCACATTATTTGGTGGTTTAGTTTTCCCTCTTTTGGGTTGTGTTCCTGTCTAGTGAGTTGGAGTCTTTTGGTGATTCCTGAGACGCCAGATCTTTGGCTTCCTGACAAGTGACAATGTGATGGCTAGTGGCCAACCATTTTGGCCAGCTTGTTTAATGGAATTACTATATGATGATATATTCGGCATGCTACTTTTGGTGCCAATGTTAAACAGTGAAGTCTCATCATCAAATAGGTGTAATTTTTATTTTTTCTAGTGGTGCTTAAGAACTCTGATGCAAACTTTAAGATTCGCATGTAATGTATAACCCAGTTTTTAAAAAACAGCACAGAAAAGAAGGTGGTGGTGCGGTACTGCAGTGGCATCCGGTGGGTTTGAGGAGGAGTTGAAAGAGAGAAAGAGAATCCAACTCTATCCCCTGAACAGCCATGGGACTGATGGGAGGATCTGGCGAGCACCGAGGGCCCAAGTCTTAGGACTCACTTGACTACGCAATGAAGAAGGCAACATTATGAAGTTGGCCTGAACCTGGAGTTCTCTTTCTAACCAAACTGAACTTCTTCAATTTTGTCATGTACTAGTGGAACCATTGTTTCTCTCGCAGCAAGTACACAAGTGATTTCCTCTGCGAAAACCGAAAAGTGCGCAAGGTATACATTATACAACCTGGAGTCTCTGAAACCCTGATTAACTGACGAAACAACACAGGTCCACATGAGCAACACGGGTAAAGTAATTACTGTTAAACAGTGTGGTCCAGATCCGACGGCTTGTCTGCTCCATGACTAGGATCACATGTGCGGCTGCGCATCTCCGCTGGTTTAAATCCACCGCAAGAACAACGGGAGGCAAGATCCAGGAGTAGGTACGGTTCCATGTGAGGCAGCGCAAAAGGGATCGAGATGCCTCCCGGGGGTACCCGAAATTCTTTAAACCCAGCGGCGTACCCACCAATAATGGGTCACTTGATGAACACGGCATCACTCCACTTGAGGAACACTAATCAAACAGAGTTTGTGTGTGGAGAGGGAAATTTGTGTGTGTTTTTCACTCGTTTCTCAGACATTAGACATGCATGCATAAAGTCACCCTCGGACGGCATTTTCTGCTACGGTTTAGGAATTTTACTGAGATGGTCACTGCAGTCGAGGGAAACTATGCGTTTTGGTCTGGAGACAGTAAAACATTGCTGGCGAGCAATGCAAGATCTGCTACTACTGTGCAGCGCACTGCAACCACCGCCCATGTCTGATGCTTTGGATATCTAGCGCCGTATCTACAGAGCATCGATTCTTTGTGAACCACTCGTTCACTGTTTATATATATACTATATTTGTACCAGAAAACGCTTAAAACACAAGCGAAAGCCGACACAGCGCTACCAGCTACGTGCAAAAAAAGCCAGATCCAGATCAGAGAGGCAAAAGATAGAATCCAATGAAAGAAGTACACTAGTGTATATCACATTAAGTTACAAACACAAATCACCCAAGAACCCCCCCAAAAAAAAGAGAGAGATGGAGAAAGAATAAAGCCGATGGACAATACGCACGCAGCAGCACAAATGCACGGTACAAGAGGGAATCGATCAATGAGTGTGTGTACGGGGACACCACCAGCTCTCGATCGTGCATGCCAATGCACGAGATCTCGTCTCGTCCATGGATCACACCACCAGTCCACCACCGCCGCCGCAAATCTGATTTGAAATGTGTATATGATCCTATCCTCCTCAGAAGAGGCCTCCCCCGAGCACCGCGGCGCTGAGCACACCGAGCGCCACGGCGACCCACCTGGCGGCGCCTGGCGCGGCCGCCGAGCTCTTGGTCTCGTCCGACGCCGTGGAGTCGTCCGCCGCCGGCGGCTCGGCGATTCCCTTGGCCTTCTTGTGCTTCTTGGTCTTGGACTTGGCCGGTGCCGGCGCCGGCGCAGGCGCCGGGGTTGGCGGCTTGGGGCCGAAGAGCTCGTAGGGCAGCGGCACCTTGTCGACCGGGTACACGGCGAGCGGGAAGTCCTTGCTCACGGGGCTCCCGAGGAGCATGGAGTTGACGCCGGTGGAGACGTTGACGTTGTTCCCTGCGCGCTTGATGTCGTACTTGTAGGGGCCCGTGTGCCCCGACCCCTGCGTGTTCACCTTGCCGTTGAGCGTGCCGAGCATGGAGAGGCTGTAGAACCTGGGGAGGACGCAGTAGAGGACGAGCTGGATCTGGTCCTGCGGCGACAGCCCGTTGAGCACGCCGGCCTTGAGCTTGTCGAAGGCGGCGTTGGTGGGGGCGAAGATGGTGAGGCCGTTGTAGCTGTCCGTCAGCTGCGCGTTGATCTGGGTGTCCACGCGCGTGTCGTGGAGCAGCTGCTTGAACTCGCTGAACTGGTCGTCCTTGAGCGCCTTGTTCACGTCCGTCGGTGGCGCAGCGTCCGCCGCCCCGGCCGGCCCGGCCGCCGCCGCCGAAGCCTTGCCCGCCTTGCTCGCCGATTTCTGCGCCGCGGCGAGCGCCGACGACGCGGCGAGGAGCGCCAGAAGGATGGCGAGGCGGGGCGACGCGGCCATTGTGGTGCGCTGCCGGTGGGCGGTGGCAGTGATGGTTGGTGTGTGTGCGTGCGGTGGCGGTGTGGTGGAGGCGCGGATCTGAGGCGCTGTGTTTAATAGACTTATAGCAGCGGTTGGTGAGTGAGTGAGCGAGCGAGGGCGGCGCGGCGCGAGGGTTTTCGCGGGCGCACCGTGAGCTGGACGTGGTGGGCGAAGGAGGTGAGCTGGGGTTATAGACTGACAGCCAGAGGGTGGGGGGGGGGGGGGGGGCTGCCTTTGCGAGCGTGGCAAGTCAAGTGTCAGGGCAGCCTCACTTTTAATTTCTTTTACGTGCGCGACGATGTGATCCGCGAACCACCTGAGCTTGAACTCAAACATTCAACAGGAAGCCAAGTACGGCTCGTTCACGTACACGCCATCTGGTTACCATCATTCTACAGCCATTGCTCTGATTTCTGAACACAGGGGAGGCTGATCTCTGAGAAATTTTGTGAGAACTGGACAGAAACAGGAAAAAAATATATCATCTCGCCTGAAGCATCACGAAGAACTTGCCCATTCACTGCAGTTTTGGCAGTTTGCAGCACGTATGCGTTGGTGTACCAATCAGGTGTGTCTGTATGTGTGTACTCATTGCATGTAACTACGTAGTTCCAGGCTGCCGCATGTGGCGGCAAGTCGGGCTTGCCAGCTTGCCGGAGAGTGAAGTTCTACCAGCTAACCTGCAAGCGAAGGGAGGTTCCAATTATCTCATATATATAAATTTTCAGACTGCGTATCGACTAGGATTTATTATAGTTTATACACAAGGGGATGCTGAAATATGTTTACGTCCTGGACCAATCTCCTCGCTGTGATCTGGGTGCACGGTGGTTGCAGACAGTTTTGTCGGCTGGGAGTTGTGTATTCAGAAAAAGTGTTGCCTGCCAATTAGGCCAGGAATTGCATTATGCAACTGTTGATAAATAATGCTCAGCCATCAACGCCAGTGCATTCGCATACGTACTTTTGGCGATTTGTTAATCACTCCTTCGCCAAAAAGGAAAGAAAGAAAGAAACGTTCATCATGCATCGGCAGCGTAGACGAATCTCACCGACAGTCCAAGCAGCTGTGTTTTCTAGCGTCCTACTGCTGCAAGCCGCCTGTCAATCTCAAACCAATTGCTACGGTGATAGCGTCCGCACAACGCCGCGACGTGCAAGATAACGCGCGTACCAAACCCACTGATTTTGCTTTGCTGGGCGGGGAGGTTCATCCACTCGGCTTATACGAGCTCTAGCTCCCCTCTGCATGAGATTATTATGCGATCAAACCCATACGGACTTCTGAAATACAGTGAGATCGTTACTGCTGCTGCTTCTACTGACTTAGATTTGGCAATGGGCATGCGACGGGGGCGGCGCCATTTCTGCGCTCGGCTTGGTGTGGGCTGGACCTTGCAGGGGCAGGCATCAGAGCAAGCACTCAACGTCTCGACACTGCGTCGGCAGCAAGCAACAGTGTATACGGCTGCGTACGCCTGCCTGGTCACCAGCTGACGAAGAGGAGGAGATATCGGCGACGGCGACGCGGCAGCGGCCCGGAGACCGACCGCCTATCCATTGCACGCCGATCAACACGGCGCAATCCCTTCGGCTTCAGGGACACACCAGCGAGGCAGTGACCACCTCACAGGAATACAAAAGGCGCCGACCCACCTACTACCTCACACCGCAACTGAGCAGCGCTCGATCTGAAGCTCTTCTCAACCGATGACCCGGAACTTGTCTTGACTGTGAACCCGACCTGATATATGTATATATATGTATATATATAAAAACCTCGTCGTTCAGTAAAGTAATTCTAGCCGATCGGCGAGACTGTCGCAAGTCCCTTGTGCATAGAATCCAATGGCCAAGCGGGTTGATTTCATCTCTACGGATCTTCATGTAGCCATGTGCGTATGGGAGACCTTAGCGAGAGACTAAAAAAAAAAAACGGAGACAGGTGTGACCACCCGTCGCCACTTTGAGTTTTCCAGCTTGCAAGGCTGCAGCTGCCTCGCACAAGCTTCGGACCGGGAGATGCCGACGGCGCAACGAGAGGTGCTTGCCCTGTCAGGCAACCACATGCTGACATGCCGTCTCTCTCACCGACACGTCCTCCGTCAGCTCTAGAATGCGCTACGTTGTGCTCTCTGCAGCACCAAGCCCCTTTGTCACTCTGTCGCTCACGCAAATCACACAATTTAAACGAGGCTTAGGGCACTGCGTATGGATTGGGTTCGGGCCGGGCTTGATTAGTATTCGTCACCGGGCCTGCCTGGCTGTCTGGGCTCTTCTGGGGCCGGGCTCAGCACGAATCTTGCAGCACATGGTTGGGCCTTGTTAAGAAATCTGGTGAATCGCATAACTGATGGCTTAACTAAGGAGGCCTCTTTCGTTTTCCCGTGTGTTTTTGTGGTGCCGTCGGTACCCATGTTGCAATGTTGCCAACGATAGTGTTGGAGCCATAAACCAGAACACGGCAATAGATATGTGCAGGGGCGAAGCCAGTCCCATTAGTAATACTTCCACGCCCTCTTCAGCAAAGCATTCCATCTATTTTAACAAACCAGAAACTACACATTTCTTGTCCCCATAAAACTCTTGTACAGAAAACGTAAATCTCATTAATCGAGTTGCTTAACATATGGATCAAATGCAACCATGTATAACAAACGGTATGAGGATTTCGAATAGGCCAATTGAGGATCGGATTGAGGAGACTTGTGCTAATGTGCTTGAGTGCTTCCTTTGTACCTCGCTGGCTCGGTTCCTCTTGCTTGCTTGCGCAGATGCGCTCAGCTCGTCCACTGCGGCTCGGTCCGGCCTTGCCGGCCTGCGCTACGACTCGATTCCTGCCCCGGCCGGTGGCTGCCTCCGCCCGCCGCTAAGCTGTGCGCCTGCCAGGAAGGAGGGCAAGAGGCCGCCGTCGCGCCGCCGCTCACTAGCTGCCGGCAGTCAGCCACAGCCACCAGCAGGGTACCCGGGAGGCCGGGACCTAGGGTTGAGCCTGAGGCCGGAAGAGAGTACGAGAGGGGAGCGGTCAGGGACTAGGGGTCGGAGCACTGGAGCAAGAGAAGCGCAGGAGAAAGGAAGGCCCCGAGCCAGTGGAGCAACGGAGAGCTGGGCTCGTGGGCGGATTGCTGGGCCGCCAGAAACTAGGGCCACTTGACTAAATTTGCTGGGTTGATGGACTAAAGGGTTTTATGGGCCACGGCCCTAGTGAGCCCTGCAATTCGTTCGTATCAAACTATTTTCTATCGATGTCATTACTGTTGGAAGCAGTGCTTAAGTCATGATTTACACTTCATTTTTACAAATACATCGGTGTCAGTTGAGATCAATGAAAAGCTGTAGCTTCGCCACCTGTAGGAAACCTAGAAATGGTAGTACTCCTACTATAACAACGGTAGACGATACTCCTGTTAGTCGATGTAAGTTGTGTGAGAGAGTATAGTTGTCACTTGCAAAACAGGCCTCGCAAGAGGAATTGAACGTCCAATCATCGTAGGTGGACAACTATGGATCTGAACGTTCAGAAGTGACGTGGAATTCATGTGACCGACCACCTGACCGCCGCAAGCCTCGGGCGTGTTTAGTTGAGGTTGGTAAAAAGTACTTTTTTTTCTGGAATGCGTGTTATGTGAGGGAGATGAATAGGAAAGGTAAAAAGGAAATTTTTGGGGATGCGTGTTCTGTGAGGGGGATGAATAGGAAGTAAAAAGGACTTTTACGAGCTAAACAGGCCCCTAGACATTGCCTGCAAGGTTGCAGGCATATGGATCAAAGCTGCCCAGCTCAGCTAGGCATGTTGGTGAACATGTTGTGGCCTGTGGGGTCTCCATGACTCCATACGCACAAACAGGTTTTTTTTATACTGCACAAAGGCTCTTCATCGAGCCTGCGGATGAAAGTGAAACACAAGCCAGGCATTCTTGCGCCCATCCACAAACCCCTGTCTCTACTGAAATCACAGGTCCACAACTGAAATCGATCTGGAACAAGCACCCGTCGTGTAGAGGAGCTTCGCCTTCACGCATAGTACGAAAGACACGCCTGTGACACACCTAGTCGGTCTTTTACAGAGCATTACTGGAATAAAAGGACATCGTTTTCTTTGCCCCTAAAAGGAAAAGTAGTAGATACAGTACAGGTGCTAGCAGCACGGTAATTAAAACGAGCAGCGCTCATCTGGAGACGGACGATGCTCCCGTGCAGTGGTTATATCAAGCCTGTACCGTCGAGAACTGTTCATATGGGTGCTATTAAGTACTGTAGCAGGAGATCAGAGATGATCGATCTGAAGTTGCTCGGTGCTGTACTACATAACTAGTGCGCCTCACTGACCAAGTGACAAGTGAGCAAAGTTCTCTTGAGGACAGAATCATAGCACATATCAAGTCTTGCGCAACTTGGCACGTGAGTATGTGCCGGGCAACAAGGCGCCCCTCCTTCACCGTGGGGTCAACTAAGCTCCCAGCTTGCACGCAGAGCAAATGCTGCTACACTGATGCCTTTGAGCACTATAATCAGAGAGGCCGAATTTGCATCATTGCATGCATGCCTGGTCCAAGTATTTTTTTAAGAAAAAAATCGTGAAATTGAGTGATCGTTACGCTGTAACTGCACAATCAATGTTTCGCCCGATTACCGATGCACATAATATACTGGGCCATTTAGAGCAAGGTTAATAATACAGCCAGCAGCTGATGTTTACAGCCCACTTTTTAGCCCACCCATATAGTGGTTCCACCTTCACAATAAATATATGGCCCACATGTCTCTCTCACATATCTTTTTGGTTATTGTGTCCAAACAGGCTGTAAGCTTACAGCCCACCTACCCTTTCTCTCCTCTCTTCTCTCCTCCACATCAGCATTTAACCTTCTTGTAGCCCACATGATACTTGCTCTTAGGAGCAGTCCTACGTATTCATGCACTGCCAAGGTAACGGATACTTTCTGCCCTTGTCGTATGCTATCGTATTGTAATCTGAAAAGTCACGTGGTACTGGTAGAAACGATCGAAATGCTGCTTCGTCTGACCAAGTTCAGAACACAAGATACTGTTATTGTTTACGCAAGTCAAGAAGAGATCTCGCAGGAACGAAGTCACAGCCTTGGAGTTGGAGTGGTGATCTCGCTTGACGGAAAGAATGGATGCGGTTCCCTTATATATATGGCCACGAAATCCCATTGCCCCAGTAGAATTTCCCGTTGATTTGTGGAATCGAGTTGCCTTGGATCCTGGACCGGTTTTATCGGCAGCATTCATATCTCGTGGGGTCGCGCGGCGAAATCAAAACAGATATTGCCGTTGAGCGAGCGATCGGTCCCAAACTCCCAAGAGCATGTACACCTGGCTTTTCTTCTCTTGAGAAGCATCATCGATCAGTGGGTTATTGAGCAGCAAAACATTTCGGCCAGCTCCATTTGGTAATGCTGGTTGCTGGGGAGATTCTTGCCAACGCGATCCAACAACATAAAAAACAGGAACCGGGGCCTTTGCGAGTAAGCACGGCCGAGATGCCCCCGCTGGATGGCTTGGAGCTCAAACGAGACGGCAGGTGCTGATTTGCAGCAGGTGCCCAGTTAATCCCTTTGATTATGTGTGTGCTCTAAGAAAAATGGCGCACATTGACAAACACTTCTTTTTAGTTATTAGGGCTTGTACAACCCATAGACAGCAGCTGTCTTTATACTGCCACGTAAAGATATAAATCTGATGTGTACCCTAATCCATGATGAGAGAGGGGTTTGCTGTCGTCTCACCCGTGGACGGCATGGGCTCGTGCTCCCAATCAACTTTGTGTTGTTTGCCGTGCCTTCGGATCAGCTGCGGCGTGCGGGCTGTGCTCACGGCAAGACAAGGAGAGAGGACGGTGTTGCCTGTGCCGTGCGACCAGTGCGCCTGTGCGCAGGAGGAAGCAAAACATGCATACTGCAGTCTGCAGCTATAAAGCTGTGAGTAGCAGTAAGAAAGGACATCTACTTTTCTAGCTGCTATTTTTCATTTGCACGATTGTTATCGTATTCTGATATTATTAATTGTCCACACGATTATAGTAACGGGATGACATTGTTAATATAATGCAAGTTTATATTATCTTCCATAATATAATAGTCAAAGACGAGAAGGAGTTGAATATTTAAGAGACATGTAAATTATGGTCATGTAAGCAACAAGATAGCTACAAAGATCAAATTGTGTAGTAGATCATCATGATTTATGAGTCAAATAATAAATTAATTAGTTTGCAAACATCAAAAAAGACAACAGTTGTCTAAACTGTTGTATTCACTGTCTATTTAGTTGTCTCCGTGTGAAAAAAAAACAGCTGCTATCTAAATGTCCTTACACGCCCGCGCGGTTCGGTTTCCTCTCGTCGAGTCGTCGTCCTGGCGCGCAGTAGATGACTGGGGAGCACACATTTCTGTCGGTGGAACCACCGGTGGCATAGTACATTGGTGGGCAAGCACGAAATTCATTTGCCTGACAGGAGTAGTACAACTGCGTTGAGTACGGGCGTGCCCTCGGTGACAAGTTTGTAGTCGTGCGAACACGAATGGCGTCTGAATCTGGCTGGAATCTTAAAGCAAAGCTAGAATTGCATTTAAGTGACCGTTGTTCTCAGACTTTAAGTGAGGAAGGAAAGAAAATACGAGAAATGTTGGTGCATATGGTAGGAGAATCTTCTCTGCTTATCCCATTGCACAGTGATTTGTTCTTTTCTGATAGATCGATCATACGGTTGTCGCATAGAACCGTTCATTCGTCCATGTGATTGCATTTCAAGATGCAGGGGGTTAAGCAGCAGCAAACAGCCAGAACTTGTCCTTTTTATGCACGGAGGTTCAAGATGCGGTGCCGGGCCATCAGAAACTCTGCAACGGCAAATGCCAGGAGTTCCTGGAACTATAAGGCATCTTTGTTCAAATTGTCAATAGGCAAACTATCAAAGAACTGCGCAACTGAATAATAACACAAGAGTTTCGCGCAACCTGTAACTCCACTGGTGGTATAAAATCGGAATCAATGTAAGACTTTGAAACCGATCTGGCTCGCACTTAACTAACCCCAAATCCGATCTGCATCTTGAACAACTGCAGAGCTTTGAAGAAGAGATTAAACAACCTGAAACCGTACTTGCAATTTGCACTTAAGTAATCTTCCCCATCTGTGATCCTGTGCGCCTCCACTATCAGATTCCTCCGGTCAACACCAACCTCCCCCCTGCCAGACTGTTTCCCTTCTCACATGCTGACAACTCCCAATCGATCCGGGTCATTATATAGCGCCATCAACACCATCATCTCGATCCTACCTGTTCAGTTAACACTAGCAGTGTAGTACCAGTGAGCCTGTGAGCACCGCCGCCGGCGCCTCCCATCTCATCCTCCTCGCCATCACCAACAATGGCGCCAAGAGCCCTCCTTGCGGCGGCGGCGGCGGCGTTCCTGGCTCTGTCCTTGCCGGCGGTGCTGTGCCAGGCGCCCGGCCCGGCGTCACCCAAGGGCCCACCGAACGTGACGGCGATCCTCGAGAAGGGCGGGCAGTACGCCACCTTCATCCGGCTGATGAAGTCGACGCAGCAGGACACGCAGCTCAACAGCCAGCTCAACAACTCCTTCGGCAGCGGCTACACGGTGTTCGCGCCCACCGACAACGCCTTCAGCAGCCTCAAGCCCGGCACGCTCAACAAGCTGTCGCAGCAGGACCAGGTGTCGCTGGTGCAGTACCACATCCTCCCCCAGTTCTACTCCCTCGACTCCTTCGAGACGGCCAGCAACCCCGTCCGCACCCAGGCGTCCGGATCCGATGGCCCCTTCTCCCTCAACATCACCGCCGACAGCAACAGCCAGGTGAACGTCTCCACGGGGCTCGTCGCCACCAGGGTCGGCACCGCGCTGAGCGCGGCGCCGCCGCTCGCGGTGTACTCCCTCGAGAAGGTGCTCCTGCCCAACGAGCTGTTCGGCGTCAAGCCGCCGGCGTCGGCGCCGCCCGCGCCCGCCGGGAAGAAGCCGGCCAAGGGGGGATCCGTGGCCGAGGGGCCCACTGGCGGCTCGGCCGATTCGGAGCACACCGGCGCCGCGGCCGGGGGCGCCAGGGTCGCTGGGTGGAGCTTGGCTGCTCTGGTTCTGGCAGCGGCAGGCAGCCTGTTGTAAGAATGCGTGGGGAAAGTGATCGACCCAACGGCGTGCGTGTGCATGAGTAGTTCTTGTTGCGATTTCCATTTTTCTTCTTCTTCTCTTGATCTTGGATTTGTTTGTTGCTTCACCTGGTTTGGAAAAGAACCGGGGCATGTGATCCCGATCTCTGAATGTCAATGGTTCTCGATTACTCGACTGTTCATTTCTCCATTGCTCAATAGCATTATTTTTTTTTCTTTTGTATGTTTAGCAAAGGAAGTTCTCTGTTCCCTTGGTGCTCTCACTGGTTTTCGAGGAGCTAATAATCTTGCCGAATGAGGCCTCAGTTTTTTAAAACCGGGAATACTTACATTACATAAACTTCTCTTAATGTTACACTAAATCTTACAAAGACACTCTCAATGAAAATGAAACTACAGCCTAGTCCTTGCAAAATCAAGCTCCTCCAGGTTAAACTCGTCATCGGCGATCGGAGTATGCGGCTTGAAGCCGACCCCCTTCCGCACGATAGCTCTTCACAAATTTCCACCATGAGCCGCATATCGACTACATCAACATGTTTTTTTTTTTGGGGGTGGGGATGAGTACATCAACATGTGGTAAGCTCGTTAAACGCCCTGGCTAAAGAACCGGGCTTCACATCGCCGGTAGAACAAGGAATCTGGTGCTTTAAAAGCCAGCAACAGCCTTGACTCACAGTCTCACTGGAGAAGCGACAATCAAAGAGAATCAAAACCGCCAAAGAAGGTGCTAAACCCAATCCAGTTTCTCTACGAATTGGTATAGGCTCTAAAATTTCTCAGTGACAGTTGGACACAATTGAGCAGGGTTATTTGAATCATCTTAGGACTTGTTTGGGAACTTAGCGGAATGACAGGAATTGGAGTGGAATTTAGTTCATTTTAGACTCATTATACTTCATTCCACTCCTTTCCAGATGAGGCATTATGTAGTTTAATTGTTCATTATGTAGTTTAATTGTTTTGACCATATTTGGGAATTAAAAGGTGTTAGAAGGGATGGTTTTCGAGGTGACGGTAAAAATGCGCACTCACTTGGACCTGAATCCCAAAATGAAACACTGAATGTGTTCCAACATGGGCTGATCTGTATCCAGCCCACCTGACAACTATTGATGGGCCTTTTAAAACGATTGTCTTGAGTCCCTGTCCGTTACCATTATTCTCCACCTGACCGGGGCACGCACCTCTCCTATTTCCCTCCATTCCCTCGCGAAGCAGAGAAAAGCCGCGGGAGTTCGACGAAAATCGCCGGAGATGTCGTCGGTGACCACGAAGCTTTCCCACGCTGCCGACGTCGCCTCGTCGGAAACGCAAACCCTCGTTGCGGTGAGTTTCCTCCGCCGCCCACTTCGCTCTCCCTGGAACCAACCCCAGTTCCCCCTTACGGCGCCCCCGCAAAACCCTAACCCTCGTCGATTCCCCAAACTCCCAGGACATGCGCAAGGCTCTCGGCAGCATGAAGTCCCTCGCTGTCGACTACGAAAGGGACGGCAAGTCCGATAAGGCAAGGGCACACAAGCATCTATCCATTTCAATCCCCATCTCAGCTCACCTCTAAACCCCTAGCACCCACACCGAATTTGTTTGTTCTTTTCAGGTGCAGAAGCTTCAGGAGATGGTGCTGGAGATGGTGGCTTCGTACGAGGACTGCACGGCCTTGGCCCAGGCGATTAAGGATGTACCTGGAGTGTACCGCAGTCTGATCAGGTGGGGGTGCTGCCTGCCGTCTAAAAGTGAAGCAATTTAGGCGTTTGAATCGGACCAATTTTGTCTAAATCTTTTTTTGGATTTATTGTTTTGGTACGGTATCCACTCTAAGCCAACGGATTTCAAGAGATTGATCGAAAATGAGGTTATGAAGATTAAGGAAGCCTCAGCAGGATCGGGACAGAACCACCCGCTCTTTCGACAGTTCAGGGAGTCTGTTTGGGTATGTAGCATGCTTATGTCCATGTGATGATCATTTGGATTATGCATTGTATCAATGATGTGAATTTCAAAATACCAGCTACCTAGAATGAATGTCAGTTGGGTTATGTTTGGAAAATTTACATATATTTGTGTGATTGCAAAATATCTGATATTTTGTGTCTTGTATTATTTTCTGCAGAATGTTCACCATGCCGGTCAGCCAATGCCTGGTGAGGAACAGGAGGACATTGTCATGACTAGCACCCAGATGAGCATTTTAAACGTCACATGCCCATTAACTGGGAAGCCTGTGATTGAGTTGGCGAATCCCGTTCGCTGGTATGAATACATTATCTTTATGTAACTCTTAGAACATTCTTTAGGGGGTATTCCTAACACACTAACTGAAGGTAGAGTGGCATACTGCGCAGCCTGATAAAAGCCAGTTGAAGCTCTTAAGCCTGTCATACCGAAACAGAATAATTATTCACAATTTATTTTCACCTGATAAAATTGGAAATTGTAGGCACAAGCAACGTTAGCCAACATCTCTTTCAATTATGTTTATTGAGTACCATAATTTGATCTGTATCCGTTTGGTGACTTATTGCTATTGAAATAAGGATTTTCTGACCTCATGCCAGCAGAATGATTTATTCTCAGCATTAAGATCCATGCTGCCACTGTTAGTTTTGTTGTTTTCATAGCATAACAGCTTCTTACGCCAGATGTCTGGTGCTAATTGTACAACCCTTTCCGCTACCCTGTCTTTGAGACGCAGCCCAGAAGTAATAATCGCCCTTATGTCACGAAGTATGCTTTGAATCTTTGATACACCTCAAGGCATTTTGACTGATAAATCTTCGTTTACCTAAAGCGATGAATAGAGGGGATTTCTAATAGTCATTTAAAATGTTTCAGCTGAGTATACATTTACATATAATTCATTCCCTGACTGAACTGTTGATGGTGTTCTATGCAGTGTGGATTGCAAGCACATATATGAAAAAGAGCCAGTAATGCATTATATAAGGTCTAAAAAACCTCCACAGTGCCCTATTGCAGGTAAATCACTGCTCTATGGCCATTCCTTGCTGCTTCATTTCACCGGTGCTCAGTTTGGTTTTTCGTCTACAATCAGGTTGTCCCAGGATCTTGCAAGTAGGGAAGGTTGTTTGTGATCCCCTCCTTCTAATTGAAATTGAAGAGCTGCGTTCATCAGAGCCGCCTGCACAAAATGCAACGAACATAGAGGACTTTACTCCACTAGATGAAGATGACGAGTGAGGGACATGGTAAAGGGCAGCTGTAGTAGTTATTGTGTAGTAGGACAGGGTTTAGTATGTTAAGGCTGCACAATGTCCTGTTGGATGCTCTAGGATGATATGTTCTAGTATAATAGTATATTCAGGGTGTGCTCTTTATCTTGTAGGGTTCTGCATTCGATAACATTGGTATGTTTCAGAGTGAATGTGACTTCAGCGTTTGGTTGAACTGATCTAGCCATGGAGAATATATGCTGGGGGAATTATTCTGCTCTTCATGGCAATCGTCTCATGTATCAAACTGTTTTGCCTTCAATTGAGTTGATTCCCACCATAGATGACTATTAGCCATGGAGCTAATTTCCATTTATTTCCATTAAACATTTTCATTTGGACTAATATTAGCTCGCTGTATGCTTGTTTAAGATCCACAGTTTTGTGTTGTTACCCTTCAGGCATTCGGCAGTAAGAAGAACCACCACAGAACGTGGTTCACGGTTCACAGCCAATCTTGTCGTGCGGACTGCAGTCCACACTCCACAAACAGTTGTTGGACGGATGGGATAACATACACTGGGAGGTGCGCCATTTCCGACCTATTTTACATTAAGAAAAAGGTTGCCCAAAGTATATAGCTTACGTTAGAATACAACCAAAAACATGATTTATAAATATTAGAACAGAGGGCTATGATCCAAGATTGGCAGGATTTTTGCTACCATTCTCTAGGAGGGGACATGGATTAGTCCAAAATGATTGGTAGAATTACATTTCTTCTAACATAACATCCAGAAGGTATTGCACATGTATCCTCCTCTCAAGATCAAGACTGCCACTACTGTCAAAATCACTTATGACAGTAATATAGTGAACCCTGACCTAGAAGGGAACTTGAATGTAGAAAGCATATGGGCAAGGCAAAGCAGCCCCAAGCATATGATGTTCCAATATTACTTGGTCTAGAACATTGCTGATGCAAACAAACCCTCTATAGATGGTTTGTCACAGCATACAGCTTATAAACATACAGGCAAGTTCCGAGCAGCAACAAATGCTGAATAACATTGAGCACAAAGGTTGTCATACAAAGTGCTCTAATACTACAACTAGGATACAAGTTTGATCAGCATCCTCGTTCTATCCAACTTTTATCAGACCCAATCATCACCCTGAGACTATCCACATTACACAACACAGAAGCCCCTGAAAAATATCAACACGCTATGATCAGTGCATTCGCACAAGAACAGATCAGCTCAAATGCTTAGGTGCTAAGTATCACTAACATGAAGATGAAAGCAGCACTAACAATTCTTCACCTCCAGGATAATTTGACTACCAGATCAGATCATCATGTCCATGGTTGAGATATCAATCACCCTGCCAACAACAGGCCTTTGCTCATGAACCTGCAGGTTTTTATAGTTAAAAAGCAGTTTAATCTAGAATGACATCAATGTTAAAGATCATGCAGAGCTTACTGTGGCACAACTGTTGCCCAGTGATTTTGGCACTTGTTGCTTCAAAGACAAGAATGAGGATGGATAGTTGGCATCACCACAGTCCTTGCCTTTGCTTGCCGGAACCTTCTCAGTCAATGAAATGCCAAATATTTTGCAGCTATTTGTGTTAACTTCTCTGTTATCTGGTCCTTCCTTCGCAATAGCAACAGTGGAGTGAAATTTCTCAACTGCCGCATGCCCATTTCTCATTTCTCCAGAAACAAGACGAGTCTGGAGCATCAATGGATGTTCAGTTCCTCCAATACCTCCAGCATGGCCAAACATAGCAGGTCCATCGTCCTCATTCTTATCCAAGGGGCCATGCCCAAATTCAAACTGGGTCATATTCGAATTACCTCGTTGAAACATTAGGACAGATGGTGGAGATGAGGATTGAGATGGAAGCACCGGTGCTGATAGCCCACGAAAAGCACATCCATGAAGTTGTGTATGCCATTTATTCGCCAGACTAGGCACATGAGAACCATCTTGCTGATGAAAGCCATCATTTCTAAAACATGCATCAACTAGAGTTCCTCGGTACGGATGGAAAACTTCTTGACCTTGCAAGACCTTTTGGAATCTTTGAGACTCCCCAAAGCCTGAGCAATGGTAGGAAAACCCAGGGTTTCCAACTGGTGTTCTGACACCAAGTCTAGGAACCCCCCGGATATTTTCACTCACATCATTGGAGCAACTACGCTCACCAATATACTGCATATTCCTAGCTTCACATGGCTGAGAAGTAGCAACAGCAGCATTGTCATGAGTTCGATAACCCAATAATTCTTGACCTTGCAAGACCTTGTGGAATTGGGCAGATTCCGCAAAATCAGGACAACCACCAATTCCATCTACCAAATGGAAAAAAAAATAACTCGTGAAGAGAAAGAAAAAACATAATCAACGAATGACACTTTGCCAGCTGCAAAGAACATACTTGGAACCAGGTAGTCTGGATTGACATGGGGCAGACATGGTTTCAGTCTCTTTGCGTTTGGGGCAGACAGATGAGATCCTGAAACTGAACTAGACAGCTCAATCTCCCAAGGAGAAATCCTGTTTGGTTGACGGAAATCTACATCGTCATCCCATCTAACCTGCAGGAGAATAATTGTAGTATAAAAAAATGATAAGATCATCAAGAGGATTATGTCCGCAGCAATTAAAAACTGCCTCAAGTCAAGAGAAAACACTATATGCCCACAGTGGGATTTGCTGTTGAATTGCCCATGAATTTCAGGGTGATGACAAACCAGAATAAAACTTATTTACTTATCAGGTCCTGAAGTTGAAATTTGGCACAAAACATGGATCTAAACTAACATATACAATTAGTGACAAGAAATTCTGTTTAAAGTTCTACATGAAACAGAGACAGCTAAGAGAGCACACAGCTTCCATTGTAGGTTCCAAGTTGCAACTCACAAAATTAGTTGTGCACCGTGTTACTGCACAGCTTGCGTGAGTAGGCTTATATTTCCACACCAACTAATTATGCAACTACTTAGTATACCGTGTAAAGGAACAGGTTGATGATGAAGACATATACTTTGAGAAAGGCAACATACCATCAAACATTTCCACTTTGAACCACGCCACATGGGGTCAGCATCGCCAATTCCTGCTATGATCCCTGTATATCTGCAGAATAATCTATTGTGTCAACACTTCATCATAAATTTGTATTATATTAGAATAACTTAACTTTTGGAAACTACCAACCTTCTTTCCGTAGCATCATCACTCTCATATCTCATTTTGAACCTCAACCCGACAGAAAATGGTTGAGTGAAGCTCTTCAAGAACTTTGAGTATGGTATAATGAACTCAGATTGACTTAATCTGCAAGGTTTTGCAAAGCAATAATTGCCATCAGGGCCGAATTGTTGCCCGATTAGAGGCAAATCTAGTAGCAAAGCCCATGGGTATTTACAATTCTTTTTTTTCTTTTCTTTTTGAGAATGTTTACAGTTGTTAGCTTTCCATATTGCAGTCCAAGAAGGTAACTAAAAACTCGTAATAGATACATAAGGAACCAAACAACACTACTTGCCTGTTTATCAAAACATTTGCAAAACATTTAGATTGAAATGGTCCAAATTTAAGCAGCAAAATCAATTCGAGGAGTTACAGCACCAAACATTGTGCCCAGTAAAGACACCGAATTGCTTACATAAATTATGTAGAGTAAGTATGTAACTGAAATTGGTGGCACTTAGAACTGTATTTGGACTTGCTGCACAAAACCACTCAGGCAACGAATATCAGAAACAAGTTTAAAATTCTACTCAGCAAGCAGTAAATAGTTCTGGCACTGTAGCCAAGAAGACATTATAGGTTCTACCGTCTTAAGCAGTAGCAAGGTCATGAGCGTGTGAACCAAGATTATAGAGCAACCAATCTGTTCTTGTAAAGTAAAGCATTATAGAGAACTCAGTCTGTTCTTTATTACCTGGGATTATAGTAGATGTGGAATACACCCTTTGTGGCAACAGCATGGGCAACGTTAGCTAGTGAACCAAGATTTGTACATTGATTATAAAGCGCTGGAAAAGCAGATGCATTTTTAAGCTGAGCTGCACGGCGCACTCCAAGTCTTAGCTCTCCATCATCTCCTCTGAAAATTATGAGGAACCTTCAGAAAAGAGTGGCACCAACATGTGACAATTATCTGATTATGGCCACGTCGTGTTGACCTACCGCAGAAATAGGACGGCGTCTCCTGAGACAAGCTTCTTCTTGTTGACAAATGCGCTCCATCCAGTGGTTAAAAGGTGCCTCCTGGGCTGCCCTGCATCACATTCAGATGCAGATTCATCAGAAATCAAGGACCACATGTGACATAACTTCTCATGTAGTCATGTTTGTCCTTTACATTCCTTAAGAAGGGACCATAAGTTCCCAATAAATAGTTAGATGATTTTCATGAGCAAGCCGTAAATTTGAAGTCACAATTATCTAACGAACCACAGTACAGATACTTTGAAAGAAATGCCAAGTACAGCAAGCAAGAAAGCAAATGAAGAAAACAGGAAACATATGCACATTTTACTCATCTCCCTATCGGCATATAATCCCGGTCCTAGACAAACAGAGATGAAGCGCTGAATCCAGGTTCTGAAAAAAATGCCAGTCCCCAAAGTGCTACCTTTCAAATCTCATTCAGTGATACTGAATGTTGGATTTAGGGAGAACCAGTACACAGTACAGAAGCCCAATGAAGCAGACGTACACGGCTCATATCCAAACTCCTGAAGATATTTGTTGGCGTACCTCGATAGATGTGGCGGAACCTCCACTCAGTCCCGTGCAAATCCTTGGCAACAAGCTCCTGCGACGGCCGCTGCTGGCTGTAATCCTGCACGCCCCCAAACCAGATGATTCAGCAAAGCAGCTCAGAGCATCAATCCAGCACCCCCAAAGATTACCAATGCAAGCTTACCAGAGGCGGGAAGCAGTCCTCGGCGGCACGGCGCGGCACGGAGAAGCCTCCATGCGTGCTGGTGTCGGACGCCGTGAGCGTCTTGCAGAACATGTGCGGCATCCGCGAGAATCGCTGCTTCACGGCATCCCCTTCCTCGCCGTCGCCGCCGCTGCCGTCCTCCGACCCACCGCGCAGCCGCCTGGCGACCTCCTGCAAGCGTCAGAAGCGGGCGCCCGAGCCCAAAATCTTTAGCCTACGGACGGAAAACCCAAATCGAACCAAATGCCGCCGCATGTGCCCTGTAGCTCTTGCGCACCTCGTTCTCGGCGACCAGGGCGAGCTGCGCGTACACCTCATCCGTGGACGCGTTCGCCTGCAACAAACAAACAGCACAAGGCAATCAAAGTTTCACTCGCGCGGGCCATCCACAAGAGATGCATATCACACATTGAGATCGTAGAGGCAGCAAAGCCGGCGCACGCACATGGAGGGTGACGTCGACCACGCGGCAGAAGACGTGGGGCGGCACGCCGGGGGGCGGCATGGCGCCGCCACCCGCGGCGTCGCCGAGGTGCTCGAGGTGGCCCTGCGGGAGGTACACCACGACGCTCCCCTTCCGCGGCAGCGGCGCGACGGGGCCGGCGCACGCGTGCCACAGCTCGAGGCACACCGCCGCGCCGGGCCTCGGCTGGGGCGGCGGCGGCGTCCCCGTGGCCGCGGAGCTGCTCCGGCTCTGCTGGGAGCAGGTGTTGCCGGCCTCCGCCTCCTCCTCGTCCTCCTCCACGGTGTCGTTGAGGTCGATCCCCGCCATGGCTTCCTGCTGCGGCGGCGGGCGGCGCCTGAGGCGACACGGACACCAGCGCGAAGCACGAGAAGGGAAGCAAGCACGCGGAGCCGGGAGGAGGGAACAAGTGATTAATGAGGAGGGTGGGCTGTGTGGGGGGTTGCAGGGGAAGGCAGGGCAAAGCACCAAGCAGACAAGCAGGGGTTAGGGGGGCGGTGTGGTGGGGTGACACATCGTGGTAATGGCCATGAATGGGGGGTTATGGGTGCTGAGGCTATAGTAGGCAGCTACCAACAAGCTACCCGCCTCAGCCAGCTAGGGGAGGGAGACGAGGAGAGAGGCCGGCCGAGGCTGTCGCTGTGTGAGCCCAGCCAGCAGGCGGCAAGCAGCAGCCGGGAAAGATGCAAGGCGGGCAAGCGGGACGGCCGCGGCTGTGCTTGTTTAGTTCGTGCATGCACTTCTCACTTTCTATTTATCTCCTCACAGAATACGTATTTTTAAAAATTTCTTTTTTTATCTTTTCCATTCATCTCTCACATAACACGTATTTTTTAAAAAAATACTTTTTTCGACACTCAAAACACGGGTGCGTCCTCGGGGAGTAAAAAAAGAAGGAGCCGCGTGTGGTGGTCGCTGGTCAGCAGCATCTGCCGCTGGTTAAAGAGACGAGGAGGGTGAAAAGGAGAGCGGACGATGCGGGAGACGCGCACAGTGATGGCGCAGAGCAGCAGAGGCGGCCCCCCGCGCGCAGGCGGGCGCCAGAGGCGTGGTGGATGGATGGATACGGACAGCGGGCGCTCAGTACAGCAGGGGTATGGTATGGCATGGCACGGTATGGTAGACTGAAGAGGCAGTAAGGCCTTGTTTATATCGCCAACTTTCGCCAACTTATTTTGCCAACTTGTCACATCGAATGTTTGGACACTAATTAGGAGTATTAAACATAGGTATAAAAATAAACTAATTACATAGATGGACTCCACATCGTGAGACGAATCTATTAAGCCTAATTAATTCGTCATTAGACACTGTCGTGCTACAGTAACCCGTCATTAAAAATGCACTAATGACGGCACATATTAGGCTTAATAGATTCGTCTTGCGATGTAGAGTCCATCTGTGTAATTAGTTTTATAATTAGTCTATATTTAGTACTCCTAATTAGTGTCAAAAGGATGGATGTGACATTTCGCCAACTTTCACCAACTCATCTAAACAGGGCCTAAGTTATAAAGTCGGCAATAGTCTTAGGCTGGCTGCAGTGGTCTACGGGAAAGTCCGTGAAGGAAACGGAACAGTAAAAATCAGCTGCCGCAGCGGGTTTCCCAGGCGAGTTTAGATTCACCAACTTTCTCCAAAAAAACACTATTCATCTGACTTTTCCATCACATCCCTCTCACTCATAGAACACTATTTATCTACAGTATTTTTTCGGGTCTACAGTGCTTTTTTGGAATCTTTCCCAATCTAAACGCCCCCTCAACCATCCCGCTCCGCTATAGTAAAGGAAAGCCTATGACACGCTATTCTTACCGGGGTTGGCGGATGCCCGCTATTGCCGACGTGGCACGGGCCCACGCACCCTCGCGCCCGTCGTCCCCAACTACCGGCTGCAAGAGAACCATCCCGCTCCGCTATAGTAAAGGAAAGCCTATGACACGCTATTCTTACCGGGGTTGGCGGATGCCCGCTATTGCCGACGTGGCACGGGCCCACGCACCCTCGCGCCCGTCGTCCCCAACTACCGGCTGCAAGAGAGAGAGGAGGAAAGGAAAGGGGACGTCGGCCGTGCCCCTGCTGCTTCGCCGCCGCCGCAGAAGGCCGAGGCAAGGCAGGCGGTCGCCGAGGAGCAGCAGCAGCCGTAAATCGAGAGAGAAAGAGAGAAATCGCCAACCAAATCCCCAAATCGACTCCAAAAAGACCAAATCCCCAAATCGACTCCAAAAAGACCAAATCGACAACAATGGCAGAGCGAAGAACACGTGCCTCCCCCGCGCCTCCACGACCAAATCGACAACAACTCCTGCTTCTCCCCCGCGCCTCCACGGTTGCTTGCCGCTGACGCAGTGGAGGCGGAGCTTCTCGCCGTCGCCACAGGAAGAGAGAGGCAGAGGAGGTGGCCAGCGTGCAGTCCTCGGATTGGAGGCTGGCCGCGGAGGAGGGGAGCAGCATCGACGAGGCACAGATCAGCCACAGCATCCCCTGCTTGCTCGCCTCGCGCCGCCGCGAGGAGGCGTCGCCTTCGAGCAGGTGGCCAAGGCGGCGAGGAGCGAGGAGGCCGAGGCAGATCTGGGGAGGAGCTCCGGCGCGCCGCCGCCCTCACGACCAGCCGTAGCTGCCCTGCCACGCGAGCAGCAGGCAACAGCTTGTAGAGAGAAAGAGAGTCGGATCACTGCGCGAGGAGGGGGCAGGGCAAGGCGAGGACCGAGAAGGGAGGCAGGGTGAGGCGAGCAGGGAGGCGGCGAGGCGAGCAGGGATTTGCGGGGCGAGGAGGCGACGGCGTCGTGCGGAGCGAGGAGGCGGCGGAGACCGACGGAGAGAGACCTGTGCGGCCGTGCGAGAGGAAGCGAGAAAGACCCAGGCGCCGGCCGTGGGGAAAAGTGGAAAACGGAGAAAAAAAAGAAAGAGAGAAGTAAAAATAAAAATAGGAAAAGGAGAAGGAAAAAAAAGATAAAAAAGAGAAGGAAAAAAGAAGATAAAAAAGAAAGGAAGAAAAAGAATGAAGGAGATAGAAAAAGAAAAAGATGAGGAGTGAGGAGAGGGTAGTTGGGATGATTGAATAAAATATATAATAGCTGGGATAGAGGTATAGTTTAGAGGGATGATGGTTGCGTGAGAAGTTTATATAAAGGAAAGAATCTCGATGACCAGGACAACATATTCTTTTAAGAGAGATGAAATAGAGGAATAGGAGTGCGGATAGCCTTATTGGGTACGGCTACAGCTGATATACGACTCGCTTTTCTTCTACGACCAGTACTGAGGGGATGTTTAAAATGGGAATATTTCAAAAAAAACACTGTAGACCTAAAAATACATTATAGATGAATAGTGTTTTCTGCGTGGGAGGGGTGGGATGAATAGAAAAAAATTAGATAAACAGTGTTTTTTTGGTGGGAGTGGGTGTGGGATGAATAGAAAAAAAGTTAGATGAACAATGTTTTTTTGGGTGAGAGTTGGTGAAACTAAACGCACCTTGCAAAGTATTGCCTGTTGGCACTTGTCCTTGTCTACTAGTAGATGCAAGTGGAGTGGTAGATTTGCAGTGAACGTTGTTCCTCGTTGTACCCATCGCGTAGAAAATAAACGTGTTGACAGACCTGTACCGTATAATACGTGCGTCAGCTCCAGGTATCATTGCTCCATTCATGTACGGCAGCTAATCCACCATGGTCTGAAACGTCATGGTCTCAGAAGAAAACTCTGATTGCAACCGTACCGGTTGTATACTTGTGTATAAACGATTTCGCGTATGACTGACTGGTGACTGCCTGTCTGAGTGTCGACCTCATTCTTTACGACCATACCGTTCGTTCACAGCTGCCCCAGCACTTGTTATAGGCGTAGTGCAGCCTCGACTGTATACAGCCGATGTACACGTACTATCTGTTGCTATACCGCGACAGTACCGCGACTCGCCGCTTCGGATCAAAGCAGTCCGTACTTCTTGCAACTCCCTGTAGCCATTTGCGTGTGTCCCTGTCCCTTCCAGTCTGCGCCCGTGTGCCCGCCCCTCTCTGCCTCTCTTTCCCCTCCACCACCGCACGGCCCGATGCGTGTTCCATCCCGTGGCGAGGTCGTGGTCGTGGAGCACAAAAAAAAAAAGAAGGCGTCGTTGTTGTTGCGTTTCAGCACCTCGACTCGACATGTGTCACACAGGTTTGCCGATCAGGTGGTCGAGAGAAAACGTAACGAGATCGGGGCAGAGCAAGGCGGCCGGGCCCGGGGTGTAATGTCGGTGCGTTGGCACGCCACCTCGCACATTATTGGCCGTGTCGACGGCGCGGTGGTGGCCCACGCTCGTAAATCGGTGTCAAGAAGACGATTCGATTTGTCGCGGTTTGCCGGTTTCAATAGAGCACGCGCCTCTCCTTCCTACTAGAAGATCACATCCGATGGAAAATCCAGATAACGTATAAAAGCATCTGTACCGGCGATCTGCCAGGTAGGCCTAAAACCGGATCATTCAATAGTTGAATCGCACTTCTCCAGTGGTGTCAGATGCTCTGACCCGTCCAGCGCCTTCATTTGCTCTTGGTCTCATGCATGCGATAGACTAGTTCTAATTTTTTTATTTGTCACGAGCCGGTGCAAGATTTTGAGCCGATTCATTCACTCTCATCAAAGAACCGATGCAATCCAGTGGTCAAGATCCGATTGATCGATGCCAGGTAGGACTTTGCACCGGCCACTACAGATGGCCTTACTCCAACCGGCAGCAGTACTGTACCGTACGCAGGGGCGGAGCTAGGAAATATTGTCACCGATGTCAGTGGAGAGTACCAGTTTATACTAGTGATAACACAATTAAAACTAAAGGCTGACATATCCATGTAATTATAAGCATACTTAGCACAAGAAAAAGTAGCGTGCAAAAATATGAGTGTGCAACATCCATTACATCAAAATAAGAAAACGCATACACAACATTTGCTTTTGCTAAAAAACAGATCAAGGCAGGCAAACAGCAAGACTCCCTAAGATTCCACTTGTTTCTGGTGTGTTTAGATTGTAGGAAAAAACACTGTAGCATAAGAAAAACAATGTAGCATTCGCTGGGAAACGTGTTTTGTGAGGGAGGAATAGTGAAAAGTTGAAATAAATAGTGAAAAGTTGGAATGAATAGTGAATAGTTGGAAATCTGAACATGGCCTTAGCTAATAGATTGAAGCAACAAAATTTCAGACTTCAGAAATTGAACCGTAGAAATTTAAAAATTAAATCTTCAATCAATTCCACACGGCAAGGGCTTTGGCCTCTGGGCAATCTGTACCTGGCTGCCACACGTTGGTCTTGGCCTCCTGGGATCGGCATAGGCTCAGCTGCAGGAGCGGAAGAGCTCTGGACCCAGCCGTTGCCTTGCCACGATGGAGAAGTCGAGAAGAGTTATTATGTCGATGGGAGATTCCGAGATAGGAAACTAATCACTGGGATGTCGCCCGTCACGGCCACGGACTGCTTAGCGAATAGCAATAGACAAGAGAGGTCGTTAGTCTTTGTGGGTCGTATAACTACGTGAGTACGTGTATGTGTACAGGCCTCACCTCAGGCCTGGTCGCTTGGACTCTTGTAGGGCTGCCACCGACCGATGTCAAACCCAGTAAATAGTACTAGAGTTGTTGTATGTGGCGATAACTGTACGGTTCTTTGCTCGTGAGAGAGTTGCGGTAGGAAAAGCTCCACCTGTGAATCTGTGATAGCCCTGCCGCCTCCTAGTCCTCACTCACGGGCCGACCAGTGGAGGGAGACCCGCGGCGCGACCCGGGACGCAGGCCGCACCGGGCGCAATCATACGGCGAATCATCATGTTGGTTGCCTCTGCCTGGCCGGGCGCCCGTGCCCCGCGCCGAGCGTTTCGGGGTGTCCCGCTCGCCAGGTCGCATCAACCTGCCGCCTGTCCGTGCGCGGCCGTCCCCACGCGGGGAGAGAGCGGAGCGATGAGCGGCGATGCGATGCGCGCCTGGCCCTGCCGCTCGTTTTCGCTTTGCCCCTCGGGCCGGCCCGGCGCGTGCGTGGCGGCCGACAGCATCCGATGAAACACCCACAGCAACGGCCGCGGGAATGCGGATATCTTCTGCGTGGCAGCGTCGACGCCCAACGGCAGGGGTATTCGCGCGTACTACTACGTACAACTGCGATGCACCGTACCGTACGAGGCGTCACCGTCTAAGATTTTGGCACCGGCCAGCCACGGGGAGAAACGACGATCTTGTGTAAGAACTCAGGCAGGAGTACGTACAACAAACAACAGCTGCTTCCAGCATGGTTAACGGTGACGTTTTGTGTGGACCGAACGGAAAGGCGCTACAGAGAGATGAGATATCGCATCGGCCAGGGGGACCAACATCTCCGCTAGGTCCTCTGCTCATTAATTGTGAGTCTTGACCGGCACCGAAAATCATGTGCCGGCGGTTTGCAAGATCACTTTCTGTTCATTTGCTAGTAGTCCTGTCACATTACTCAGGAGCACTGCAAATCGCATGATCGATTTTTGTCTCCCCATCTGGCAATCGTCAGCATTTTCATTTTTGGGCCTCCTGATTGAAATTGTAGTTTTGATACTGCTACTTGTTTACATTTGGTAATGGCTGTCCGTAGAGTTTGACGTACGTACTGGTCCCTGCACAAAGGTGGGGTCAAATAGCTTCGTCGAAAAGCCGAGCCAACACTGCTCGGGAGTCCGAGAGTAGGGAGAGAGCGTACAAAAGCCCCTATAATCTTTGCTCGGGAGCACGGACGGCCTCCCTTCCCTATAATCGAATGCAAACAATGGAGGGTAGAAGCGGACCCGCGAGCAACAGGCCAAGAGCGATCACAAACAACGCCAAGTTGCTTGCTGCTGGTCTGGAGCGCTAGTGGCTCGTTCCTTGCTCGGTTCCGGAAAAGCAGAGCGGCGTCTCCCCAGTCTTGTCACCCTTGATGTCTATCTCGCCATTAACGCAGGAGCTTAGCTAGCCTCTAGTCGCAAGCCAACAATCCTTTGACTGTTCAGGTATGGGCCCGCCCTGCTGCGCCCAACGCGTGGGGTTCCCACAAATCCTGACCCCGACCGTCGAAGCGAGTAAACGCAGCACGCCAGCACGGCACCCTGCCCGTGCTCCTGTCCACGAGGCGGATGCCATCCGCTTGGAGCTGGCCGTGTTCAAATTCACGAAAAAGTACTTATTCAATAAATTTTTTCTATTCATCCAACACACAAGACACGCTTCTCAGTGCACTATTTATCTAGAAAAAGTAATTTTTACTTCCAATTTGAACACAGCCATGGTAAATCTAAACATGTTTTCTCGCTAAGCTCAGCAGCACCTGGCGCTGCTGAAACCACACAATACAGTAGAAAATACACCGTAGTAGTAATCACAAACAGGGAGCACGTAGGGAGCCAGAACACTACTCGCAGTCTACGGGTGTGTTTGGATGCAGGGTCGAACCGGGACGGGACGGGTCAATCCTGTTTTTCGTAGTGTGGTGCGGAGGCGATATGGGACGGGGCGATCCCACCGGCGAATATTCGCGCCAGACGCGGGACGACCCCGTCCGCCAAAATCGAGCGGACAGAGTCCTCCCTCTTCGACGCCGTCTTCTCCGTCCGCTTCATCGTCGTAACCGCAGCTACTGGAGGCCAACAACGCAGCTCGTTGCTCGGACTTGGCTGATGGCGGCGGCGAGCTCAGCCACAGCGCCGGTGGGTGAGCCAGGGGATGGGAGCGGCCTCGTCTTCTTCCACGCGTGCGCGAGCACGACTCCGAGCAGCGGCCGCGCAGGAGCTGAGCCCCCGGCGAGCTCCACGGCGAGCAGGAGCTGAGACCCCCGGCGAGCTTCCAAGCCTGTGCGGCGAGCAGGAGCTCAGCCCCCTGATGAGCTCCACGGCCTGCACAGGCGAGCTCCTTGGCCGTCACGATGAGCACGACCTCCACGATAGGCACGACAAAATCAAATTCAGCTCCCCACAAGCGAGCTCCGTGGCCAGCGCGACTGCGCACGAGCTCCAACCCTCCGGCGAGCTCGAGTTCAGCCCTCCTCGGTGAGCACCGGCGTTGCGACGCCACGTCCCGGCGTGCGAGCTCAGGCGCGGCGAACCCCCCATGGCCAAGGCATGGCGAGCTCGGCCTCCACCCAAACGGCGAGCCCCGCCGCTGGTGTGGGGAGCTCCACCTCCATCCCACGGTCAGCTCCAAGGCCAGCGAGCCCCACGACCACGAGGGCCACAGATGGAGCAGAGCCCAACGTCAGGAAGAAGATGAGGATAAAGAAAAAAAGAAAAAGGTGAATGACAGGTGGGACCCTTTTGAATGACAAATGGGCCCACTGAACACTATTGCTAACGCTGTTAAAAGATCCGTCCGTCCTATCCCTCTCGACTCTCAACCAAACAAAAAACAGGGATTGATTCCATCCCACCTCAACCAAACACTAGACGGCATGATTCCATCCCATAAAAGTGGGACGGGACGGTCCCATCCCACATTGTCTCGCAACCAAACACACGGTACGAGTACTAGTAGCAGTCGCACGCTGTCGCTGTGGTTTTTCACCGCAACGATTCACCGATTGACGGAGTCAGGTACTGGCATGCATGCTTCTGCGTACACTGGTCCTCCTGGTGTACGAGGGCAATGGTCCTGTGGCGTGCGAGTTGGGGACGGGGGTGAGGACGACGTCGCATGGAACAATGGGGTTGGGATACGCTCGCCCGCCCGGCCGCGCTTCCGCGGGAACGGAACACTGTGCCCTGCACGCAGCAGGCGGCCGCTTCCTGCGAACGGCAGGTCTGACCCACGCCCGATAAAAGCGAGGAAAAAGTTGGGGTGGGACGTTTCATCAGTTCCACTGCCGCCCTCCTACTGCCTGCTCGGCCTACGCGCGGCTGCCCCTGCCCTGCCAACCATTTTGCGCGCGGCGCGCCTGACCCGAGACCGACCGCTCTGGCGTACGGGCAGGAGGCCTCTCCTGTGTGGTCTCTGGCGCAGTGGCACGGGTGGACGCGTACGCGCGCGGGGGCGTATGCTTCCATCTGGCGCGGTGACTGTGCGCTGCTTTTGGAGGTTTCCGCCCGGCCCGGTTGCTTGTACGACTACGCTGGCCGCGCGGAGCCGTGGCAGCGACAGCGCCATCAAATTCGGCAGCGGCGGCCAGGGGGAGCAGCTGCCTCAATAGTCACACACCCAGCATGGGGTGCCAGGGGGTTTTGCGTTTTCCACCCTCGTACTCCTGCGATTTGCGGACCAGTACATACCACATGAAGCTGAAGTGAATCTTACCCAAATTCGTGCCGTGCCGATGCCCACTGCCAAGCATCGGCCATGCTCAGATTCTATGCTGTGTTTAGGGAGCGTTTAGTTGAAAAAAATTTCTCAAAAAAACACTATTCATCTTACTTTTTTTTATTCATCCCACCCCTCCTACTCCCAGAATACTATTCATTTATAGTGTTTTTTAGTTGAACAATGTATTTTCGGGGAATCTTCGGGTAACTTAACGCACCCTTAGTTCCAGAGGTTCTTTTGGACTTTACAATTCACCCCTGTTAGAAAACACGTTTTCTATAAAAATTTCCCTCCAATTCCCTCCAACTTTCCTATTCATCCCTCTCACGGAACACGTTTCCTAGAAAAAGTTCTCTTCTCCCCCCACCAACTAAACACACCCTCACAAAAAATATTTCTCCAACAAATTTTTCCTATTCACCCCAATTACAGAACACGTTTTTTCAGTGCACTATTCATCTACAACTAGTTCTTTCTATTTTCAATATGAACGCAACCATCATGTCGATTCATGCAAGCGTGATAATAAAAGCAAGTACTGTGCTTACTGGTATCAGTAGTGGTGCTTTCTACCTGAACGTATCATCGTATCCTACCAGCCTTTTTACGAGTTACAAGAGCGGACGGCAGCGTACCGCCTGCTGTCTGTGACATGGAGACAAAGCACTTTTACACGCGGGAAAAGACAGAGGTTCTTTATGTCGCAAAGCACCCGCAGCTGCTTGCTTTTCCTCGCCCCGTCGCCTTGCTGATTGCTGCTGGAGCATGCGGATTCTGGGGCAGCATCAGTCCGAGTAGCAGCCGAATCTTCGCCAGGAGCGCGATAACGGACACGGACGCACAGCGGCTGTCGCGGCCACGCCGCTGTCATCAGTGCCTCAAGATCCCGGTCCACGGCGTGCGAATTAGTGTGAACCGGAGGGCCTCGGCGCAACCTTTTGCAGCGAGATCCTGTGATCCCACATGATCCGACATGGACCCGGCATTAGTAAATGAGCATCGTTGTTGCTACAAGCTTCAACACTTCGCCATGTTTACTTCCAAAAGATCTTTCCAACTTTCCTATTTATCCCTCTTAGAAAACACGCTTACCAGAAAAATTCTTTTTCAATTTCTTTCAACTTTCCTATTCATCCCACTCACAAAACACGCTTTCCAGAAAAAATTCTTTTTCTTCCCAACAACTAAACACGTCCAAGAACATATTCGCTGTTCCAGATTTGTTTACGGATCCCTGTGTCCCGGGCAAAGCAGCTTGTTAATTAAAATTAGCGGAACACGACGGCATGTTTCACTCGGATTTCCAGGGCCAACGAGTCCATGATCCATCTATGCGTGCCCGATAGTAACCGTCGCGGCTCGCGCGCGCCCGACCTGAACCGGTGGCCGGGGCTCAAGCTAATCTGGCCTGGAGCGCGAGGGAGAGCGACGCTGTCTGTCGCGGCTGGGGGGCAGGACGGAAGTTTTCGCGCGGCGTCACGTGGTGGGCGTCCACCGCCGCCCCCTTGCAATTAGCATCGGATCACAAGCAATCCACCACACCGCCCGCCGTCGTGGTCGTGTCGCCCAATCGATGCCCGCCTCCTCCTTCCCTACCCGCGGCCTGGGCGTTCCGTCGGGGACCCTCGTCCCTGACGATGGAGCTCACCTCCTCGCCTGGCTGGACACGTCGCGGTCGTACGCCCGGCCGGCCCGGACCGGACGGGCTGCCAATGCAATGCTCGCCTTGAATACACCATAAAATCTCGCTGCTGGCTGCCGGGAGAGAGGGAAGATCTCGGAGCTGGCTGCGAATTAAGGGCGGTTAATGGCTCGGCGAGGACCGCGCTCTGCGGCGCTGCGCGACGCGAAGCACCGAAAGGTCGCCGGAACACGTTACCACTTGTGTGGTGGACACCGTCGCCTGGCTGCATGCGAATTTACTTCAACTTGCCGTACGTTCCACAGTGTCCGCACCGTGCGTTGAGCGTAATTGCGCATTGCGCCTTGCGGTGCGAAGTCGAAACAGTGGCAAGAAGTACCATGCATTCAAGTGTCGATGAAATGCGGCATTTTTTAGCTGGAATCTTAGGAGTATTTTTTAGCTGGACATCTTAGGAGTACTTGTCCGCTGGTCAAAACTATAGAAGCGCTAAAGTTTTTTTTAAGCGACAGCCATAGTGTTATTTGATGTGCGTGTAGCGTGAAAAGTTGATGGAAAGTTTGACAATCTAGCTACACATTGCAGTAATCCTACGGTGGCGTGGTTGCAAGAGAAACCATATGATAGAGAGGACGCCCTGGATATGCATGGACGCATGGTGATGGCAATCAACACATGCGTGTTTGCCCGTCTCTGAAAATGAGCTAGCCCGGTATGTAGCCCCGCCCATGGTCCCAATACCAGACCATAAAACGAAGCCGCGGCCACCATGATTTTTTTCCTGGGAAAACCCATTTATAGCCAGGAAGAAAATGTGCATGGTATTCCTCTGTACTGCTCTACAGAAGAAGCTAGTGTGCCTGCTGGCTGCTGACGGACTTCACATGCGTGTTGCGTATACGGATTTGGTTCGCAAACCGTCGACCAGGGGCTTTACCCGGCATGCCCCTCTTCTTTGGATAGTGGGTGGCCGAAAGACATGGCAACCTAGGACGACAATGAATAGACTTGGATCGAACATCAAGCTACACCTAGAGTGTTGCCGAAGAGTGCTCGCTCGCTCTTACATGCGCGCTGCACCATCAGTAGTGCTATCTTTTGGGCAGTGATTTGTGACAAGGAAAAGTAATCTACGGATCGGCTAAGGACTACGATCCCTAGACTTTGATCGTCACTTAAAAAGCATCACTGTTTAAACATCACTGTTTAAATGGTTGCGACGCTGTGAGCTACGAGTATCTAGTGATCACCTAGCGGTCTACGGCAAAGAGAGAGCCAAAGAGGACCGGCCCCAATAGGAAAAGCATGTGAAATGATGGATAGCTAGTTTACGCAGGAAAGAAGCATATGTCTACCAAAGCTAGCAAAGTTGCTGGGAGGAGGCTACTATCCGCTCCTGCGATCGCAGGAGATTCATGAAATGCCTCCCAATTCGGTAGCGCTTCGAGATAAAGAGTTTCCACTTGGAGGGAAGAAAACAAAGGGTTCATCAAAAGGACAAGACGAGATCAAAACGTACGAAAAATTGACGATCGAGCGTATGAGTCACTCACGGATAGTTTATAGTAAGTATGATATGGTTATGAACTTTTGTCGATTGCAAGCATTTAAGCTTTGTGACCCAACGCAAAGGGTTAGGCACACACGTACAAACCCCGGGGCGGGCTCATGATTTTGATCCCCGGCTTAGGAAAAGGCTGCATGCCCTTTTAGCTTTTGCGGGTGCCGGAGCGGGTGATAAAAGCCTCTCATTTGCATCCAGCATCGTCCCTACACTCTGCCCTGCTAGTCGGCTAGTAATCCACAAGCCAAAAGGAACAGGCGATGCAGCATCAAACAAGCATCAGACAGTCCCCAAACTAACCCGCCGAATGCTAACCTTCAAACGGGAGGCTCAAAACCCAGAGCGCGCATTTCCCGGATAAGCCGGGAACATGTGTGCACAATCACGCAACTACTTCACGGACTAACATGAAGCGTAAACTGCTGTGCCGCTACGGTGTCCACTCTAGTGGCGAGTATTAGACTAGACAGAGATAGAGAGAAGACGTTGTGTGTTCTGATCCACCAATGTACTCTACTGAATCAAAATCTATACTACGTAGTAGGAGTACAGGTATAGCAGTAGAGTTTAGTTCTGGGATTGGCAGTGCATCAAAGACCCAAACGCCCCCACCACGCACACGCAACGCAACCGCTGCAGCAGGACCATGCTACACACCTCCTCGGCCATGCATTATCGATCGAGATGCAGTCATGCAGCTATAGCTCACTAGCTGGACCCGGCGAGAACGCGCTCGAAAGGGATCGCAGGAACTTGCCCGTTTCAGCCGGGAGGGCGCCGCAGAGCGGGCGGGCGAGCGTTTATTGGGGATCACTGGTTCGAGCGTCAGCCGGAGCTGGCAACCCGCGCCCCCCGCCTGCAACGGGACGGGCAGCGCAGCAGCAACTGGCCGGCAGATCTTGGCAGGGCGGCCGGAGCTGGTAGTGTGACCACATCACACTGCGCAAAAGTCAGATCGAAAAGTATGGACCGCTCTCGGAATTAAGGCTATGTCCAGATTCCTAAGGCCAGTCAGTCGTAGTTTTATGGTCACCGTTACCAAAACAGCCACGTCAGTTTTTCAATGGGATAAAACTGTCACTCTCAATGCACAGTTTCATATACAAGCTGTAGCACTTAATTCTCGCATGGTGTATGGTCAAATATGTGATGGATGAAACTAAAACACTCTCAATGGGAGTTTCATTGTGTTTAATGGACTTGGTAACTGTGCCAGGTGAGTTTCATGGTGATGACACTCTTCTTTCCTCTCTTCATAATTATCATGCTATGTCACCAAAATTACTGATGTGTCACTTGATTTAATGCCCATGAAACTCTCACCGAGACTGGCCTAACTATTCACTATTTATTCTAACTTTTCACTATTTCCCTCTCATAAAACACGTTTCCCAACGAATTCTTATGCTACAGTGTTTTTTCATACGATCCAAACACACCAGCGTCAATCGATCGGCGATGGTGAAAAAAAAAACCCAACCGAGTCGCGTGATCCCTGTTCTGAACGACTTGATGACGGCTTGTGGATTTGCATTCATCCGGAGTCTTGTTCAGCATCTGCAGCGGGTCCATGCATGGTCATCTGTCCTTTTCTTAATCCATGTGTTTACTTGGTTCATCTGATCTGCTTATGGCTTTTTGGCTTGTCATTATCGCAATGTCTTGGAGTGGATGGCAGACCGGCAAGGCTGCAGCCTAGTTCTATGGAACACATTGCTGATGTCGTACTGGGAGTCTTTAATTGTTGAGGGGCATGGGGCATCATAAAACAAAAGGAAAAGATTCGAATTTCATGCTGAATACAAGTACTAGATTAATCATGAGAGCATAACATGCAAAGGCGTAGAACCAGGGAGGGGTTTACAGAACGGCACAATAGCTAGCTTGTCCACAGCAACAAGACTTTGCAATCAGCTAGGTTAAACTTTTTTCAGAAGTGAGTGCTCTAGGCAATCAGATAGGGAAGGTAGCCCTCTACTTGTACGCTTAACATCATGGGAATTAGTGTCAGCACTCAGCAGCATGCTTGAGCATTTTTCCTTTTCAGCTGAACCTTTTGTTTGGTAGCATCTTGCTTTCACTTCCTTTCTAGTATTGGCCTACAGCCCTACACCCTTCACTTTCCCGGCTTATAAGGATCAACGACTAATCTAATACTCCTACTCTAGTGTCCTCTTGCAACCTCAGTCGTTGCTGTCGCCATTTGTCTTCAGTCAGTACTGTAATTCCAATTATTGTTTATTCTAAAAAACAACTATTTCCTTGCCGTTACACTGTTTCAGTGGTCTGATCACAATTCACGCTTATAAGCTTGCCCGCTTAGAAACTGTTGGCACATTGGCACGCCGCTGATGGATGAACCATGGAAGTAGAGTAGTACTGATATTCGGATAATCTTCCGAATCCTGTCTTCAAAAAGCATGGTTGGGTTGCCCGAAAGTGCCGTAACAGTCACTGCATTTCGTTTGTGGGGTTTGAAGGAAACGGGGCATGATCGACACCCGTCCGACCAAGCGGCGCCTGTAAGATTCTGTCGCGAACGGCGTTGCACAAAAGAGCCATCAGCTGTGCAATTCTGGCAGGGCCACGTGAGCCATCAGAGACCATCTTTTGCTAATCTGGTATGGATGGGACGTCCCTTTGATTCAGACAGGTTTGCTTTGCAGATACGGTGAAACCAATAATGGACATGCCGGAATAAATCGTGCTTGTCTCTGCTCGTCAACAGGTGCTTTGTCCATAGATATGATGGAGTACTACACACCAAAAGGCTACACCTGCAAGACCAGACACAAGCATTACTTATTATTTTTTGTAAAGATGGATCTGTTTTTTTTTTTTTACAAAAAAGAGAAGATGGATATGATATGCAACGTTGGCTCCTTCGTGGAGCACAGCAGACACTATCCTGAATTTCTAGTTACTGTAAACCCAAATATTGGGATGGAAGGCCCAATGGACCCATAAACCAAAAATTCAGTCTAAAGAGGCCCACAAGATAATAATACTACTATCACGCACGAACCAAACGTCAGCCTAAAGAGGCCGGCCCACAAAGATAATAATGCTATCACATTTTCAAGGGCCCCTTCCATTTCTCATTCCTCGTCGTTTTCCATTGCACAATTAATGATTCAAGTACCCGTTTCTTGATAGCATTGTCACTGCCCTAAAAACTAATCTACTATTAAGACACATCGTTCATGACGACAAGAAGAGCATATTATTCATGCCTCCAAACTTGACTTCCAGAGTATTTCAATGTTGGTGGTTGGCCCATGATCGCTTGGTTAAAGAGGAAGGAAAAGTGGAACAGTCCAGCTCAGGCACCGACCTTCTCAAGAAAAAAAAAACTTAAAAAAGAAAGGCTTTCTGCACCGACCAAGGCCCAACAGTCCAGCTCAGCACATTGCAAAGCCCAGTAGGCAGCCGCGTGCCTCACCACTGCCCAGCGCGCGCGTCATTCCAACGCAGAGTGGAGAAACCGACCGAACCCCGCGTCGCTTCCTTGCTTAACCCCCGAGGGCACTCCGATCCGGCGGGTGCCTTCCCTTTCCCTCTTTCCATTTTTTGAAAGCAGAAAAGAGATTCACGGGACCCTTGCTGCCGTCGGGGACCTCGCGATGCTGCAGATGCTCGGCCTCCGCGGGGGCGTGAGCCCAAGCGCCGGGGACGCGGGCGCCGGCGTCGAAGCGGCGGGCCCGGCACGGCCGCTGCGGCTGGTGTACTGCGACGAGAAGGGCAAGTTCGTGATGGACCCTGAGGCGGTGGCGGCGCTGCAGCTAGTCAAGGGCCCCGTCGGCGTGGTCTCCGTCTGCGGCCGCGCGCGGCAGGGCAAGAGCTTCGTGCTCAACCAGGTACGCGGGCAACTGGTCGAATTTTTAGGTTTTGGGGAATGCCTGGGTCTGGCCATGGGTGATGCGTGGCTAGGGTTTTGGGGCCGTTTCCTGAGATAGGATCTGCTGAGGCGGTTGGGCTTCGATTAGGGAGTTGGAAGTTTAAGTCATAAATTTAGCAACTCGATTTGTAGGTATCCTCTCTTCCAGGGTCTATTTACTGGTCCATTTAGTGCATTTGACTAAAGCATTATCATACTGGAATTCGACATGTTTCCTGTTTTTAGGAGGGGAAAGGGAATCAAAGTGAGAATTAACTAATGTAGGTGCCTTAGTTCTGCACACAAATGTTAAGAGTGAAAGTTTGTGTGTTCACACATTAAGTCTGTGTTTTTTAAAAAAAGTAAAATCAGTGTTTCAAATGAGGTTTAGCACTTAAGGTGCAATTTGGACATGAACTTATAGAACATTCCTATATTCTAGTATTAGAATTTCATATGACATTTTTCTTAAAAAGTCAATGTTTTGTCTTCATTGCCTTGGTTTTTGGTCATTGGTGTGTCTCACCTTATAAGGATTAGCATGAAGAGAAAGTTGTCAACACATAGTTAGTCAAGGGAACCGTTTATCTTTTGGGGTCCTGGACATTAGTTATATTGCATGATTGGCACTCTAAGCAATTAAACTATGCAAACTTTTGTGCAAGAATTGTTCATATTGTGAAACACTGATTAAAAAAAGGTTTGCAAATCATTGGTTAGCATTTCTTGGGTGCATATCTTCAACAACGACACCAAATAGGATGTGAAAATGCGAGAAATAGGACTGACATGAGCTTGGTTAAAGAAAAACGTCACTATGGAGCATGGACCTTGACCTGCTGTTGAACCAGTAGGGGATACAAATTGGTGACTGGTGAAGTTTACTGTTAAGCATCATTTAATTTCTGGGTCATTGATAAACTGCAATTAGTTATTCTGTGTACCTCTTTGGTGGTGGCTAATGTTAGGTTGCTCTAGCCTAACCCACTTGAGACTAAAAGTCTTTGTTGCTGTATGCTTAATTAACACCACTTTGCTATTGTCATATTAGCATTAAGTCTTTCAGTGTCTCACATTAGGTTTCGGCTCTAGCCTAAACCCAACTTGCTTGGTACTGTCTTTGTCGTTGTATGCCTCATCAGAACTTACATTTTGCTAGTGTTATATTAGCTGTCTTCAGAAATTTTGGTTTTACTTAGGATGAAAAAATGTCACGGAATTCCCAATGGTGAGATTCTATTGACAAATGAAATCTTTGTTGCATCTAGGTATTCTAGATTCCAGATTCTAGCTTTTCCTATTTTCCACTGTTCCCTTTCTAGGTGGTTTTTAAGTGTGCCAGACACCATGTTAATGCTTTTCTATGTGCATTTGCATCCATGAGATGAAATCTGGCAGGTACGAATAAATTGAGATGATGCACCACTCTTATGAATCATCTTGCATCCAGCTATAACATAGATTTATATTCGTTTGTTGTGCATCATTTTTGTTTGATTCTCTGCATCAGATGATAAAATTTGGCCCCTGTATGTAGCTTCTTGGGCGAAGCAGTGGTTTTCAAGTGGCTTCAACACATCGACCTTGCACTAAGGGACTTTGGATGTGGAGTGCGCCTTTGAAGAGAACTGGTCTTGATGGAACTGAATACAGTCTTGTGTTGTTGGATACTGAAGGAATTGATGCTTATGATCAAACGGTATGTATTGGTGGCTTAAATTTGAATTAATACCCTCTCGTTGACCATGATATTTTCATATTGATATTATAAAATATGCTATTATGATAATTGGATTCACACCTTCTTGTTGAACCACACCTTTTTGGTAAATGAATTCTGAGGAGTGTTCATTGTCATTACTTTTCTAGCGATTTTTTATGTGGTTGTTTTTCTGTAGCACAACATATATTTATACTTTCTGTATTATTATCTGATGCCTACGGATTCCCCTTTGGCAGGGGACCTATAGCATCCAAATATTTTCCCTGGCTGTTCTACTGTCAAGCATGTTCATCTACAACCAGGTACATTTCTGAATGAATAGGCTTCTTATGTACTTCAGGTTTAACATCTCATATAAAAGGATGCTAATTCCTGAGCCACCTGATACTTCTTCTAGATGGGAGGTATTGATGAAGCTGCACTGGATCGACTCTCACTGGTAACGGAGATGACAAAGCATATACGTGTCAGGGCCTCAGGTGGAAGGTCCACTGCATCTGAACTTGGACAGTTTTCACCTGTCTTTGTTTGGTTGTTAAGAGTAAGATATTACATTCCTTTTTGTCCTGAATAATTTTGTTTCCTGAATGCCGAATTACTACAGTATTTCCTAGCTGTGCATCGTCTGACTTCCATCAAGCATGTTTTAGTGCCAACCTCAGTCATTATGTGTCAGACTTTTGATATGCAATGACATTCTGTTTCCTTTCGTATAGGACTTCTACCTGGATTTGACAGAAGACAACAGAAAAATTACTCCACGTGATTACCTGGAACTAGCACTGAGGCCTGTTCAAGGTGGAGGAAGGGATGTATCTGCAAAGAATGCGGTATGAGAATTGATTTTTTTTTTCGTGAAATGCAATTCTGTACTTTTTGGGTGACATATGGACCATCCTGATACTTCTTTTTTGGTTCTAAAAGATACGAGAGTCCATCCGAGCACTTTTTCCTGATAGGGAATGTTTTACTCTTGTGCGACCTGTGAACAATGAGAAAGATCTTCAACGTCTTGATCAACTTCCTGTAAGTATTTCTTCATTATTTGAACTGTAGCGAACTGTCTGATTTTGTGGCCTTGTCCACCAAATGCAACTCAAACATTGTATTTATCTGTTGAGTGTTCTGAATTTCTGATTGGATGGGAGCATATGAATAAAATGCTCGAAAAACTCTTGTAGGTGGTAGTGTATTTGGTACTGGTCATATAGATCAAGCTCTGTCTAATATCAGCGCAAACTTTAGTATTTGTCCATGTAATTAACTAACTTATTGCACTTTTTTTACTACAATAATCTTTATGAAAGTATGCTCTTGAAATAAATCTATACTTGTGGTTTATGTTCGTTCTCAGTACTCGAATAGATAAGATACCAACAGGCAAACTTTAAACAGTTCGACTTCATTTATCCTAGAATTACTCTAGTTTATGTCTGGTGGATGTAGTACATTTTGGCATTTGGTTCGTTCTACTAACATGAAACAGAATACATCTTATTAAAAAATAACAAAATATGCAAATATGTTTTGGGGTTTTGATGAATTTTGGTCAGCAAGAGGCAATAGAGCAAATTAATGAGATGCATTTTTTTTCCAGGAGTTAGAAACTTAGAATCGTAATGCATGTCCTGACATAATCATATTGTTCTAACGGATTGATGTTGATGCAATGCTTCCTTATCTCTTTATTACAGTTGAGTAATTTCCGGCCTGAGTTCAGATCTGGTCTGGATGCTTTCACAAAATTTGTGCTTGACCGAACAAGACCAAAACAACTTGGAGCTAGTACAATGACAGGTCCCATCCTGGCTGGGTTGACACAATCATTTCTTGATGCTATTAATAGCGGTGCTGTCCCCACAATATCTTCATCATGGCAGGTATATCATGATTGATTACATCAGTGTGGAATATGTTTTTCTTTCTTTATTTCTGGCTTCCAGCTTAATTCATGCAGTGCTTATTGTAATGGACCTGACCGATGTACCTGCATGTTTAAAAAAAAAAACTTTGTGTCAACATAATTTTCAACTAAGAAAACTATCAAAAACATAAATGGCAAATTATGAAAACATTCTCATGCAACCGAAACATATTTTCTAAATGATGCAAACATTCTCAAAATGTTTGATGAGCAACCAGAGTAAGTATCTATTGGTTTATATCATTTGATGCACCTCTTTGGTTCAAAGATTGTTAATATATTTTGCTCTCCTCTGTCCTCTCTTGGTGGAAGTTATCTGATAGTTTTTTTACCTACGCAGAGTGTGGAGGAAGCAGAATGTCGGAGGGCATATGATTCTGCTGTGGAGACTTACACTTCTTCTTTTGACCCGAAAAAACAAATAGAAGAGGTAGGATCCATAATAAGTCAGTTGGAATAATTATATCATTTGAGCGTTCTGTAATTTACTTCTGGGCATTTGCAGGATTCTTTGAGAGAAGCACATGAAGATGCCATGAGGAAAGCTATCAGTGCTTTTAATTCTTCTGCTGTGGGTGCTGGGTCAGCTCGTTCAAAGTTTGAAAAGCTTCTTCAGAGTTCTCTTCGAAAAACCTTTGAGGTGACATTGTTACTAATTTATTACTCATCGGCTGCTTTAAGTCAGCATACTTTTTTATTGTCTTCCACATGAACCATTGATTAGCTGGCTAAGTATTGAAGTAATTTACTTTAGTTGTTACAACTTATGAGTGGGTAGACTAACTGATAAGCACATGAATGCAGGATTACAAAAGAAACGCTTTTCTGGAGGCTGATTTGCAATGCTCAAACCGAGTACAGAGCATGGAATTAAAGGTGCGGGCAGCATGTAACCATCCTGATGCAAAGCTAAATGACGTAGTCAGGGTAAGAGAACTGGAACTTTTCTGCTGGTGTACTTGATTGATAAGAACTCCATTCTTCATTATTGTTTATGTTCCTGTCCTTTTTTGTTGGACGCAGCTCCTTGATGGTCTGCTCACAGAGTACGAGTCATCGGCCTATGGTCCTGGGAAATGGAAAAGGCTAGCTACATTCGTACATCAGTGGTATGCACCTCTTCATTTGTTTTACCATTGGTTGACACGAACAATGATCTAACATAATTTTTTTATTCCTTTGCTGAACTGATCACTGCAGTTTGTCTGGGCCTGTGCTAGACCTTTTCAGAAAACAGTTGGAGCATATAGATGCTGAAAGGAATGCACTAAGATTGAAATGCAATTCAAGTGATGATAAGTTGGCATTGCTCAGGAAGCAGCTTGAAGCAAGTGAGGGCCACAGAGCGGAATACTTGAGGCGCTATGAGGAAGTTATTAATGATAAGCAGAAAATTTCGAAGGATTACTCTGTTCGAATTACGGAACTTCAGACCAAGAGTAGCAAGCTGGAAGAGCGGTGTGTGGGCTTGTCTGCTTCTCTTGAAAATGCAAAACGGGAATCCAATGTTTGGAAGAGCAAATATGATCGCAGTATTTTGCAGCAAAAGGAAGATGATAGTAAGTTAAAATCTCAAATAGCTTCCCTGGAGTCTAGGGTTAGTATCAGTGAGGGTAGATTGTCTGCAACACGAGAACAGGCCGAGTCTGCTCAAGAGGAAGCATCAGAGTGGAAACGCAAATATGAAGTTGCTGTTAGTGAGGCCAAAACAGCTCTGCAGAGAGCGGCTGTGGCACAGGAACGCACAAATAAGAAAGTGCAAGAGAGGGAAGATGCTTTGAGGGCAGAACTTGCTAACCAACTATCTGAGAAGGTATCATTTCTCTCGATGTTATGCATTCTTATTTTAGGGATTGCTATGACGCATCCGATGCTATTTTCTTCTGAGTTGTATGTATGCATGCTTGCTTGCTTAACTTGTGCTTGTTCTGTGTAACAGGAAGAGGAAATTTCAAGATTAAGTGCTAAGGTTAGCCAAACTGAAATCCATGCCACAACTTTGATGTCAAGGCTTGAGGTCAGTCTATCTCTGCACTTACCCTCTCTTTCCTCCCTCTACCTCGCTGTCAACATAATCTCATTTTGCCTATGATTGAATTCAGGCCACTGAAGCAAAGTTGAAGAGCCATGAGTCAGATTCGCTGACTTTGAAGGAAGAGATCAGATTGTTAACTGATAATCTGGAGTCTATTAGAAGTGAAGTTCTGTCACGTGAGAAGGAAGTGAGGATCCTGGAACAAGAAAAGAACCATCTTCAGGAGAAGTACCTGGCGGAGTGCAAAAAATTTGATGAGACAGACATTAGATGCAAAGAAGCTGAAAGGGAGGCCAGACGAGCAACAGAGTTGGCTGATGTCGCTCGTGCAGAAGCTGCTGCTGCTCAAAAGGATAAGGGTGAAGCTCAGCGGCTTGCGATGGAGAGACTTGCACTGATAGAAAGAATGGAGCGGCAGGTTGAGACTCTAGAAAGAGATAAGACTAAGATGGTGGAAGAGATTGCGAGACTTCATCAGTCAGAGAAGGATGCTGTGTCCAAGGTCGCATTGCTTGAAAAAAGTGTAGATGAGCGGGAAAAAGAGATTGACGAGATGTTGAAACGGAATAACCAGCAAAGATCCAGCACGGTCCAGGTGCTAGAGAGCCTGCTGGCAACAGAGCGTGAAGCTTGTACTGAAGCCAATAAGAGAGCTGAGGCTTTGTCATTGCAGTTGCAAGCAACACAAGGCAAACTGGACATGCTTCAACAAGAGCTGACATCAGTTCAGCTTAATGAAACCGCACTCGATAGCAAGCTCAAGACCTCTGCAAGGCGCTTAAGGGGTGAAGCTACCGAGTCTGTCCATGATATGGATATCGACGATGACAACAATGGGAGGCGTAGGAAACGATCAAAAAGCACAACAAGCCCGTTCAAGAACAATCACACAGAGGATGGTGGATCTGTATTTATTGGTGAAGATAGTTACACCGGCAGCCAGCAAGGGACAGAGACCGAGGACTACACCAAATTCACTGTGCTGAAACTGAAGCAGGAGCTCACCAAGCACGGGTTTGGTGCTCAACTGCTCCAGTTGAAGAATCCCAACAAGAAGGATATCGTTGCCTTATACGAAAAGCATGTCGTGGGCAAGTAGAATTCATCAGCGATGCTCTTCTATACCTTTAATGCGTGCTTAGACTATCCTGTAGCGTTGAATGTTATTGACACGGTCGAGATGGAAGTGAAACAAAACATGTAACTTAGTTTTTTTTAACTCCCCTTCTGTGTGTTTCTCCAGTGGTGCACTTCATTTTTTTTTAGCATGCATCATTGGCAAGCACTTGTATCAGTTTGCCCTATGCAGTTACTCAGGAGTTGGTTTGGAAAGCACATCATTTCGTACGTGGTGCTGTAGGTGAGACTGAAAGTCTGAAACTGTCAAATGTTCAAACTTGAAGGAATGAACTGATTGAATCTCCCGAGCAGCATGGATTTCTATTTTAATGTTACGAATTATTTACATGATGGTGGACATGTTATCTAAAAAAATGTATGTTAAAACAAAAAATATTTTTAATAGTTTCATAATGAACGTCAGGTTAGAGCGCAAAGAACATGATATTGTTCTACAGTCCCAACATATAATGTCCCGTAGTATTGCAGGCCAGGATAAATGCCCCATTGACATGACCTGCTCTTTAAGTCCCTATTTAGCCTGTGAATTGGATAGGCTTGTATAATCTCATGTCCCGAATTCTTAATTCATGGGCCAAAGCTAGCCCTTGCTGCATGCGCTGCTGCGAAGCTAGGCATGAAGTGAGGAGGAGCAGGGGCCCTGTTATTTGGGAGCCCCTGGCCATACCCTATCATTGTTCCTGGACTGTAGAACTGATGATCGATCCCGTTTGCCTCCCTGAAGACGCCACCGCCCTGGTGATGATGGCCGGCGACCGCCGCATTGCTGTTGGTGACGGCGGCGACGGCCTCCTTGGCCGCCGCCGTGGAGCCGCACTGCCTGGGCTGCGTCTGGAAGAATACCTTGGAGACGACGAGCTCGCCGTCGCGCTCCTCCTCGTCGGAGCCGAGGTGGTACTGGTGCATCACCCAGTTGGTCTTCTCGGGCTTGCGCTGCTTGCCGTAGTTGGTGTAGAGCACCAGGATCTTCTTGTACCCGCGTGGCCGGCCGTTGGACAGCACCGGCCTTGTCTTGCCCGTCTTGTGCCACCGCGTCTCGCCGCCGCCGCCGTCGTCGCCGTCGCCGCTGTGCACCTTCCGCCGCTTCCGAATCCCCGTCGTGTACGCCTTGGATGGCCGGTGGAAGAAGTGCCGGACGAGCCCGTCCTTGCTCACTCCTGAAACAACAGATCAATTCACGGTACACAGATAGATCTCGCGCGTACACATACATGCTGACATGATGCATCGATCCACGCACGCACATCGATCGGCACTGTATGTATGTATGTTGCGTACCGGGAAGCCTCTCGGGATGCGTGTAGCAGATGCCGTTCTCGCCCTCGATGGTGGGGATGAACTCGTCGACGAGAGGGTGGAGGTTCAGGGAGTCCGGCCTCGCCTTGCCCTCCAAATGCTCCAGCAACTCCTGGTCCGTCGGATCGAACTTGACGCCGGCCGGCAGGCCCGGCAAGTCCTGTATCGTGGTGGTCTCCTGCGCAAAAACACAGAACGGCCATCATCCATGTCACTACCACTCGTCCACTCATCAGCGGCATGGCGCAAAGCTCATACTAGCTAGTGGCCCATGCATGTTTCCATTCAGAAAACTGAGACTTGCACGCACTGTTTCAAGCTGTGTATAGTAGGGAACAACCCAGACGACACAATTCACGGGTTCACGGTGCCCGGCCAGATCTATGCCTCTCTGAGTAAATCGATCTGCACCATGCTACGCATACACGAGCACCACACATGGGCACGCGTGCAGCTAGCTAGCGTGCGTGTGTATATATGTACCTGTTCATACTGCGCGCGGTGGCCGCAGGACGGGCACATCTTGACGAGGACGGCGAGCGACGACGCGGCCGCCTTCTTGCCCGCGGCGGCCACGGCGGCGGCCGGCGACAGGCTGCTCTCCACGGCGGCGCGCACGTCGTTGAAGCCATTGCACCACGTCATCCTCCTCGCGCGAGACGAAGCTAGCGAGCGACGAACGAGTCAGGGACTAGCAGGGTGTGCGTCCGTGGCTTACTGGCTTTCTATAACGCCTCCATGACACACACAGAGGCGGCAAAAGGTTAACGCCGGCTCGATCGACTGGGGAGGACGGAACGAATATAATGCAGGATTAAAGAAGACGCCGGGTTAGCATAGGCTGGGCACTGGAGAGAGATCGAGGGGCGACAGGGATAGAGGGAGCAACAAACAAAGGGGGTTGGTCAAGGAAAGAGAACCGAGGCCCGGCCAGGAGAGAAAAGGAGGAAGCCGCTGCTAGCCTGCTAGCAGCTAGCTTGTCCCTGTTAAAAGCTACCCGCGATCACACACCACACCGTACACTAGCCCAGGTGACTTCTCCATCCCCAGCCGGTACGAACAGTGTACACACATTCACATCGCTTCGCGCGTCGATCGATCACCGTGGTTTCCCCACAAAACGAGGATATCGTCTATCGATCGATAATGAGCTCAAGGCACTACATGCATAGGGCTACTAGGTGATAAACTATGGCCTATGGTAAGACCGGCATGGAGGACGAGGACGAGCCACCATTGTCGAGAGCGAGACAATGTGCTATGTGGCCGGCTATATATCTAACCCGTTGTTTTGGAGGGCAAGTGTGTGTGTACACAAGAAACACCAAAAGCAAGCTACCAGGAAGATCATACACAGTAGGTAGACGATTGCATGTTGCTTGGTCCTCACGTGTAGGCACCGCAAATCCTTCCGTATACGTGAGAAGGAAACCAGGGCCGGCCGGCGCCCGGATTCTCTGCGCCGGGCCCCAGCCCCTTCCCATGCTCGCGCGCTGGCGCGGCGCCGGCCCCCGGTGATCATAGTTGCTGCAGACCAACCCCATGCGGGTCACCTGATCAACTCCTGTGCATCTTGTCTTCATCCCCCCCCCCCCCCAGCGCCACAGGAGTTAATAAACAGAGCATTACACACACACACACACAACAAACATGGTTCCATTTCCATGCGTGAGTGCGATCGATCGAGGTTGTTGTTGAGCGAGCCACCGTATGTACTTTCGCCGGGCGCGTGTTGAGACTTAAGAGCTGCATGCAACCATGGCACGCTCCACGCATATATTCACAACCGCTCGTGCAGTGCATCGTGCCACAGGTCCTGGCTGTAGGTCGGGTGATGCGTGAAAAAATCTGACTCTGGAATCTGATTGGCTGGCTGGATTAGTGCAAATATAACAAATGCATGCATGTGAGGAATCATGGATGGATCGGTTTGGTGCATACGGAACGGATACGTGTGCTATTCAGCTGTTGAGACTCATGTTTATTATTTGGATCTGGGACAAAATGTTCAGTGTCTGTAGCGTTAATGTTCATTCTGTGCAGCGATATATGGGGAGTGGAGGTACAGTTGTCTAGAATGTCAATTTGTTCAAGTCATCCTAAATATTTTTCGCGAGGTGCTGAAGAGAATAATTTAGGCTATTTTGATCGATGCATAGATTTCCCTTTTGCATTGATATCTATTAATGTCTGACAAGTTACACATACAAAAACCAGAGAGCAGAGATGATCACCACCAGTCCAGTACGTAGTCCACCTTTGTTTACGAGGACGACGTCATGCTCATGCGATTGGCGTGTGTGCGATCAAGCTGCACTACTGCAGTGCAGCCGGAGAGAGCTGGAGGGCAGGTGGAGTGGAGACGGGGCAAACCGATGGATCCGCAGGACGTTCCACCGCGCGCAGGGGCCGGAGAGGGGCTACTGCTGTGCTGGCTGGGAGATTCAGAATTTCAGATACGAGGTCGCCGTGGACTGTCTTGCAAGGCAGACGATGCTAGCCTCACCCCCACAAAAGAAAAAGGCCAGGCAACCTGCGTGCGTCGATGCATTGTATGTGTTTTTAGCCCCTCATCTGAAAATGCATCAATTCAGAATAAATACATGAATGGATATGATGAGCAAATAAATTCAGAATTCACGAATCAATTTCACCTGTCGATAAATATGCGTGATGAACAATACATGAACGGATGATATTTTCCCGGTCAAATTGGTGGCCGTGCAGACATTACATGATGGTTTCTATATCTTACATGTTGCATAGACACTACTCATGCAAACTACATCCCCAATTTATGGTTTCTTCAAATTAAATTCTGATCTAGTGTATTCTCTTCTCTCCCCTTTTCTCTTCCAATCAAGCTGCTCATTTTCTTGTTTTTTTTTTGTGCATACATGGTTTCTCATACGAGAGATCATTTCCATCTCTCACATAATTAATTTTCTTGCCACGACAACAAATTGCTTGCATGGCATACTCATTAATTCGTCAGAGAAACCATCCTAGTCACCACTCACCAGGTTGGGAATGCTCATTATATTAGGACAAACAACGGTAACTAAAAGCAATTTCATTTGCTTTGTCCTAACGTCAGCTATTGTTGTCCAGAAGGAATACTAAACTAATTATAAAAGGTACATTCATATTAAGCATCGTTTTTTTAACATTGTATTTTTTATAGAATAAAGATGTCCTAAATGGTCGGGGGCGGAACCCGGCCAGAAGCTTACTGGGACAACACTGTCATCAAGCACTATTTACAGCCATCTACAGTGGTTTCCATTGTTTTTTTTTTAAGAAAAACACGTTGAGATCAGCTGACCCCAATGAGAAGCTTTAGCTCCATTCCTGCAAACAGTGTATTTTTAATGGGAGGAACTATATATGTGTGGTATATAGCTGAAAAATAAAGTCCTCCATATATTTAGCATTATATATCCGTATATGATACTCTCTTCGTTCCAAATTGTAAATCATCTAACTGTTTTAGAGATCAAACCATTTTATGTTTGATCAAAATTATTGAGACGATCACAAGTGTTTCTGGTGCCAAATAGATATACTATAAAAATGTGTTTAATGAATAAACTAATAATACTTATTTGACATCATGAATGTTAATACTGTGTATGAATGCTAGCGCAGAAGACAACGAGGCCACGGGCCAAAGTTCAATTATACCATAAAATGCAGGATAGACCGAAAGCATGGAATGTGTGCGCGTTTGCCTTTTCACTCTACGAGGGAAGAAAATATAAGAGACCAAGGGTCAAGCTCCTCGACGACTATGCATGGACAACATGGTATGATCAGTCGATGTTGGAGTGAGATTGGTCAACAAAACAGTCGACGCACGTTCTATTCTCTAGGCAGCAACTACAATGCTACAGTGCGCGAGTAGCATAGCGTATGCGTGCATCATGCCAGGTATATATGAATTCAAGCTTGGAAAAGCATCGTCATGTTAGCTTGGAACTCTTGGTGGGTGATGGGGTGGCGTGGCAGGAACGGGTTGGTTGTGACCCGGGATCTAATTCCATTGGCCCTTAGCTTGCAAACCACAAGCTTAGCGCTTGTTTAGATAGTAAAAGTTCGCAAAACTTTACTATAGTACAGTTTATAGGAGGGATAATGATTTCAATAGAACAAAAGCGTAAATAAATAGTGAAGTTGAACCAATCTAAACGAGACCTTAATTAGTTTCATGTCAACTTTTGAGCGAGGCAAACTACTACAGTAGGTAGCTAGCATCACTAGTCGTCGTGGCTGAACCCGAACCGAATGGTCAGGTCAGATCAGATCATGCGTCTTTTGCTAATAGCTAGTTGAGATCGACTGGCCTCGATCGATCAAAATCGACCGTGAGAGGATGGCACGCCTCTATCTGAAAATGACAGCGTACCCCTAGCATTCACAAATAGCTCCGTCCAAGGAGCCACAAGCCCACAACTAAACACATGCATGCATGTATATATGTATATTTATTATTTGTAACTATCAGTATATAAATATACTCACGAAGAGCCTGTACGTTGGCAACGAAAGGATGACATGTCAATTGTTGTCAACTCGCAGCATCAGATAATTTGTCCACATGGCCGGATGGGCTTTGATTGCGAAGTACGAACTCATGGCATGACGAATTCACGGATCACGGTAGTGTGGTTGAACTGTAACGTTTGACAGAGAGGCGGCAGATGTGTGCACGGTCGTCAGAACTGTTGAACAGATAATAGTGCGCGGGGCGCGTGCATGATTCTTCGTTTTGTTTCGATCTCCCCATCTATTACTTCTGTGACAAGTTGTTCGTCAGTAAACATCGCGTTGTAGCGTGGAATAATCAACCTATGTGTGTGCTGGTCCCTGTTCAAATCAAATGCACTGTACCAAGCTCTAATAACAAACTGATACGATCTGATTAATAATTAGTATGGACGTGCCGCTAGTTAAATGCTATAAGTTGCCTTGTTAGCTTGCAGGAGACGCTTAAATGTGCCACCTTCATACTTGTTGAAAACGGTGGCATCGTACTTCCTAAGTGGAATTCGTTGCACGTTTTATGGTGCTGTGTCAACTGTCAAGACTCAGATCGAAAGACATGGACGACTCGCTCTCGGTCGGCAGTAGAAGCCTAGGAGGAAGCCTTCGTGGATGCCATCACTTATTTCCATCTGAAATCAACTAAGAAGCGATTGCATCAATCTAGTAAGGTATCACTGCTCAGCTGGAATAGGAAAATAGACGATTAATTTTGCCACGAAGACTCCTAAAGCATAACAAATTACAAAATCGTGGTCTACTTAGCTCTGAACCAAGGAAAACATCGAATGGCCGCCTCCGTGTTAATTGGCCTTTTTCGTTTGCATCATCTTGGTGGAGGAGATTTTGACTTTCCAACCCCCTCCAGTATGATCCAAACCGAAAAAGACCTCCCTCAGTGCTAGACTGCTAAGTGAGGCTAACCTAAGAAATAAAGCCTACACACATCGGGCATGCTAAGATTGCTTCATCCATGCATGCCCAGAAAAAGGAATCAAATGATCAAAGGATTTTGTTGTCGTCTCATGCAACTTCACAATGTTCTCTCGGACCCCTGCCTGCCCCTGGTCACCTGGTGTTGCAATGCAATGTGGTGGAATCTCTCCCTGCGGCACAGGAAAGCTATTGGGCTGGCAGTGTGTGGCCGGCAAAAGAGAAAAGGGAAACAAGCCCACTACTGCAGGTGGCTTGTCTTGGCAAAAAAAAAAAAAAGTATTTTGCTTGTCGTAGCCTAAAGTGCTTTATTCCATCGTCACGATCGTTTTGATCGGACATGCCGATCAAATGTCTGTCTTGTTGCAGAATGCCGGCGGACAACACGTGCAGGGAGAACCTGAGGAGATTTCCCTCAACAAAAAAAAAAAACTGAGATGATCCGTTGCGCATTGGGCTAGATTATCATGTTATCTAGAGAAAATCCCTTCAACGTTATCTATAATAAACTGCCTCCAACTTGACGCCTAGCTCCCGTTTCTGCCATTCGTTGCTGAACACCGATGCGGCCAAGCAAAAGCTCCCGGCGATGCCTTTGAGGTGAGCGGCGGCTTCTGGTTTGCGACTGCAACGATTCAAGAACGAGCACATTGGGACGGGCTGCTTGCTCGACGACTAACGGCACCACGAGACGGCGCGGATCCCTTCCGACCGGGCCACCAGAAGTCCGGAACGGCGCCTAGAGCCTCCATCCTCGTCTGCTTTGCCACCCACCCCTCCAGCGTCAGCAAAGGTGGCATCACCGTCCCGTGCTCGTCCTTGCGGTGCTCACCGCGCAGCGCGTTGGCTTCACCAGGGACGAGCAGGTCGTCGAACCGAGGTCCAAGTCCAACAAAACAAAGCAGCACACGAGGACCCAAGGCCATTGGCCGGTCAACGGCGTCGTCATACTCATACCCTTGCTTTGCCAGGGAGACGAGTTCAACAGTCAATATCGTTAGTTAACTGACGATTTATGTTGGAATATACGGCACAAAGGTCCTGTTTCCCGTAGGGGATGACGGGTGAAGAAATAAAAAGGAAATAAAAAAAGTGACAAGAGATGGCTGTACTTTTTTGTCAAAACTAAGAGGTGGTCATAACTTTGATGCCATGTAACGGATGGTTATACAGTTTCGGTGGCACTAAACAAATTTTCTCTGCTATCTAAGTAAGATTGGCTATCATATATAATTTAATAGAAAGAAAATGGAATCATCCATCTGGTGGGCCTGTTATTTCAGTAGAGCATAGAGGCCTTGGTGGCTTGGTGGGCTTCCCTGCAGCTGCAAGCAACGTGTCTTTCCTTGGCTTAAGCGTTCAAGTCACACTCTACCACATCCACTCTCATTCTGCCAAGTGGAATAATAGCTCTTATCTTATCGGACTATTAACACCACACCTTTTTTTATACAGAATTTAAAACATGACCTACGCCAGACCAAAACATTTTCCATCGTTGGTTAGGAGTACCAATCAGAAATCTAGCCGGTGTCACGCTCTTGCCCGATCTGCACGAGGCGTCTAGCTCACCGCAAAAAGAAACGCGCCGGAGAGCCCACCCTTCCGTCACTCAAGCATGGCGCCGCCTCAAGCGTGCACGCTCATTCGCTCGAGCTGGTGGCGTCGCTGGAGTGCGACCGTAAGCAAAGCCACACACACCCGGGTTTAGCCGCGAAAACACACAGCCAATTCGGCCGTCTCTCGTGCAAGCAACCGCAATCTACCCCACGATTTGTTTATCGGGCGCGCAGGAGAGAATGTTCCTTGCAAGCCAAGTGCCGGCCGAGAAACGCCTGGCACGTTCGGTCGAGCTCGCATCCAGGCACATGGATTTCCTCCTCCGCCGCCTTTAAATCCCCTCTTCGCTCTCCGTCACCTACAGCCATATCCTATTCATCGATAAACCCATTACATGCTCCATCGCCAATCTTCCAGTAGGCGAAGACGATCGACGACGACGCAAGGTGGTGGCAGCGAGGTCTCTGCGGTGATGGCCTCATCGGCAACAACAACAACGGCAACGACAACGGCAGCGCGGCACGACGACGTGGAGTCTCAGCACGGTGAAGTGGCTAATAACCACCATCATGAGGAGGAAGCACGGCGGCCTCTGCTGGAGAAGCGCTCCTTCACGGACGACGGCGACGGCATGAGCCCGATGCAGCGCGCCATCAGCCAGACGTACCAGAGCACGGCGCACCTGGCGACGCTGCTCCCGACGGGCACCGTGCTGGCGTTCCAGCTGCTGTCCCCGATCGTCACGGACGGTGGCCACTGCATCCGCGCCAACCGCGCCATGGCCGGGACGCTCCTGGCGCTCTGCGCGCTCTCCTGCTTCGTGCTCAGCTTCACCGACAGCTTCCGTGACGCCAGGGGCGCCGTGCGCTACGGGTTCGCCACGCCCCGGGGGCTCTGGGTCATCGACGGCGGCGCGCCGCTGGAGGACAAGCAGGCCGCGGCGGCGTACAGGATCAGGTTCCTCGACATCGTGCACGCCGTGGTGTCGGTGATGATCTTCGCGGCGGTCGCGCTGTTCGACCGCAACGTGGTGTCGTGCTTCTACCCGGTGCCGTCGGAGGACGCCAGGCAGGTGCTCACGGTGCTGCCCATCGCCATCGGGGTCGTCGGGAGCATGCTGTTCGTCACCTTCCCGACCACACGCCATGGCATCGGCTTCCCGCTCTCGAAGCGCTGATTTATTTGGGACGATGGTTTGTGCGTTTGTTTACCGATTTCCATTTCTCCAATTATTCTTGTAAATAATTAAATTAATTGCAGTGATAGATTATGAACAACATGTCCCAAGGCGAGATGAGTATAGCTAATTATTAGCACGCCTGGAAACACACGGCACCTGCAAGTCTTCGTAGTGTGTACTTCAGGCAACAGCCTGATCAACTTGAAATTAAACTTCTAATCTTGATAAAATACGTGTTAAGTTGCAGGATATATGATATACTCCTACTACCACACCAAAATAGCAAGGACCAAGTCTCTACTTGCAAGTAAAGGTTAAGGTTTTTGGCGAACAGCGCAAAACGGTCGTGTGACTGACTCGTTCGCTCACGTCGCGCGGCCGTTCCACCGCCCTTCTCTCTCTCACCCCGTTACACTACTTGCAAGTAAAGGTTAAGGTTCTTGATCTATCTCTCTATCTCTAAGCTACCATATCGTGTACGTTTGCACTCATAGATCAAGAAGCTAACCCAGCTTCAGATATATGCATGGACTCTTCTAGAGATCGATCATATAATTAGACGTACGTACTGACATCAATCACTCTTACTCCTACATACTTGCATGTTGCATCAATAGATATATACAGATAGATGGAATAATATATAGATAATATGACACGTTTGGCAAGGTTGGACTCCTAGCTTAGCTAGTAGATAGCGTTAGTTTAGGTCTTACCTTCACAATTAATTTTCAGCTAGCTTTTTAATTAAGCTATATGTTATTGCACATTATATGTTATTGCGACCTAAAGCCTGTACGTACAAATATAAAGCCCCCTTAGAGTCTTTATATGTCACGGCACTTAGCATCCTCACATACGTGAAATGCTATAGTCATGTTGGGGGGGGGGGATAAAGACTATGGAGGACCAATAATAAATTAAACTTTTTTTTAAAAAAAAGTCATATTGGAAAAGTCATATTGGAGCATAATGGTTTCATCACAGTTGTCCAAATAAAATGGTAGGAGAGGTTACAAATTTGCAAGATAGAATAACGCTGCAGGAGGACACATCGTTAGTTCAAGGGACACGAGCTGTCGAGCTTTGCTAGTTTGCTTGTGATCTCTCTGCATCTGAGGCTTTCATCCTCGTAGTCGTAGGACGTATCTGGCAAAAAGGAAGCATGCCGAACTTCTACCCAAAGGGGATAGGGGACGGGCATGAAAAAACTGGAAAAGGCCAGCAGGCAAACGCCACGGCACGGCAAGCGCGGACACGCAATAACGGAACCTGTGCGGGTTCCCACGAGTCCACGACAGCTTCGCGAGTGAAGGCGTCATGCGTGCCGGCGACAGTTGATGACCACGCCCTCCGTCGTCTTCGTGAAAGCACGAGGGCGGGCGCGATTATCGTATCCTAGAACCAGCAGTGGGCTTCATACATGCAGACAAATTTTGTTTGGGCCCTTGTCTTGCATGATTCTGGGCTTGCACACACGGACTAAAGCCAGACCAACCTTGGACTAGATTTGTCTGCTTTTATGTCTTTTTTTTCCTTTGTGGTTAGACCGTTAACATTGCAATACTTACTTCCAACAAAAACCACTTTTAGTTTACCATCACCAAGTCTTCTATGGTCGACCGTGACTCCTCTTTCCTCCGGTCGATGTAACTATTTACTTCCCACATGACGGCCCGTACTGTCACAGCAATTATCTATTTCTTTTCTTAATTTCCTTTCTTCTTCTCTCTTCGCTCTCTCTTCTTCCTTCCTTATGGAGTGGCTACAGTCGCCCTAGGGGTGACGTGAGCGCCGTCACTAGGGGGAGGAGTGGGAATATACGGAGGAGCCTCGCGATTGGCGACGATCCCTAGGGATGTGTTTGGATGGAGGGACATGACAAGATCATCCCTCTTTTTAGGGATGAGACTATTGTGTTGGTTCAAGGAGTGAGGCAGTCCTTTGTGTTTTTTCTTGTTTGATAGAAGGAACCATGATAAGATGATTTGGATGGCGTTTTTCTCCACTAGTTGTAGGGCTTGCGTGTCGTTCGGACAAAAAAGTAGACCCACATGCCAGTCAAAGCAACACGCAAAGGACACCATCATGCCATCGGAGCTCAGCTCCCTTACTCTGCTGCCGAAGACCGCATACCTTTTTCTGCCACTGTTAGATCCCTCGTACCCTTGTGTCGATGTTAGAGCCCGCACTCCCTTCTTCAGCCGCCGATGCTCGATGAGGAAGAGGATCTGGAGGTGCGGCCGTGCGGGCATGAGGAGAGAGAGGAGACAAAAGGAAACACCGTGGGTATAGGATGGATTGGTCGAGCACTTTCGAAGGACCGAGCCTTATTTTTTTTGGGGGTATATTCTTCAAAGATATCGTCTCGTTCTACTGTTGCTTCAACCAAACATCACTAAAACAAAGGATGATGCTGTCTCGTCCTGTCCCATCCCATCACATCCTAGGTAGCTCGATCTGGTGCGCTTGTTGCTCCCTTTTACTATATATTTCCTCCTTTGTTTTTTTTCTATAACTTTTTAATCCACTTTTGCAGCAACATTTTTTTCTCATAATTTAATTCTTTAAAAAATGCCCTCCATATTTTCCCTTCTTCTAAAGTTTTTTTTATAAGTTTTGTTCTTGATTTCCCTTTAAAGTTAAGATTTTTTTATCCTTAATGTTTTTTCGGCAAAGTTCTTTTTTTCAATTTTTTCTTGCAAAGTTTTGTTAGAAGTTTTTGTTTAAATTGTTGAGTCTAAAAACTTTTATTCATTACATATCTAGGGTTCCCTTTTATTTTTATTTTTGGAGGCTCTTGGTATTTTTTTTAAAAAAACTACCACTAGGTATGTGTATTACTCTTCTTATTTCTACTGTATTTTTTTTAAAAGAACTCATTGCAATCATGCCAATGGACACATGTGGGTGGTTGGCCGGTGGTAGCGAACCGGACAGAACTACACTGACTTGAATGTATAACAAAACTTATGACAAATAAATTTAATACCGTACTAAATATACATTAGAAAAATCTATGGACCCGGTCGAGGATCCAAGGCAAGTCAAAGTAACATAGCTGACCATGAAAATTCACGAACAGACACGAATAATCGGATGAGTTTATTACATAGTTTATGGGGATGAAACCCTCTCATTATGATGGATTCTTTATTCTCTCCTCATAAATATATTATCAAATAAAATCAGAAAAAAATAATAACGTGATATGAAAATTGATGCTTAGTGCAACTCCCCATGAAACTCTCGTTGTGACTGGCTTTAGAGAATGCAGGATCTCGTCGTGATGGTGAAACCTGCACAGGCTGCACTGTCATCTGGGTCCCGTGGACCGAGGCTGCTTGGTAGACCCGCAAAGCATCGACTGCGAAACCCATTTACCGCACGGGCAGGGGTACGCGAAGCGCGACCATTCGTGGGGCCCCACGCCCCGTCGGCCACAAACATTCCTCCTACGGCACAGAAGATCCGCGGCCAGTTCTACGATTTCTCATCCCACGAACGAACAGGAACAGCGTGCACCCCAACCCATGAACACGCGCGCGCGTCCAGCCCGCCGTGAGATTCACAACGCGCACGCACGAAATCCACACCGCTCCAAGAACAAATCCACATCATGGCCTGGCTCCCCCCCCGCTCGCTTTCCTTCGCTGCTTGCCTCGTCGCCCTGCCTGAGCCTGACTCCTCCGCATCGAAGAAAGAAAAAGGATAACAGCAGCGGGGCGGAAGAGCATCAAACGCCACAGCAGCGGGGCGGAAGAGCATCAAACGCCACAGCAGGTGCAGCAAAGGCAATAATAAAAGTCGGAGGCATCAAATCGAAAAGGTTTTTATTAGCATGGAAGCGATCCAAACCCTGACCAATTCGGGCCGAGCAGCAGACGGAGGAGTTGCATCTGTGGCCTCCCCTGTTGCTCCTCCTCCCCGCGCGCCCTCGTCTCTATTACTCTCCGCTTTTGCGCCTGTTCTTCGCGTTCGTGCCGTCATTATTGTTATTGTTGTTGCTGCTGTGGGTGGAATTCGGGGCTCGGATCGAGCCGCACATCGGGCGGGCCTCGGTCAGGGCTCCGCGCTTCCTTGGCTGCCCGTGTATTTATCGCTGAAATCGCCGTCGCTAGTGGTTAGGTTTGTTGTTTTGTGTTCTTAGTGTTGCGTCGTATTTAGTTGTCTGGTCGCCGCGGGGTTGGCGAATCTAGGGTTTCGGTCGACGGGGATGGAGTCCTCCGGCGATGAGGACGCAGGGGCGGCGGCGGCGGGGATGGGGAGTACCGGCCCGGCGTCGGCCCCCGCGGCCGTCGGCGGGAGTAGCGGAGCCGGTGCGTCTGGATCCGGGGGGAAGCCGCCGGTGAAGCGCGTCATGAAGACGCCCTACCAGTTGGAGGTTCTCGAAAGGACGTATACAGGTTCGTCGAGTACTGATGGCTCTGAATGCTTTGAGTTTGTTTTTGCGAGCTTTTGGTTGGATTCCTCGTCTGATTTTGGTCTCATAGGGATTTGATTTGCGCTGTGTTGTGCAGAGGATTCGTATCCAAACGAGACGAAGCGGGCGGAGCTGTCCGTGCAGCTTGGGTTGACAGACAGACAGTTGCAGATGTGGTTCTGTCACCGCCGGCTCAAGGACCGGAAACCTCCAGCCAAAAGGCAGCAGCGGGAAGAGGAGGTCACCGTGCCAGTCATAGCACCACCGCCCGTCCTTCCGCCTCCGTTGCCACCTAGCGAGATAATGGTGGGGACTGTTGGGACTTACGGTGAGCAGCTACTGCCTTACTCCAGGAGAGGGCCTGGCCGGTCATCGGCTGTCCCTAGGATATCTGGGCCGGAGATTGGTAGGAGATACTATGAGCCACAACAGGTCATTCTGCCTCACATGGCACCGGTGCACCTTACACAAGCTGAGCACCGGGTGATCGATTCTGTGGAGTCATTGATAGGGGAGCCACTGAGGGACGATGGGCCAATGCTTGGTGTTGAGTTTGATCCGCTTCCTCCTGGTGCATTTGGTGCGCCTATTGGTAAGAACCTTACGCTAATGATGCCTCCACATTGTATTAATTTGACTAGTGACCTAATAGTTTTGGTTTTGTTGATATCATACTTCATTTCACTTGTTATCACAAATTTATGATACACATATGAGACTGAATACAAGTCTGCTGTTATATAAGCTCTTATTTCTATTTTCCTATATGCTTTTTTGGAGTGTTGGAAAGTTTTTGCTGCGATTGTTCTGTACTGTCTGAATTGATTCCAATGCATTATTGTCATGTTTATATTATGCTGACCTGTTTTTGTGCTATTTTTTTTTTTTTGTCCTGGATCAGTTCCAGAGCATCCAAAGCAGCCGTACCGATCTTATGAAACAAAGATGTTTTCTGGGCATGATGCAAAACCAATGAAGGTATGCTGACTTCCGCCCCCTAGCGACAGTTTCATGCACCTCGTCTTGAATAGATTGTATAAAGTAGAGTTTTTTTATGGGATTAGTTTGATTCTGTATTTCGTAAGTCAAGGCTGTGTAATCATGTTTTGTATGCCTGTGCGTTTGCGGTACTCCACTCATGCACTGCCTTGTCACATGTTTATTCATTTCGTGCATATTGTTGAATAGGAGAGAATACCATGATTGCACGAAGAGACATCATGTGTGCATGCTCTTTCCGTAGAGCCTCATCTGCATTTTTTAGTCTTTTTTCTTAGATTTCATACTGCACACTTGTTTTTTGATCATATTACACTTTATGATACCTCATGAATTTATGTTGTTTGTACTTTTTGGTTCTCCTATTTTGATTTCTCTTCCCGTCTGCTGCTGAACGAGATCACTGTTTTCTTTAAAAATCCCGTCATGGATATGTTTAAATTTTAATATCTGTTTTCCTCTTGTAGACATCAGCATTTTTGCCTACTATAGACCCTCTGCTTCCAAATACAGTTACCGGAAAACGGAAGTCCTTGATTGGGTCTTCTCATCATGGTTCACAAGCAGTGCATGAATACCAGTTTCTTCCTGAGCAACCAAGTGATATATATGAGAGGGCAAGCCAGTCACGCTACTATGATACTACAACAGAGGCACCAAATTCGAGAATAGCTTCTCTGTCTACTGGACCCCGTTTGCTCCATGGAGTTGAGCAGACATCTAGCTATCCCTTTCACAGTCAATTATCTGGTTCTAGACATTTAACTCAACATGGCAGATCAAGCATTCCATCAGGATCAATAGATCATGACGGGGCTCTGTCAAATATTAATGTTAGCCCGGCTGCAATCCATGGCCAGTTTGGCATTCCTCAAGTTGCTGGGTTCGAAAATCCCCTTGCATCCTCCGAAACAATGGGTTATCATGACGAAGATACCTATCGCGTGGACAGAAAGCGCAAGGTAAACACTCCATGCATTTGTGGATGTGCTCTTTTTCTTCTTCAATGTTATTATATTGATATATGATCTTTCTCTAACAACTTCAGTATAATGAGGAAGCTAAGATTGCGAGGGAAGTTGAAGCTCATGAAAAACGAATCAGAAAGGAGCTTGAGAAGCAAGATCTGCTGAACAGAAAGGTCTTCCTTAGCTAACACTTAGAAAGTTCATGCATACCTTTCATGGTGCATTATTAAAAACTTCATATTTTTGCAGAGAGAAGAACAAATGCGGAGGGAAACAGAGAGGCATGATCGTGGAAGACGTAAAGAAGAGGAAAGGTTGATGCGTGAAAGGCAAAAGGAAGAAGAGAGATTCCAAAGGGAGCAAAGGCGTGAACACAAGCGCATGGAGAAGTATATGCAGAAACAATCCATAAGAGTATGCTTGCTAGTTTCTGCGATAGTTATTTACAATATAATTTGAACTGCTGAAGAAATCTATGCCACCGGCATTGTTTAGTTTACTTACAGTTTGTTATCGTATGCACAGGCTGAAAAACTAAGACAAAAAGAGGAGCTTAGAAGGGAAAAAGAAGCTGCGAGGCAAAAGGCTGCTAATGAGAGGGCTACAGCACGTAGAATCGCGCGAGAGTCTATGGAACTGATGGAAGATGAGCGCTTGGAACTATTAGAACTGGCCTCTCGTACTAAAGGGTTGCCCTCAATGCTTTCTCTTGATAGCGACACATTGCAGCAGCTTGATTCCTTTAGAGGTATACTCTACATTCATTGAAATTTCTTCCTGGGCTGTGTATGCTGCTTGATGTTATATAAGAAATTTTGACTTCTTCTTTTTGCAGGAATGTTGGGACAATTTCCTCCTGATTCTGTCAAACTGAAGGTGCCATTTTCAGTAAAACCATGGGCAGCTTCTGAAGATAACATTGGAAACCTTTTGATGGTAACTACTGGAATGTAAATTTTCATCGAAATTCTTTCATAACTATGAGCGGCTATGAAAAGCTTTTGATAGTTGTGCTCGTGCCATTTTCTGTTAAAAAACACTCCCATCCTGGAATATAATAAATGTATTTTGAAATTCAAACTAGAACATCTGGTCAACAATTAGCCTCATGTAATATAAAATTGGGTTGACATTTAAAAGTGCCTTTCTATGGTTATGTTTTTTGTTGCTATAAACATCGTAGTGTAGGAGGAAGTAGGTTTCGAAGTCTAGTTTTGAAGACTGCAAGTCAGATTTTACCATATATGTTGGGACAAAGGCAGTACCTCTCTTTATTATTTGTGGATTTTGCAATCCTACTACTGCATCTTGGATTTGCATATTTTCGAAGTGTATCACACATAATTTATCATTAGTGTTTCTAACAGAAGGTGTTGTTAATGAAATCCAGGTTTGGAAGTTCTTTATCACCTTCGCGGATGTTCTTGGGCTTCCATCGTTCACATTGGATGAGTTTGTGCAGGCTCTTCATGATTATGTGAGTTCCAGATATAGCCTGTCATGTTGACAGTTTCGATACGATGACATAATGCTGGCTCTCTTTTTTTTATATCATGACAACTAGGACATTAACATGGTCCTAAGCCTTTTGCATTTGTAGGTTTTGCTTGTTTGAGTAAAGATATTGGCACATTATGTTCTCAATAGTCAAATGCACTGTCGAATTTTACATAGCTTACATGCCATTTCAATGTGTATCGGTTCACTTATGCTAAATAGACTAAACTAAAGTTGCTTCTTGGTTCAAGATTTTTCATAAACTTTTGCTATTGCCATTTCATGGATTTAGATGTGCGTGTGCAATAGCCAATTTAAATCTTTTATCATTACATTTGATAGGATTCAAGGTTCCTAGGGGAGTTGCACGTTGCTCTGCTGAAATCTATCATAAAAGATATTGAGGATGTTGCCCGGACTCCTTCAGTTGCTTTGGGTGTAAGTTCTTCTAACCCTGGAGGTGGCCACCCACAAATTGTTGAAGGGGTATGTGTACAGTGGTTCTCTAAATGTTCTGTTGAATATCAGTAATGATTATTTTATATAAAAAAATAATTGTTTCTTAATGCTAGGCATATGCTTGGGGCTTCAACATACTTAACTGGCAGCGCCACTTGAACTTTCTTACTTGGCCTGAAATATTGCGCCAATTTGGTTTATGTGCTGGTTTCGGGCCTCAGTTAAAGAAAAGGAATGCTGAAACTGTACATTACCGCGACGAAAATGAGGTATTGATTATTGCTGTTTACAACGTGAACCTCCAATCCTCTAATGATAGTTTTACAGTTGTATTATAACCATATGCACAAATCCATATTTTGTTGAGTGATTGTATTGCATGGATACTCCCTCCATTCTTTTTTACTTGTCGATTCAGAGAATGTTATTTGCACACACATCTCTGTCAGACCATTACCTTTTCTACATTATACCTTGGTAAAATATATTAAACATATAATTATCTGAAAGTATTTTTCTTGTGTGTTCAAAGTTTATAAAGTTAATAGTGTATGCATTCGTAAGCTGCTCGCCTTGCTAGGCATCTGGAGTCATCATGTTGAGGGGCATTACAAAATTGTGGGGAGGCAAAAAAATGTCAATGTTTACAGTAAAGTCACTGAAATATTGTAAATGATTATATAATTCTGTCCAATTTTATGTTTTACTGCTTTACGTATTAATTTCTTTTATTGAAAACATGAGGAAGCTTCTAGGCGTAGTTAGCATTTCTGCCTGGACTGATACCAGATAAATCTTAGGCGGCCAAAATGTGATCCAGGTCCAGTGCATGGAGAAATGGTAATTGGACTATGGCGCCAGCATTTGCTAGAAAACCAGAATCATTTTATGAACTATGTTTCTGGTAGACACCTCTGTTTGGAGTTTTAAATTTGACAAGAATCTGATATTGCTGTTCTTGAGAGTATAGGTCTGAAATGGGCTTGTTAACACTAACTTGCCACTGTAGTTATTTGGCAAAATAAAGGTTTTGGGTTAATTTACTTGAAACTTAATGCTAGTCTTGACATAAGAATTATATGCATTCTATTTCTTGGCAATTCTGGCTGCATATGTGCAGTGGGCTTCTTTTTTGAACCGTTCATGCAAAAATGATGGAGATTGTTTTCAAAATATCTAATAAATTATATGTATCTGTATTTTCTAAAGGGCCGTAATGGTGCGGATGTCATTTCCACTCTGCGAAATGGTTCAGCAGCTGTGAATGCTGCTGCTTTAATGAAAGAAAGAGGGTATACTAACCGTCGCAGGTCACGACACCGTCTGACACCTGGAACTGTAAAATTTGCTGCTTTCCATGTATTGTCACTTGAAGGGAGCAAAGGTCTCACAATACTGGAAGTCGCAGAAAAGATCCAGGTATATCCACATAAATAAATTTCTAAATTACACAGATCTGTATCTAATGAAACTTACACCTTTTTTTTTTCTCTCTCTTCAGAAATCTGGACTGAGAGACCTTACAACAAGCAAGACACCTGAGGCATCTATATCAGCGGCATTGTCAAGAGACACTAAACTTTTTGAAAGAACAGCGCCTTCAACATATTGTGTTAAAACTCCTTACAGAAAGGACCCAGCTGACTCTGAGGCTCTGCTGTCAGCAGCACGTGAAAAAATCAGGGTGTTTCAAAATGCGCTTTCGGAGTGTGAAGAAGTGGAGAAGGATGTGGACGAGGCTGAGAGAGATGAGGATTCTGAATGTGATGACGCTGAAGATGATGCTGATGGTGATGACATGAATATTGAGGACAAGGATTCCAAATCTCCCCTTGTAGCTCAAGATGGTTCACCAATCACAGTCGTTGGTGACATAAAGAAAGAATCCAATAGTGTGGTTAACACATTAGTACCACAAAGCATTCAGACTAAATCCAGTGGAAGTGACTCATTGCATACTTTGGACAGTAAAGCAAGTACTTCAACTGATCCAGCAGTTGGAGATTATGGTAAAGACACTGAGATAGATGAAAGTAACCAAGGATCATCCTGGGTACAGGGCCTAGCTGAAGGTGACTACTCTGACCTTAGTGTGGATGAACGCATCAATGCGTTGGTTGCACTTATTGGTGTTGCCACCGAAGGAAATTCTATCCGTGCAATTCTAGAGGTAATGGTCCTATTGTTTTTCTTTATCTTACTATTTGACCATTGAGCATCATCTAACAAGCGGCTTTACAGGAACGCCTTGAAGCAGCAAGTGCTTTAAAAAAACAAATGTGGGCCGAGGCACAACTTGATAAAAGGCGTATAAAGGAGGACTATACTAATAAGACACAGTATGATTCTTGTGTGGGTTTAAAGGCTGATACGGAGCGAGAAAACAATGCTGCGGAGAGTACCCTTACGCCAGTGCATAACCCTATAAAAAACAATGATGGAAATGCCAGTACGGCAAACAGTGATTTGCCGGTTGATAAGCAGAGTCAGCTTATTACAGGTGAAATAGCTCATCAGCAGAATGGTGCAAGCCGAGAATTGAGTATTAATCCAGAAAGCTCGTCTGTTCAGCTGTATGCTTCATCTGAGAAAACTCGATCTCAGTTGAAGTCCTATATTGGTCACAAGGCCGAACAACTTTATGTTTACAGATCGCTACCCCTTGGACAAGATCGAAGGCGTAACCGATATTGGCAGTTTTCTGCATCTTCATCATCCTATGATCCTGGTTCTGGAAGAATCTTTTTTGAATCTAGGGATGGATACTGGAGGGTCATTGACTCCACTGAGGTAGTTATATGCTAAATTTTTTTATTTACATTTCATCAGCTAATATTGTCAATAGGAGCTGTCCTAAATAGAGTTTCAACTGGTGATTGCTTTTTTGAAACGGGTTAATTGTTACTCCCATGGTCCCTCCGTCCTTGAGTATGTCGTTTTTGACAAGCAAATTAGTGTATTTTGAACTAAATAGCTTGTCCTATACGACATAATTTAAGGATGGAGCAATTGGTTTAACTTTTATGTAACCTGTGGGATGTGTGTCATAGGAGCTAACCTGAAAATAGCAGGTATCTCAGGTACTAGATGAAATTTGAATGGTGAGGATTATGTTTTTTTTTGCCCACCATATCTCTAGAATAACGTGAAGTTGGGTTATTCAGGGGGTATGGTATTTGATAACTGGCATGAGCTATCAATATTCGGTCAAAATGCTTTCACAGTAGTTGCCAACTTGTAATTCCCCTATTTTAAGTTTGTTTCTTATTTATTATTTGATATTGTAAAGCACTTCAATTTTTAATATTTTTGTGCATGTTTATCCATACCGTGTTAGAGACAACGTTTGGATCACTAACCAGTTAACACTGGCACTTACCACCAGTGGTATTTTGGAACCAGTGTTTTTGCTAGTCTATTAATTATCTGACCTAAACACCTAGTTTGCTGGGAGCCAGCTAGTAACAAGAGTTTATGAACTTATTTTAGTGTCCGATTCCTTGTGTGTCCTTCAAGGTTTCTCTGCATAGTGTTTTGGGGCTGAGTAGCAATTGCATAATGTTTGGTACAGTTTCTAGAAATAATAGATAGTATTTTTTTCAGTTTCTAGAAGTAATTAGTAAGTGGATAATGAACATATATATTATGTTGTTTTATAGCGAGTGGAGAGATCAAGTTACTAGCCTGATTGACTACATCACAACAGATATAGCTGTGCTGATATTTTTAACATGACTGGATTAAAAATGCAGGCATTTGAAGCTTTGGTAGCTTCCCTTGATACCCGTGGAATCCGGGAGTCACATCTGCACTCAATGTTGCAAAGTATCGAGCCAACCTTTAAGGAAGCTGTTGAGAGGAGAAAATTTTCCAATTTAGAACATCCAGGTGGACGGATTTTGAGAAATGGAAGTAATGAAATAATAAGTCCAAATAGCGGCAATGAGTTTGGAAGTCCTTGCAGTACCCTTTCTGGTGCTGTTGCTGATAATCTAATGGCACACTCAGATACTTTCAAGATAGAGCTTGGGCGTAACGAGGCTGAGAAGAGTGCTATCTCGAAAAGGGCCTATGTGTTTCTGAAATGGATGTGGAGGGAGTGCTACAGTCACAAATCTACACACGCCATGAAATACGGAAAGAAGCGCTGTCCTGAGTTGATTCAATCTTGTGATTATTGCTACCAGATTTACTTAGCTGAAGAAAGGCACTGTTTTTCTTGCCATAAGACGTTCAAACCCATTCATAATTTCTTGGAGCACTCATCACAATGTGAAGAAAAACGGAGAACAGATCCAAATTGGAAAATGCAAATTGTGGACTATTCTGTACCCATACGATTGATATTGCTGAAACTGCTCGTAGCTACCATTGAGGTATAGTAAACATTTTGTGATCACTGACATCTATTTTGTTTGCTGCAAATTGCTGTCTGTATGACTTGTTACATTGTGTATTACAGGCTTCAGTACCAGCAGAAGCTCTCCAAGCGTTTTGGACAGATGGGTATCGAAAATCTTGGGGTGTAAAGTTGTATTCTGCGTCATCAGCTGAAGAAGTCTTGCAGGTTGCATATTTTCCCCCTATTTATTGAAATACACAATATAGTTTCTTTTGTTTGCTACACCATCTATTACCTTAAAGTTTTTACTGTATTGACAATGGCAAAAAAATTAGGTTATTATAAGTTGTCACGAGTCGTTTGTACTGTTTGACCTTGCCCAACTTTAGCTTTATTGTTTACTTATTGGAGATGGTTTCTTTGAACTAACTCGACTTACTTTTATTGAAGAGGACATTGCCATGATTGAAAAAAAAAACTCCAATTTATCATACATTATCTATCTATTTTCTGTGCCTATCTAAATTCTACCATGTCATATGCAGATGCTCACTATGATGGAAGGTGCAATAAAGCGAGACTATTTGTCATCTAACTTTGAAACAACAACTGAGTTGCTCAATTCAAACACACAAGATACTAATCAGAATTCTGTTGCCCATTCTGGATCTGCTACTGTACTTCCATGGGTTCCTGATACTACTGCTGCTGTTGCCTTAAGATTGTTAGATTTGGATTCTTCCATATCATATTCATTTCGTCCAAAGGCAGCATCAAATAGGGAGCGAGAAGCTGGAGATTTCACGGTGAGCCTTTAGTCTATTATTATTGCATCAAAAGATAGAGTGCTGCTTATTTGCTGTGTCTGTAACAATCAAATGACAAAGGGTCCCTGTGTCAAGCTTGGTTGTGTTGTGTAACTGCCTTTTTTTTCCCTGCAGAATCTTCCACCGAGATATCCTGCTATTAAGAACAAACAAGAAATAGAACAGTTCGGAGCTATTGGTTTTGATCAACAGGATGGAGTGTTGCTAACTAACAACAATGGTCGTAGAGGCCGTGGACGTGGAAGTCGAGGAGGTGGCAGGGGAGGTAGATCCCGGAGTCGTGGTGGCAGGGTTCCTAGAGGCATTGGCAGCTCTTCCAGGATTCAGTTCAGGGATGACAACGTGTCATATGAGAAAGGCCCTCGAAAGATTGCAAACAATACCCGTGGGCGTGGCCGGGGCCGTGGGCGTGGCCGGGGCCGCGGACTTCGAACAGTTAGACCTCGGCAACCTGCTGAGCTTGGCACTAGATCGATTCCAAAGGCCAACTTACTGGGCAGCTTTAGCATGTTAAGTAAGACGAGCCGTTCTGGAGCTGTGCATTCTCCTGAGAGCTCGGGCGCAGAAGAATGGGCCTTGGAGAGAAGGGAATATGTGGAAGACGATGTCAACAATTCAGCATCTCAATCTGATGAATCAGATGAAAATGAAGAAATTGGTGAGCCCATGAATGAGGAATATGATGATGAGCACGTCTCAGGTTATCCAAGGGAGAATTCTGAGTCCAGCCCCCTACAGATGATGGATGAGGGAAGTGAAGATAATGACGAGGATGCTGAAGGAGATGTTGGCGAGGATGGAGAGGACTATGAAGCTGAAGACCCTGTTGGTGATGAGGACGATGATGTGGAGATGGCCGTGGATGATGAAATTGGTGATGATGACGTTGACGATGATGATGGTGGAGATGGAACGGCGAATGATGATGAGGATGAAGGTGGTACATCATATTCTTCAGATTATAGTGAATGATGAAAGTAGATTTTGCCCAGGCAGTAAATGATACTTAGATGGCTTGAAGCTACGCCACCACCGCTGCTTTCATTCATCAAAACAAATGGTGAGCTAGAAACTGTTGAAGAGGCATATGGTTTTGTTGTTCGGTCTCGTTAGTTAGGGACAAGCCAACATCAGATCGGCTTTGTATATGTTCCTGGTTGTTTTAGATCATTCTCTGTGTATACTACAGATTGAAAGTTAGAAAAAAAGAGAAATAATTCCATTTAGCCGCTGTTGTATTCATTCTTAATTTGGAGGCGTTCCCATGTGGCAGAAGATTTACTCGTAAAAAAAGAACAATTTTTTTAGAGGGAATAAAGAACAAAAAATAACGAGTACACTTTTTTTAGGTGGAAAAATAACGAGTAAAGAAGTTACTAACGGAATTGGTGGGTGCCCACTGCCAACTTGCGGCCCGACGCTACTATAGATATAAAGCCCATGAGAAGCCCAAGTAGTAAATAGCCTCGGTTATGAATTTTCTGCAGCATTTTGCCATTTTCCAACAACCTCTTCCCACAAGTCGCGCACGCGTCCGTCTCACGTGAGAGCTCTGCGCGGACCGAGATAACGCACGCACCGTCGTGCACCTTCCAGAAGCTTCCACACCCGTCTCCAAACTGCTCTCTCCTCCTCCTCTCTCCAGACGCTTCTCTCTTCCCCTTTTCTCTCCCTCCTCTCCTGCCCTCTCTCCTACCCGTACCAAACCTCGCAGCAGCAGCAGCATCAAGAACAACGCCTAAACGAGCGCGAGCTTCCTGCGATTACCAAGAGCGAAGGCACACCAAAGCGGCGAAGCGCGAAGGGAGGAAGGGAGCAGCCATGGGGCTCGACTACTACAAGATCCTGGGCGTCGACAAGGGCGCCAGCGACGACGACCTCAAGAAGGCCTACCGCAAGCTCGCCATGAAGTGGCACCCCGACAAGAACCCCAACAACAAGAAGGAGGCCGAGAACAAATTCAAGCAGATCTCGGAGGCATACGAGGTAAGCATCCTCATCGAGGAGATCCACGCCGGTCTCATCTCGAGAAACCTGCCCAATCGAGTCCGGCAATCGGGCAATGTACTGACTCGCTCTCGATGTTTTGTGTCGTGATAGGTCCTGAGCGACCCTCAGAAGCGCGCGGTGTACGACCAGTACGGCGAGGAGGGGCTCAAGGGGCAGGTGCCGCCGCCTGGCGCCGGCGGGGCGGGACCCGGAGGCGCCACCTTCTTCTCCACGGGCGGCGACGGGCCTACGGTGTTCCGGTTCAATCCGCGCAACGCGGAGGACATCTTCGCCGAGTTCTTCGGCGGGTCCAGCCCGTTCGGCGGCATGGGCGGTGGCATGGGAGGCGGCGGTATGGGGGGAGGAATGCCCGGCATGCGGACCGGCGGGACGAGGTTCTCCTCGTCTATCTTTGGGGACGATATGTTCGGCTCGGCGTTCGCCGGCGGCCCGGACGGGCACGGCATGCACACCGGCGGGCGGGCGGTGAAGGCGCCCGCGATCGAGCGGAAGCTGCCGTGCAGCCTCGAGGAGCTGTACAAGGGCACCACCAAGAAGATGAAGATCTCCAGGGAGATTGCTGATGCCAGTGGGTAAGTGTTGTTTCCTTGCCTTTCCTTCGCACCTGTCTCAGAATTGTCAATTTATTGTTGCTGCTTAAGATTTCGAATCTAACATCAACGCGTAGACGCCTTGAATCTGTTCAATCTAATCAGGATAAATTCTGCTGGTCCTGATTTATATTCCAAATTGACCTCCATGAATGTGCAGTAGACGCATTGAAACTGTTTAATTTGAGGGATGACTAGTTGGACTGTTGTAGCTGGTCTGTACAACACTGCAGTGTCTTCAGGGATGACTAGTTGTCATTTATCACTTCGCAACGATGATAGTGTGCTAACCTGAATTTAGCCACACATAACCAGTGCATTAGTCACATAATAGCATGGGAAGCTCGTCTAGTCATCTGTCCCCTTCTGTTTGTGGGAATTTTAAGTTTTGGGATCAGTTTTCTCTTTTTAACAAGTGATTGTAGATAACTTGGTGATCAATCGCCATCCTAGGTGGATCAACATCCAATTATTTTATGGTTTGAGATGGCGGATCAACATCCAATTATTTTATGGTTTGAGCTTTAAATTTTAGGTGCTCGGTCTGTCGGTCATTTGAATTGGTTGCATTCACTGTTGAGGTCAGCTCGTTTTGCTGTCTGTACTGAACACCGCTGCTCGATGTGTGCAGGAAGACGATTCCAGTGGAGGAGATCCTGACGATCGACGTGAAGCCCGGGTGGAAGAAGGGCACCAAGATCACGTTCCCGGAGAAGGGCAACGAGACGCCCAACACGATCGCGGCCGACCTCGTCTTCATCATCGACGAGAAGCCGCACCCGGTGTTCACCCGCGACGGCAACGACCTGGTGGTGACGCAGAAGATCCCGCTCGCCGAGGCCCTGACGGGCTACACCGTGCACCTGACGACGCTGGACGGGCGCAGCCTGACGGTGCCGATCAACTCCGTGATCAACCCAGGGTACGAGGAGGTGGTGCGCGGCGAAGGCATGCCGATCCCCAAGGACCCGTCGAGGAAGGGCAACCTCCGGATCAAGTTCGACATCAAGTTCCCGTCGAGGCTCACGGCGGACCAGAAGTCCGGCGTCAAGAGGCTGCTCGGGCAGTAGAGATCGAAGCGAGCCGTTATGGTCTTTCAGGGACTTCTGTATCAGAACTTTTCAACACGCTGCCATTAGCACAGCGGATGAGGACAGCGGTGAGGCTGCTCGGGATGATGCCACCACCACCGTGTGTGAGGAGAACTAGTGGTGTTTATACGGTTGATGAAGTGCATAGGATTCCTTGTACAATCTTCCAGATTGGTGTTTGTTCACTGGTCCATGTCGTTGCAACTTGGAATGGTGGGATGGAATAATTGTTAGCACATAGATTCGGCGTAGGATTGCGAGAAAAGTTATTGGTATTCCAGTTTGTTTCTAGTGTGTGACTAATTGCGTTGCGGTCATATTGTCTGCGGACATGGGTGCTTTGCCTATGTTAAGCAGCTGCAGCGCAGCCCAGCGGCAGTCAGCCGAACGCCCCCATGGTGGGATTCAGGGAAAACTCTTGTTTGCACTGTTTACCTGCAAGGTAGCGCGTCGATGCTGTCTACGAGTAGTGTCTGAACTCTGAACTGGGGCTCCGGTGGGCGTCTCGCTCGACACAGGCTACGCAAAGCACGCCATATCCAAATCCAAGTGAAGGAGCGCCCGTCGCTGTGCCAAAGGCGATAGCCACCGCCCACGGCGACGCCCTGCCAAAGGCGCCCGCCCGGTCCTCAGGCGACAGGCAGGCAGTCAGACCTACCAGCGCGCCGCGCAGCCATTCTCACCGCGCTTCGCCGACAGCGCCGGGCGGTCCCTCCCTGTGAATTCCAGGGTTCACAAATCCGCGGTTACCGGTCCGGTAACCGCGGTAACCGGTCGAACCGCCCCGGACCGGTAGCGGTTTGGGGCGGTTTCAAACCGGTTGAATTCAAAAATTTCAAATTTGAATTTAAAAATTTGAAAAATCGGATAAAAATTCTTAAAAATACTTCATGGTGTGCTGGATCTATTGGTGTTAAAATTTCTCAAATATTTGGTCATTTGCTATTTTTTTTCGCGAAATACAAGTTAAATAAAAAAAGAAAAAGAAAAAGAAAAAAACAGCTCGGCCCAACTCGCGTAAACCCTAATAACCACCGCCCCTCGCCCCCCTCACCCCCCAGAACCCCCTCACTCCCCCCCCGCGCAGCGCAGCTCCCGCTCCAGCGAAAAATCGGCTCCAGCTGCGCAACCGCTGCGCGCGCCCCGATCCCGCTCCGGTACGAGCGGTTACCGCTCGGATTGAGCGGTAAGCCGTCCCGGTTCGCGGCGCCGCGGTTCCCGGCTCTCGACCCCCGGTAACCGTTCCGGTTTCGTCGGTTACCGTTCGGTAGAGGCGGTAACCGCCCGACCGCGGGTGAGGTATGGATTTGATGCGGGTTTCAATGATTTAGGCTATTGTGATCTATGAAATTATGAAATGGATGTAGTGATGGAGATATTTAGGTATATTTTGATTGCATCCAAGTGATTTTAGAATGTATGAAGTGGATCTAGTGATTTGTAGCCATGTATGTATATTTTGATGTAGGGTATTGTGATTTTGGAAATAAGGAAATGGATGTAGGATTTAAGTATTGTGATATAGCTATGTGTTGTCAATTTGACATTGATATGTTTATGTTCGTTCCATGTTTGCAGGTACGCAATGTCTGGCAGAGATAGAGATGTTGTATGGGAACACGGTGAAAATCTTCACCCGGTTGGAGATGCAACTATTGTCATAAGTCCAAGGGAGGCGGTGGTGCCACTAGATTGAAACAACATTTGGCAGGGCGCGGGACGGAGGTCGTCCATTGTGATAGGGTTTCAAAGGAGGTGCGTGAGTACTTTCAGCGTGAGCTTGAAAGGGCAAAGAAGCTAACTGCTCAACGTGCTCAAGAGAAGTTGAGAAAGGAGAAGGCTGCAGCGGAAGGTAACTATCCTGGTGGAGGTGAAGCGTATGATGAGGAGGCTGAGCTGCAGCGTGCCCTGAACCAATCAAGAGCGGAAGAGGAGTTCCATCGCGGGGTGCAACAAAGAGGAGGTGCATACGAGCATGGAGGGGGTAGTGGTACGAGGGGAGAGGGTACGTTGCAGAGGATGCTTCAAAGGGCAACTTCAGCAAGGCAGACTCCTGGGGTGACGGACTACAACTTAGGTTCGGCGTGTGGATCGACGCAACCAAGGATCGACACAGGCTCATGGACGCAGAAGGGTAAGAATGCAAAGGAAGCTATTGGGAAAGCTTGGTCAAAGTTTTTCCATACTGCGGGAGTTCCTGGAAGACAAGCTGACAGTCCATACTTTGTCAGTGCGGTCAGAGAGACACAGAAGTGGGGTATATTTTCTTTGCAACCGAAATAATAGCTACGCAACTACATGTTTAGATCTAATCTCATGAGTGCCATATGTTTTGCAGGTGAAGGTATCGCGTCACCCACTGGACGGGATATTGATGGCAAGTACCTGGATCAAAACGAGCGAGACTTGCAGGTTCAGTACGCAAAGTTTCAGGCAGAGTGGCCTATGTTCGGCGTCACGTTGATGTGTGATTCGTGGACTGGGCCGACGAAGATGAGCGTCATTAACTTTTTGATATATTGCAATGGGGTCATGTGGTTCCACAAGTCTATTGATGCGACTGGAAGATCTCAAGATTCTGCATATTTGCGGAAGGTAACCCCGTACCTAGTTCATTTCGATCCGAATATAATTTGGATGTTGCTAAAGAATATGTGTATTACCAGGAAATTCTAAAGGTGGTGGACGAAATTGGACCAGAGCATGTCGTTCATGTGATCACGGACAACGGCTCCAACTACAAGAAAGCCTGCAAGGGGATTCGAGAAACATACGAACACATTACCTGGACACCTTGTCTAGCACACACTGTCAACTTGATGTTAAAGGATATCGGTGAAAGGTACGAACATCAAGATTTGATCGATCAATGCAAGAAAATATCAACGTGGTTACACAATCATGGTCAGTTGAATGCAATGATGAGGCAGGCGATTGGTGGTGAGCTGGTGAAGTGGTGTGCAACTCGCTTTGGGACCAACTACATGTTCCTAGACAGCATGTATCGGAAACGTGATCGTTTTATGCAGTGGATGGGATCTCCTGAATTTTTGCAGAGCAAATGGGCCAATTCAAATATGGGTAGATTTACTCATACGAGATTTTCAAGTCTACAGTGGTGGGAGGGAATGAAATTTGTCATTGACTCAGTCCAACCAATATACAGCTTACTTCGCTTTGCTGATCAGGACAAGCGGCCGAACATGTGCGAGGTATGTCACAACGTACAGAGTGTGAGAAATGAAATGCAATCTTTCTTTGGCCGCAATGTTTCCATGTACAAAGAGTATGAAGCGATTTACAACGCAAGGTTGAAGGACATCTTCTTTGACACTTATGTGGTTCCAGGTAAGACGGATTCTGCTCATTGTGAACAAAAGTTTATACTTTCACGTTCCATACACCTTATGCTCATTCGTGGTACTTTCTATTTTGCAGCTTCTGTCCTGAATCCGAGGTATGCCTATACGTTTATTCCAAGTCCAGAAATGTGGAGTACACTGAAGGATGCTTTTCAGCGCATGACCGATATCTCGAGCGCCGTCCAGGCATTGCAAGAGGCTGAGCTGTTTCGACAGAAACGTGGTGACTTTGGCACACAATTGGCACAACAAATGGCGCATGACCCAAAGACAACTGCATCTTCATGGTGGATGATGAACGGGAACAAAACTCCCAGGCTGCAGGCCCTTGCTTTGCGGCTTGTTGCTCAATGTTGTTCGTCAAGTGGATGCGAGCGGAACTGGAGTACTTTTGCCTTGCTGCATACAAAGGTTCGCAATCGGTTGTCACACAAAAAACTGAACAAGCTTGTCTACGTCAACTACAACCTACGCCTGCGACTTGCGGATGTTGCCGATCCTCCACGGGATCAAGAAGATTTCATTGACCAGCTAGCCCATCTTTCATTCTATGAGCCTAAAAATCCAGTGCGGGAATGGATGGAATATGGAAGGTCAAATAAAGCACCTGTTCTAGACGAGGACGACGATGAATGTGACACGCCGCTTCCCTCTAATATTATCGCTGATAAAATAAATCCGGCGGACCTCCGTACTTCTACAGGGGAAGATTGCATCAGTGATTGGGCACGGCGACATGTGGGTGACACTCATGTAGGGAAGCGGAAGTACCACATCGCGCCTAGCAAGGTTATCCCGAAGCGCCAACGAGGCCAGGCAACGGGAAAAGGGAAACAGAAAGAAATAGAAGTCCTGAGCGATGAAGACACTGATGATGGTGAGGGTGATAAAAGCCCAGAGTATCAAGAGTCTCAGGACAGCAGCTCTGGCGATGATGGTGATGATAGTAATGATGGTGATGGTAGCAGTGATGGTGATGATAGCAACGATGGTGGTGGCAGTGGTGGCGGCAGTGGCGGTGCTACTGGCGGTGGCGGGGGCGGAGGCGTGTCACCTTCAAACCCACCTGCTGGTCTCCATTTTACATGTACCAAGTGTACGTATATATGAACATGTTTTTATTATTTTGACTTATGAGTATTAATTATACTATGTGGTTCATTGCAGGGGAGACTGAGTTCACACATGCAACCCAGGACATTGACCATGGAGCACCGATGTCGCAGAGGAGAACGGTTGGACCGGCGGATTATGACTCTCCACAGTTCTCTTCTAGCTCCTCCTACAGGGAATCCTCACAGTCTAGTTATCACTATCCTGTACCGGAGTTGAGCATGCAGCCACCGATGAGATGGGTGTACGAATGGCAAGATCCTCATTGGTATAATATGTTACTTCAGGAATGGCAGACGACATCGGCCTGGACGGGCCAAACTTGGCAAGACTTCAAAGCTGAGTTGCTTGTAAGGCAGGGTTTGAATGTGATGTCCACCGCGGAGTATGAAATGGCCTCGCGATGCTACCGTTGAACAATTATTTGTATGAGAGGACTACTAAACTAACTATTTGTATTAACAATTATTTGTATCAGAGGACTACTGAACTATTTGCATGGATATTTGTACTATGTTTGTATGTACAATTATATGTATGGATGTTTGTCTATATTTTTAGTTATTTTTTTCCTTAATTTACGCATATTTCATGCCAAATTTTTGCTGTCCATCGAACCGGTTCAAACCGGTCGGTAACCGGTTCAAACCGAGCGGTTTGGGGTGTGTGCAAAACCGGTCGGTAACCGGCTCAAACCGGTCGGTAACGGTCAAACCGAGCGGTTAGCCGCCAAAAACCGATTGCACGAGGATTTAAATTCAAAATTTGGATTTGACCGGTTTCCACCGGGTACGGTCAAACCGGTCCGGTAAACCGCTACCGCCGGGCGGCGGTTCGAACTACCAGACCGGATTTGTGAACCCTGGTGAATTCACGTTCTCCCGTACTACGCTGCTGGCGAGCGCCCACGGGACGGGTTTCCTGCCGAGAGTTTCAGAGTTTTTACTACTACTGGCAACATCCCACGATTTGTGGCCCGACCCGACGGGGCCAACGTCACGTCCCTACCGCGCCCCGCACCGCACGTCATCCATTCATCCGCAGCGAAATTTCACGGCCCGCCTGACGCTACGGAGGGGGGAGAGTGGTAAACAAACACGGCGAGCGAGTGACGGTGGGCGACGACCGGCTGGCTCGCCCCGCGCGGGCGCTGACGGCGACAGCTTGGGGTTGAGAGGTGGTTGTAAGGGTGTGTTTAGATTGTAGAAAAAAGTAACGTAGCATAAGAAAAACACTGTAGCATTCGCTGGGAAACGTGTTTTGTGAGGGAGGAATAGTGAAAAGTTAGAATGAATAGTGAAAAGTTGGAATGAATAGTGAAAAGTTGGGAATCTGAACATGGCCTGAATAAAGATTCTTTATTGCCACAGTCTATTGGAGAGTTGGGAATTGTTTAATTTATTGAAAACTACTCCATCTGATAAAAACGCGCCGTTCCTCACTCCTCTTCCGGTCCTCTCCTCTCCTCTCCCACCTCACCTCCCCGCATCTCACCTCACCTCCCGCTTCCCCTCTTCCTCCTCTACCCGGATCCGCCGCTTCGGCTCCTCTCCTCGGCAGGAACCTGCGAGGCACCGACTCCCCCCACGTCGCAGGCAGGAGGCCGCGCGACCTGATCGCGCGGAGTCGAGGAGAGGAGAGGCGCGGAGCTGCTACCACCGCACCGCCGCAGCCGCAGGAGGAGGAGAGCGGCCCTATCTACCCGCCCCGCGCCGAACCCATGGACTCTGAGCACTGGATCTCGCGCCTGGCCGCCGCGAAGCGGTTCTACGCGGCGCAGCTCGGCCACAGCGGTGCGGCGACCCATTCCTGTTTCGTTCTGCGGGTTGGGTTGGTTTCTGATCGATTGACCGAGGTTTTGTTTGGTTTGGTTTGGTGGGTGCAGATCGGGCTGGGATGGATGAGCTGGACATGGACGAGGAGGTGAGGCCCGAGTTCGCCTGCCCCTACTGCTACGAGGACCACGACGCCGCCTCCCTCTGCGCGCACCTCGAGGAGGAGCACCCGTTCGAGCCCCACCCTGCGGTGAGTGTCGACACGCCCGCCTGCACGCCCGCTGACTTGATCGGAGGCTCGGAGCTGTGTTCCCTTTTCCCCCGCTGGGTAGAGAAGATGAAATTTGTGCTGCGATTTGAGTGGTTCACCTGGAGATTGAGCTCATACCGGTAGACTAGGCATTATAGGGGAAGATGCTATGATTGATTAGGGTCTGGAACCTATCACTCTTATCAGCTAGAGCGTTGACCTGAAGAACTAGATGTTTTATCCCTTTTTTGGATCTCCTGGATGCGAGTAGTAGATGGATCGTACTTGATGGCCATGATAGCTGCAGAGAAACTCTGGTCTGGCTAATTGATATTGGAACTCTATGATATGCCAAAGGTAAATTTAGTGTGTTGATCTGCTCCTTTGTTGGTGTTACAAACCTATAGCTTAGAGTACCTATCAAACGAACAACCAGGGGACTAATGCCTGCGAGAAGGTGGTTTTGCAAATAGCCATTTGGAGAAGGGTGGTATTAACTTTCATCAAAAGAATGAGCATGACTGTGGATTTCAACCTTTGGATTAGTGAACTGAAGTGTCAGCTTCAGGTGGAATAGTTAAATTAATTACGGGTAGTAACTTCTACCTTTCCTGAAGTGAGCTAATCTGTCTCTGAGGTTACATAAATGCGGTGCATATAGATTGGGGATCGTTTTTCTTTACCTCATTTGAACACCTTTTGCTTATCTATTTGCTGCTAGATTTTTGTGTAAGCTAGTAGCATGAATAGAAGTACAGAACTAACATTTACATTGTGTTCTTGCTATTATGCTGTAATAATGATTCATTTCACTGTCTGCTTCCTTACCCAGATTTTTTTCATCGATTTTTATTTCAGGCCTGTCCTGTTTGCTCTGAGATGGTTACAAGGGATATGGTTAACCATATTACTATGCAACATGGATATTTGTTCAAGGTATAATCATATCCCCCCAAAAGTGCAAAATATAACACTCTGGAGCTCTATTGCATAAAAATGTCGCTCAATTTTGAATTTCCAGAAAGCTCATTTAAGTTTTGCCACCTACAGAATCGTCGCCGGTTGCGCAGATTCATTATTCCAGGCAGCCAAGCCCTTTCTTTGCTGAGCCGAGATCTACGGGAAGCCCATTTGCAGGTGCTTCTAGGAGGTGGCCATAGGTCAAGCAACAATAACAACACCACAAGTATCTCAGCTGATCCTCTTCTATCATCGTTCGGCCTTAGCTTCCCAACATCAGAAGCAGAGCAAACATCAAAGTCGACTGTTTCTTGTCCTGATAATGCTACTGTGGTAAAAGAAACTCCCGCCCAGGCGCGAAAGTTAAGGTACGGTGTAACATTCATGCTAAAGAATACCGTCTAGGTATATTCAAGTTGATTCAGCCATATCATTTTCCTGCAATTTTGCAAAACCATACTTTACCAGCTATACTTTCTGGAGGAGTCATTTAGTGTCTAGGAGTATATCTGAGTGGTCTTGTGTGACAGGGAAATCTCTAGTCTGAAGTCTGAACATAGAATCAGAGCCAATGGTCCTAGATAGCTATTGCATTGAATAAATAAGTCTACCACCTAGTTGGTCTCATTGATACATAAACTTCACTTATTGCAACCTATTTTGGAACTGTTAAGCTGAAGCAGATCTTTGTGCAATTATTCAAGTTATTCTAGTCATCTAGCGATATCTTAATGAAAACTTTACATGTTCAGTCATCCGCTTTTTCCTTTTTGGTGGCACAGTATTGATTCATCGCTCACAAGGGAAGAAAGGGAACAGAAACGGAAGCAAGCTAGCGTCAGAGCAACTTTTGTGCAAGACCTGATGCTCTCTACTCTGTTTGGGGAATAGTAAATTATCAATCACTAGAAGGGTCTGCAAAGACTAGCGTGCTCTACCCGTGCTGCTGAACGTGATATCACTGACACAACAGGCGCGCTTCCTGGGTGCTATGCTTCGTCCCTCCCAGTAAGGTGCATAGTTGATGTGGACATGATGTATCTTCTAAGTTACTGTAACTTGGTCTATATCTTCAGTTCCATCAGAATCCGCGACCAGCATGTGCTGTACATGTAAGTCTCGGTTGTACCGCTCCTATATCTGAACTATGAAGCATTGATTTGCTGTACCAACATAATAATTATGTTATGCAACGGCGGATTGCTTTGCACTGCACTGCCAACTGTAGGAGCAATAAACGAGAGATGCAATTCTGTTTAGATTTAGATGTGAAATGCACGTGCGCCAGTAAAGCCTATTATGAAAGTTTATGTACTGCTGTGCTGTGCTTGGCCCAGGGCTCCTCTGCCTTTTGTGTGATCTGGAGTTATCGTAAACAGAAAGTGGATTCGATCGGTTTTTGTGGTTGGCGGCACGAGCGGTTGTCTCCTTTCATGCAGTGCTAAATTGCAGTGACTGTTGCCAGTTGCCACTGCATGATCTGAATTGGCTGCTGAGAGCGAGACTAGTTGGTTTGTTGGCAGTTGGCTCTGAAGGAATGGCGTGCCCGTTTGTCTGCCTGAGAGGTCGAGGGGAAGTACACCAGTAGTCGGGTGTGTCTCAATCGATTATCACGACTCAATTGTCAAGGAGATATTCCAGCCCGTAGAAGCTGCTGGAGCCTGGAACCGTAGCGAAGCTACTGAACCGAGGGAGTTCTCCCCAGCCGATGGCATTTAATTTGGATACGGGTCAACTGAATTTCGAATCCATTTCTCACAACTCAAATTACATCTACTTCCTCCATTTCAAATTACAATTTATTTGACTGTGACGCTAAGTTTGATCAAACTTGAGTTCACAGTCGAACTAACTATAATTTGAAACGGAGGTAATAGTATACTTGTCCATTCAAACCACCATACAAACTACACTAGAAACGTTGGCGCGGCGTTGCCGCGCAGTTGAATGGATCAGGCCAGTGTAGTGGATTTTGAACCCTTTATTCTCTGTATAATGGATCTTTAAGGTTCTGTTAGCGAAAAGTTGAGCTCTCTTTATCCTTCTCTTTCATTCAACAGTGCATTACTTGATACATTTTTTATGGCCCTAGATGTGGGTAGATGAATGCATACTGACGTTGTCATGTTACCCCAAGTGTTCTGATCCACATCCATGTTATGTTCTTTGAAAAAGCCTGTTTGCTTCTCCCAGGCGCCATCACCTTCATCTCCATTCTGTGCGTTCCACTTATTTTCTGATAAGGGGTATCGATGCTGGCCTGTTGCCCCATGGGTTCTTTGATACCTCCGGAGTACTGGACTTCTTCTTCCAGTGTTACGATCATGACCTGATTTTATTCTAACACCTTTATCAGTCGAGGTATCTTTGTAAAGTTAGTGCTTGAAAGGATCAAGATGCCTAAGAGGGGAGTGAATTAGGCTTCTACAAAAATTTAAGTGATAAAACAATCCTATGCAATAAGCCAATTCACCCCATGTGCCTACAAGTGTGGTTTGTGCCTAGCTAGTGTTGAAAGGAGTTAAACAACCTAGTTCCAATCCTACTCTATCATGGCAATTCTAGGAATAGAAATGCGGAATGTAAACTTGCTCAAAGTAAAGAGAAGAGTAGGAAGCCGATTTTTCCCGAGGTATCGAGGAGTCGGCAACTCCCCCCTAGTCCTCGTTGGAGCACCCGCGTAAGGGTATAGCTCCCCCTTGATCCGCGTAAGGATCAAGTGCTCTCGTAGGGGATATCCATTTCCCACTCTGGGACGGCGGATTCCAAACCGTGTACACCTTCTTAGGGCTTCACACAATCTCCACGTGAGCTCCCAAGATCAACACCACCAAGCCGTCTAGGTGATGCGGAATCACCAAGAGTAACAAGCCAAAGATCTTCACTTGACCTAGACTAGACCAAGAGCTATATGGATGCACACTTGCTACTCCCAAGCACTAAAGAGAGTCCTTAATCTTCTCAAGATCAAGAACACCAATGAATCCAAGTGCCTCTCTTGCCCTCAAACACTCCCCAACAACAGCTGGATGAACAGTGAAACCGTGTGGCAAGAGAGTCTCCAAGTAGGAGAAGAGTGGCTATAAATAGCCCACTCAAAAGCTCCTAGCCGTTAGCGCTGACATAGAGGGACCGACTGATTCGGTGCCCTTCAAAGATGGCCACCGAAAAAGTCGGTGCCTTCTTTGATTTGAACTTCCAACGGCTAGTCAGTGACCACCGACTGATTCGGTGGCCACCCCTAGTGCAGCACCGAACCAGTCGGTGCGCACCAGTACCGAACTGGTATTTCCAGCCACAATGACCGACTGATTCGGTGCTGCCCACCGAATTAGTCGGTCCCCCTTGGGGACATGGGCTAGAACTGGATCTCGAGGGCCACCGACTCATACGGTGGATCTTCATGGGGTGCACCGAACCAATCGGTCCCCCTCTATTTTCACTCAGTACCTAACATCCATTTCTAGCCAGAATGACCGACTGATTCGGTGCTGCCCACCGAACCAGTCGGTCCCCTCTGGGACTTAGGCTATCAAGTGGCCGAGGGCACCGACTGATTCGGTGAGCCCTGCTGACAGGGACCGAATAAGTCGGTGCCTCTGTTTGCCTCGCAAAGCAAACAGAGCACCGACTAATTCGGTCACTGCCCCAGTGAGCACCGAAATAGTCGGTCCCTAATGAGTAAACTGCTTCAAACTTCTTAAGGCTGAAACTCGTCCAATTCAAATTCTTTGAGTTACCAACCTTCTCAAGGGCTTTGACATAGCTACCTAGCACTAGGTTTCATAAGTGTGCACCACACCTAAACTCTAGTTTTATCTAGGTCAAGCTACCAATCCTTAACCCCCCTTTATAGTACGGCCAAAGGAAAATGAAAGTGCATCTAGGCCCCTAAGTGGATTTTGGTGAGTTGATGACAATACGATTAAATGTCTAATGTGTTTATCTAAGATTGTGAGCAGGTTGAGATTGTTACATCTATATTGCAAATATTGTCTCATATGTTGAATACAAGTTAAATGGCTCACAATGTTGAAAAGCAAGCAATTATTTGATCTCGTGATGATATTATGAACAAAATGTCAAGCAAGGATTGAATTATACATAGAGATGATTTTCATGATGAAGATACATATTGACAAGTCTCTAGAATATTTGATAAGCTTGATTTACTAGCAAAGGGATCATTTATCAAATAATGGGTTTATTATCAAACAAACATTGCAAGGCTTCATGAGTTCAATATACATGGACATGGTGATATATCTTAGTTGATGGTCTAATTATTGGAAGCTTGCAATATATGGTTTATTCTCTATCAATCAAGAACAAGTATATGAAGAAGGCTCTCATATGCTTATATATTATATTGCCATTCATATGAAACTTTGATTGGCCGAATGGTGAAGGTATTGTCTAGTGCATTGAATCGATGGACGAGGCAAGGGTGAAGGGCAAGTGACGACTTGGCCGCGAAGAACCTAGCTAAGGTGAAGAGTCAAGCCAATGGATAATCACCGAGGGATCAACGGTCAAATGAGTATCATTCTGAATAGCAAAATATGTTATGATTGGTAAAGTGGAGTGACTTGTGATTAAAGAATTGTTAATCATGCAAAACGGAATATCTCAAGTCACTAGCTCAAGATTGGATTTGCTCAAGTGTGATAGCAATGTTGGAAGCCCTCAAAGTGGATAATGATCAAAGTATGGTAGTGATAAAGATCAACAAACTCAAGTGGATTTCATGTATTTATTCCTTGACTTGAGTATAGGTATGCCGTACTATCAAGAGGGATGCAACATTTGCTTTTTGACGAATATCAAAAGTGCTCTTAGGAAACCTATGAGAGAATAGCCTTTGAGTGACTTAATGAGAGTACTAAACATCCTAGCTCTGCTAACTATGGTTGGTTCAACTTTTGGGATGAACTAACAATCCTTTTGTGAGTTTTGGGTGCTAACTGGTACAGGCGGTCAGACCCCCTGTTACAGGCGGTCAGACCCCCTGTAGGGCAACGGCTAGTTTTTCGAATACAGGCGGTCTAACCGCCTGTGACAGGCGGTCTAACCGCATGTCCAACGGCTAGTTGAGAAATGGATGCCTAGAAGTAATTTTTGGATGATCACCTAACTTTGAGAGAGAGCATTTTGCTCACTAACAAAGGCGGCCGGAAATTCCGGTCTTGGGTCGGATTTTCCGGGTGTCACAGAGAGAGACCGGATTAAATTTAGGATTTTCCGGTGTGACTCTCCGTACTGAGTTTGAAATAGGGTGTACCGGAAATTCCGGTCACCCCGACGGAATTTCCGGTCATCTGACAAGCATAACGGCTAGTTTTTGAGTGACCTCTATAAATAGCCCCCATACCCCTTCATTTGATGGAGCTGGTTCCCTTGACACACTACACGCCCAAGAACACTAGAGAAGGCAGCCAAGCTCTCCCCAACCTCTCTTTGTGAGATTTGTGAGATTCAAGCCATATCTTTGAGTTGGGTTGAGAGAGTAAGCTTTGTGTGAGCTTTGTGAGTTCAGTGAGCAATAGAGAGCTGAGAAGAGCATTCCATAGCTTGAGCACTTGTGATTCGCGTCAACAAAGCCATTGGTGCATTTGTTACTCTTGGAGGTTCATCCTCCTAGACGGCTAGGCGTCGCCGGCTAGCTCCCTAGGTGTGGTGAGCAGCGGGAAGTCTGTGAAGGTTGCGCTTCGCCTCCGCAAGGGAAGAAGCAAGCTAGTGGAAGTGAGGAGCGGTTGAAAGAGACCCAACTTGAGTAGGAGGAGTTGAAAAAGACTCCGCCCAAAGAGTTCCTCAACGGAGAGTAGGATCCTTCGTGCTAGGCACGTGGTGGATCCGAACTTCGGTAAAACAAATCTTGTGTCTCTCCATTTACATTTGCATTGCCTCACTTGTGTATTTCTAGCAAAATATTGTGCTTCCGCTTCGATCCACTTGGGTGTGGTTATATTGTGTGCAGGGACTCTATTTATCATATATAGAAGCCACTCCCCAAGTTGTGTTGTGCTAGAAATTGTTTTGCAGCTCGAGGTGGATTTTGGTTCCTCTCTGTGACAGGCGGTCAGACCGCCTGTGACAGGCGGTCAGACCGCCTGTGCCTGGCAGCAAAGCAAAAGAGGGAAGAATTCGAAGAATTTGTTGGTAACGCCTATTCACCCCCCCCTCTAGGCGACATCTCGGTCCTTTCAATTGGTATCAGAGCCGAGGTCTCACTCCTAGGCTTAACCGCCGTGAGAAAGGATGTCGGAAATGTGTGAGGTAACATTTGAGCTTCTCGCTCTAGATGGCTCAAACTACTCTTCATGGTCTGCTCATATTCTTGATATTTTTAGTACCATGAGTTCTCTTGGAGAGCAAATTGTAGTTGCTAGCATTTTGCCCTCTCAATTTGATGAGTTTAATGTTGATATGTCAACTTTGTCTAAAGAGGAGTTAGAATGTTGGCAACTCAACTTTGAAGCTACTAACCTATTGTGGAGATCCTTGAGTCGTGATGTGCAGGAGCTTGTATATAGACTTTGGAGTCTAGATGCACACATCAATTTGGAGTTGATCAAGGATCTATACAATGAGGTTGATAGTGATGATGAAGAAGAAAGTAATGATGAATCACTTGAGGAATGCTCAACATCATCAAATTTCAGTCAAGAGCCTAATATGATATCTCTCAATAAAGAAGAAAGCCAAAAGCATCAAGTTTCGGTTTCTCTGGAACAGGCGGTGAGACCCCTTGTAACAGGCGGTCAGACCGCCTGTAGCAGAGAAGCTGAGTCCATGTGTGTCATGGGAAATTCTGAAGATTCGAGTCAAACTCCATCATATTCAGAAGATCATATGTCTCATGATGAAGTTAATTTATGCTTGATGAGCAAAAAGAAGAAAAACAAGTCAAAGAAGGGTGAAATTCAAAAGATTGAAGAATCAAGCTCTTCGGCCAAAGAAATTGATTTACTCAAAGACAACTACGCCTCTTTGGTCTGTAAGTATGAATCATTGGAGAAAGATTATAGTTGTGCTACTCAATCTCTTTCTTGTGTAGCTTTTTATAAAAAATCCAATGAGATGCTCATAGCTCAACTTGACAAGATTACTAGTGAGCATAAAATTTTGCAAGCAAATTACAAAGAACTTGAGTGCTCTCATGAGAAGGTTGTAGAATCATATGCCACACTTGACATAGCTCATGAGGATGTTTTATTTTCGGTAAAATCAATTAAACCTCTCTCACACCAATGCACATGCTCACTTGTCAATAATGTTATATCTTGCTCTAACTCGTGTGCACAAGCAAGCCAATCTAGCATTGAGCATGTATTTGTAGAAACTTATGATGACCGCATTACACAAGAGAATCAAGAGACTATGCAAGAGGTCAATGTGCTTAAAGGAAGTTTGATTGAGTTGGATGGGAATAGCAAAGTGCAACCTTCTCAAGATAACCGTGATAACATGGTGAACAAGCTTGAGGAGAGATCAATCGCACCTTGCTCACTCCCTCAACAACACATCAAGATCAGCAAAAACAAGGTTGAAGAGAATAACAAGCTAGAGCATATCAAATGCTCTCATTGCTCAACTTTGGGGCATTATGCATTTTCATGCCCTACCAAGCTCAAGGGTGAAAAGACACTCTCTAAGAAGAAAAGAAGCTTATTCAAGAAGAGAGTGTGCTATGGTTGCAAGGAGAAGGGACATCTCATAGCCATGTGTCCGAATGTCACAAGTGTTGATGCCACTGGTGACAGGCGGTTAGAACGGCTGTCACGGCCGGTCAGACCGCCTGTAACCCAGGGTGAACCTCATCAGGGCAGCAACAAGAAAGAAGCTTCTCCTTCAACACATAAGCCCATAAACAAGCAAGATCAATTGATTCAGAAAGTAAAAGTGACAAGGAAGGTAAAATGTAGAATATGCTACACTTGTCGTCAAAAGGGTCACGTGAGCAAAGATTGCCCAAATGGTAACACTCTCAAGTCAGATCTTATTCAATATGATTTCAATAGATTTGGGAGAGACAAAGACGGTACTTGTGCTACTAGAGAAATTTCACCTCAAACTAGCATAAGGACCATTTGGATTCCTAAGCATCTTGTGACTAACCTTTATGGACCCAACAAGGTTTGGGTACCAAAGAACTCTTGCTAAGCTTGCAGGACCATCGAGATGCATTGGACACTTGACTAGAAGATATGAAATCAACGTTTGATCAAATGGTCAAGTGACGAGCCTCTATGTGCAAAATCCTACATCCAATGCTATCTCGGTAACAAATGCAAAATGTCGAGTCATACAATCTGTCATTCCTACATTAACATGCTTACATCCTTAATTTCATATTTGTTTGGCATGTGAGAATGACTTTGACATTTTTATTCAAAATTTACTCTCTTTCCATATGATGCTCTTAATGGCTCTCTATGAGAGCATATGTCTTGTTAATGTCAGAAAATATACATCATGGTTTGTTCATTGACATTTGGAACAAGAAAATTGGAAGATCATCAAATTGTATATCATCTGACACAGGCGGTCAGACCGCCTGTGACAGCCGGTCAGACCGGATGTGGCCAGATGAACAAAAGTGCTCAGTCAAGTGTGCTTCTCTTGTCTTATAAATTGGTTACACATATAGCAATCATTTGATGATCATGCATCCATGGTAAAGAATCTCTTGGCATAATTTCAATTGGCAAATTATCGATATGCTTTGACCAAGTCTTGTGAATAGCACTCCTCTATGTTCAAATGGATGAAAGAGCAATTAAATTGAGAAATTCAATATCTCTTGCACTAATTGAGGGGGAGCCTATTTCACAACTTGTGTCGCTTGTGGGACTAACATTTCTTCTAGTGAACTTGTAGTCTCATGTTTTGTGCACCTATATGCTATCTCTCATCTTTATGTCAAATGAAAGAAAATAAAAAGGGATAAGAGTTAGCTGAATTCTTATGTCAAAATATGCACAAAAATTGGAAGGCTAGAGGCAAAGGTATGTGTTTATGCTTTCACACTCTTATCCTCATGCATCTAGGCCATATTATCATGCTAGTGTGTGATTTGTATGCAATTGTTTCATCTCATTCTATTTATGGATATCTAGTTGATGCCTTTCTTTAAAACTTGACCTAGTGTCATGAAGGTGGTACTTTTGTAAGGTATGAGCTAAGAATGCCATGAGTAACATTGATTTAGAAGGGATGTGTGCTCTATGTGACATAGGATAGAATTTTTGCAAAAACTCAACTAGCATGTGTAGGAAATGTGAAATTTGAAAAATATTTGGTTCTTTGTCTTCGTGACTCTATTGATCCACTTGTGACTATTGTTCACTATGTTTGTTTGATGGCTAGTCACAAGTGGTGAGATTTCTTTCTCAAGTCCATAATTATCCTTTATCTCTTGGAAGTATCAAGAAGTGCATTCACTCTGGATTATCCTATACTCTTCCAAGAAACTGAGAATTTGGATTATATCTCATCTAAAATCTTATGTCCTAATTTTGTGAAGAAAGGAAAAATCTAAGCTTTGGATCAATGTTCATTTACATATCTCATATCCAAGCTTTATGGAGAAAATTTGAAGTGCAAAAATTCTACACCTTGATCTACAAATCACCTCCAATTGAAAATCTTCTAGAAAAAACCAACATCTGCCTCTCTGGGCACAGGCGGTCTGACCGCCTGTCACAGGCGGTCTGACCGCCTGTACCCAGACTTACCATTTTACCACCCCGTGAATCTACAGTGGAGATTTCATCCTAATTTACTCCTCACCACATCTGCATCTTCCTCCTCCCGTCCTCCACGAGCTCCACGCCGCCATCTCTCTCTCTCCATGGCGATTTGAGGATTCAACCAAGGAAAAGGTCGCCCCATTGAAGAAATCAATTCTCCTCCATCGGTTTAACCGGCTCCCAACCGGTTGCATCGATTCAAATCGAGTTTTCTCTCTCCAAGGTACTTTCAAACTTGCTTTGACCCGTTCTATCTCCTCCATGGATTAGTTTGAAAACCCCTTGGTACATCATCTACTGACAATGCCTAGAAGCTATTCCCCAAGTTTCATTCGATTCCGTTGGGTAGATTGGTGGGAACCGAATTTTTGGTGTCACTGCAACAGGCGGTCTAGACCGCCTGCACAGGCGGTCTGACCGCCTGGAGTTTTGAAACCCAAAATTCGATTTCTTCAATTTATTCAACTCATCTATGACTAGGATTGTATCTTGTGCCTAAATGATCATATCTTGAACATATATCTCCTCAGATTGTCGCTAGAATACTTTGGCCTGTTCTGGGCACAGGCGGTCTGACCGCCTGTTACAGGCGGTTCGACCGGCCGTGCCCGAGCAGACCAAATTGCTCTTGTTGCCTATCTTGACAATCTATTATCAGTTCTTGTGTCTCATATACATCATGTTTATATCCTTGGTGACACAGGACAGCAGTCATGCCTAAGAACACTCATGCAGAAAGAACCAAAAAGGCAAGGGCAGATAAGTATAGTGGACAAGATGAAGGAAGAGTTCTGAGAGAAAGAAAAAGGCCTCCTGTTGATGATGTGATTGAGGAAGAAGGAGATGACACCACAAGTTCAAATGACAATCCTGAATATGTGGCGCTGACTCATAGTGGCAGGAGACTTGGAGAGGATGATACTGAGGATATCACATATGGCGGACCTGGTAATGCAAGAGATGAGAGCAGCGGTGATGGTGAACATGGAGATGATGGCACTAGTGATGATGATGGTACAAATGATGAAGACAGTGATGATGCAGGAAATAATCAAATGCCCACCATTCGCAGACCTTTCTATGCCTACGGCAGAGCACCAGTAGATTATATTGGTGATCGGATGGCAGCTACTGCAAAGAAGCTTAGAGGTGAAAATCCTTATGAAAACCCAAGGTTTGGTGGTGAACCAAGGTTCTGGTCTCAATTCCAACAAGATTACTATACTTCAGCCATCATCAGAAAAGCTAAGATTACTCATGAGGCTCAGTTTGTTGATTGGCCATATATGAGCAAGAAGAACAATGCTATTTTCAATGAGGTAATCAATGCTTGTGCTGAAAAGAGGATCAAGCACATTATGGGTTTCAAGCAGAATTGGAACAAAGAAATCATTGCACAGTTCTATGCCACGGTTTACTTTGGGCAATGGAAGGGAGAGAGAGCTATGCTATGGATGACAGAAGGTGAGCGCTATCACATCACCTATGACCACTTTGCTAGACTTCTTAAGCTGGGGGCAGAGGATGCTGATTATCCAAAACTTCATGATGCAAATGTGCTTGAGAGTCATGAGCTGAGCTTTATGTATCCTAGAGATAGAAGAGCCGACTGGGGCAAAGTCAATGGCCTTTATTCATATTATGGAGTGCTCTATCGTCTCTTTAGAAAGACTCTCACTCCTAGAGATGGGAACACATCTGATATCACTCTTTATCAGAGGAACTTGATGGCAGCCATGAGACCAGGGGCACCTCAATTTAGTGTTGGGGATTTCATTTGGCATGAGATCAAGTATGTGTCTGAGACTCCTCAGAAGACTTGCAGCTACAGCCCAATTCTCATGCTCCTGTTAAAGAAGGTGACTGGAATCAAGTATCCAGCAGATGTGAAGCACAAACCCTTGAGACCATCAGTTAGTAAAAATCCAAGGGTTCCATCACCTCCAGCAGAGATTCTAGAAGAACCACAGCCTCAGCCACAGGTACAACAGCCGGTTGTGCATGGAGATGCAGGCGGTCTAGACCGCCCGCACAGGCGGTCTGACCGCCCGTTGCAGGGAGAGCAAGAAAAGTCCACTTCTCCAGTTAAAAAGTTCTTCAGCTACTTCATGAATATCTGCAAGAGTCAGAGGGCTATTCAAATTGAGCAGCAGAAACAATAGAGAGAGAACAAGAAGACTAGGGACTCGATCAAAATGATGCATAACTCTATGGGTGTCAGTCCAGCTCGTTCACCTATCTCTCCCATGCCTCCGGAAGTTCAGTTTCCCTCAGAAGAAGAAATGGTAAAAAGTTATGAAGACTCAGGGATTCTTCATCAATATGGCAGCATGCTTGCTCCTTACATGAGTGGTGCCTTTGCTTCTCAACCTCCACCTTATGGACCTCCACCTTCTTTCCCACCTGTCTATGGAGGTATGCCAGCACCCATGTATGGATCATATCCTCAGATGCCTCCTCTTCCAGCTTATGGCAGTGTTCCCGGACCTTCTTTCCAACATCCGGCTCATGCACCTTCCTCATCCACTGATGCACCGGGTGATGCTACTATGGGAACTACAAGCGAGGACTTTGCAGCAGCAGCTACGGCTTCATTCTTTCAGCCCTCCAATAATGCTTTTGCCAATGAATGGCACATGTGATCTATGGATACTTTTGTTCTTCTCGAGGCCCTTTTATGGATGTTTGATGACAAAGGGGGAGAAGAATATGGATTAGAGCTGAATATGGATTAAAGCTTTGTGGCTGTTCAAAGTTCATTTTCATAAGTTTATTGTACTATCTGAATATGGATTAAAGCTTTGTGGCTGTTCAAAGTTCATTTTCATAAGTTTATTGTACTATCTTTGGTGAATGGAACTTTGTAACAATCTAGTACTCTAATCTCTTTGTGGACTTGAGAACATTTGTAATGTGTGCTATTATGAGTGTTGAACTTTATTTATGTATCATAAGTGACTTGTGCTAGAGTGATATGCATATTTGATTGATGATTGTTTTTGTGTATGTGCTGTCTGGGCACAGGCGGTCTGACCGCCTGTCACCGGACAGCAACACACATATTTTTCTTGTGTGGATTTTGTCATATGTCATATGCATCACGGCTTATCATGTCATACACATCTGATGCATCCATATATTCTGAGATATAGGGGGAGTTTCCATGTTTTACATATAAATGTGTGTAATTGGCATTTGAGGCCAAATTGGAAAAAGTTCACTCAAAGCACACATTTAGGGGAGCTTGCTCTATGTCTAAGAATCTGAAACTAATTCATTGATATATCTCTAAGCTTTAATCGAGTTGTCATCAATCACCAAAAAGGGGGAGATTGAAAGTGCATCTAGGCCCCTAAGTGGATTTTGGTGAGTTGATGACAATACGATTAAATGTCTAATGTGTTTATCTAAGATTGTGAGCAGGTTGAGATTGTTACATCTATATTGCAAATATTGTCTCATATGTTGAATACAAGTTAAATGGCTCACAATGTTGAAAAGCAAGCAATTATTTGATCTCGTGATGATATTATGAACAAAATGTCAAGCAAGGATTGAATTATACATAGAGATGATTTTCATGATGAAGATACATATTGACAAGTCTCTAGAATATTTGATAAGCTTGATTTACTAGCAAAGGGATCATTTATCAAATAATGGGTTTATTATCAAACAAACATTGCAAGGCTTCATGAGTTCAATATACATGGACATGGTGATATATCTTAGTTGATGGTCTAATTATTGGAAGCTTGCAATATATGGTTTATTCTCTATCAATCAAGAACAAGTATATGAAGAAGGCTCTCATATGCTTATATATTATATTGCCATTCATATGAAACTTTGATTGGCCGAATGGTGAAGGTATTGTCTAGTGCATTGAATCGATGGACGAGGCAAGGGTGAAGGGCAAGTGACGACTTGGCCGCGAAGAACCTAGCTAAGGTGAAGAGTCAAGCCAATGGATAATCACCGAGGGATCAACGGTCAAATGAGTATCATTCTGAATAGCAAAATATGTTATGATTGGTAAAGTGGAGTGACTTGTGATTAAAGAATTGTTAATCATGCAAAACGGAATATCTCAAGTCACTAGCTCAAGATTGGATTTGCTCAAGTGTGATAGCAATGTTGGAAGCCCTCAAAGTGGATAATGATCAAAGTATGGTAGTGATAAAGATCAACAAACTCAAGTGGATTTCATGTATTTATTCCTTGACTTGAGTATAGGTATGCCGTACTATCAAGAGGGATGCAACATTTGCTTTTTGACGAATATCAAAAGTGCTCTTAGGAAACCTATGAGAGAATAGCCTTTGAGTGACTTAATGAGAGTACTAAACATCCTAGCTCTGCTAACTATGGTTGGTTCAACTTTTGGGATGAACTAACAATCCTTTTGTGAGTTTTGGGTGCTAACTGGTACAGGCGGTCAGACCCCCTGTTACAGGCGGTCAGACCCCCTGTAGGGCAACGGCTAGTTTTTCGAATACAGGCGGTCTAACCGCCTGTGACAGGCGGTCTAACCGCATGTCCAACGGCTAGTTGAGAAATGGATGCCTAGAAGTAATTTTTGGATGATCACCTAACTTTGAGAGAGAGCATTTTGCTCACTAACAAAGGCGGCCGGAAATTCCGGTCTTGGGTCGGATTTTCCGGGTGTCACAGAGAGAGACCGGATTAAATTTAGGATTTTCCGGTGTGACTCTCCGTACTGAGTTTGAAATAGGGTGTACCGGAAATTCCGGTCACCCCGACGGAATTTCCGGTCATCTGACAAGCATAACGGCTAGTTTTTGAGTGACCTCTATAAATAGCCCCCATACCCCTTCATTTGATGGAGCTGGTTCCCTTGACACACTACACGCCCAAGAACACTAGAGAAGGCAGCCAAGCTCTCCCCAACCTCTCTTTGTGAGATTTGTGAGATTCAAGCCATATCTTTGAGTTGGGTTGAGAGAGTAAGCTTTGTGTGAGCTTTGTGAGTTCAGTGAGCAATAGAGAGCTGAGAAGAGCATTCCATAGCTTGAGCACTTGTGATTCGCGTCAACAAAGCCATTGGTGCATTTGTTACTCTTGGAGGTTCATCCTCCTAGACGGCTAGGCGTCGCCGGCTAGCTCCCTAGGTGTGGTGAGCAGCGGGAAGTCTGTGAAGGTTGCGCTTCGCCTCCGCAAGGGAAGAAGCAAGCTAGTGGAAGTGAGGAGCGGTTGAAAGAGACCCAACTTGAGTAGGAGGAGTTGAAAAAGACTCCGCCCAAAGAGTTCCTCAACGGAGAGTAGGATCCTTCGTGCTAGGCACGTGGTGGATCCGAACTTCGGTAAAACAAATCTTGTGTCTCTCCATTTACATTTGCATTGCCTCACTTGTGTATTTCTAGCAAAATATTGTGCTTCCGCTTCGATCCACTTGGGTGTGGTTATATTGTGTGCAGGGACTCTATTTATCATATATAGAAGCCACTCCCCAAGTTGTGTTGTGCTAGAAATTGTTTTGCAGCTCGAGGTGGATTTTGGTTCCTCTCTGTGACAGGCGGTCAGACCGCCTGTGACAGGCAGCAAAGCAAAAGAGGGAAGAATTCGAAGAATTTGTTGGTAACGCCTATTCACCCCCCCCCTCTAGGCGACATCTCGGTCCTTTCAGAAAACAAAGACCTAAACTACTTTAAGTGCCTCTCATCATCCAAACGGCACTTAGAACTAGCTTGTTCTTAATCTTCGATCATATCCTTTGCACCAATACAATCATTCGCGAATGATGGGGGCCAAGAATACCATAAAAGCCCATCATTGCACTAACTTAACTTAGTTTCTGCAAAACACTTGTTAGTCGCAATGATAATGTTGCCATTAATCGCCAAAACCAAATTAGGGGCCTAGATGCTCTTTTAATCTCCCCCTTTTTGGTGATTGATGACAACACAACAACTAAAAGGATATGAGAGAAGTAAAAAGAGGTAAAAGGCGGTAGATGAACTTGAATTGCATGAACTAATAAAGGACAGCGGAAGCGAAACACATAGTTCATACAAAACAAGATGAGCATTATTGCATAAGGATAGATAGAGAAAGCATAAGTGCACATAAGAGTGAGAGACATGACATGAGATATATTAACAAAAGCACATGTCAACCACATTGAGTTCCAAGGGTAGCATAACAAGCATCACACATAAGCATCATACATATAAACATAAAGACAAGTGCACGAAGAAAACATGATGCATGAGTTCACTCAAAGAGCCAAAAGTCTATGCTACCCAAGCTCCCCCTATCTCTCATATCTCACTCTCTCCCCCTTTGGCGTCAAGCACCAAGGCTAAGCGTCGGAGGCGGGAGGAGCGCTCGCAGATGGGTCGAGAGCCATGGAGGTAGGAACTGCTGCTGCTGCTTCTTCGGCTTCCTTCTCGATCTCATCAAGAAACGGAGTGGCTCCAGAAGTGGTACGCACTGGAGGATCTTGAAGCGGAAGATCAACCCCCGAGCTGATGGCCTCAAGTATCTGTGCCTCAAGAGCTGACTGTATATCTGAATCTGGCACAAGCTGAGGTGGAAGCTGAGTCTGAGAAGCAGGCTGGGGCTGACTCGACTGGGGTGTATCAAGGTTGAGTAGATCTGTGTAACTGCACCCCAACTGACTGGACCCTGGAGACGTGAGTGGGGTGGTCTCAGTCATAACAGCTGTCACTGCCGGTGTGCTCCCAAACTGTCTAACAAAGGTAGACGTAGGTGTGCCGAACGTAGTAGGTATGTCATGAAGACCAACGGACACACTCTTCGTGACTGGCTCATATGGTGCCATCTGAGGAGAACTGAGCGAGGCCATGGGATGCACAGGGGACATCGGTACTCGAGGAGGAAGGCCAGGGTGAGCCGGGCGAGGTAGACTCTGAAGTGGGGGCCCTGGGAACACCGGAGGAGGAGCAATAGCCGTCTGCTGAAAGAGATACTGAAACTGGTACTGGGTAAAGTCCGCCTGCCTCCTCTGCTGCTCAGCCAAAGACTGCATGAGCTCTGCATGCTGACATGCCTGCTGCTGCTGCTGAGCCTGCATCTGAACAATAGCTGAGGACATGGTCTGGATAGACTGCATCATGACCGCCATCATCTCTATAGGGGAAGGCCCAGTGGTAGGAGGAGGTGCTCCAGGCTGCTGAGGTGCCTGAGAGACAGGAGCGGCCTCTGTGACTGGTACGGACCGGGAACCTCCAGCCTCGGAGTCGTGAGGGGCACTGAACGGAGGGACAAAAGGTATCGCAAAGTCCTCGTCCTCCGAGTCAGTGTCAGAGAGAGAGAGAGTCGCTGTCTAGGATCTGCTGAATGCCCTCAAGGCCTGCCTCAATCTCTGACTGACGTAGCTGCTGATCCTCTGCCTCATACTGTGCTCTCTGCTCAGGTGTCCACTGCTGGGCCACGTGGCGTAGAGCTCTCTGACCACGGCGACGATCATTGGGCTTGGCAGGTTTGTAATCAATGAACATGGGAGTCTTGTCGGCAAGACGCTCTGCCTGAGCCTCATCTCCACAGCTAGCAGCAAGGATACAACTGATGATGTGAGCATATGGTAAGAATCTGCCAACTTTGAGTCCATCTGCTATCACATCCTCAATCTCACACAGAATAAAGTCAATGACATCAAAAGGCATGCGCTGAACCATGTGAGCCAGGAGCCACTGCTGCAGAGCTGTCACAGCCTCTCTGTTGCCAGTACGGGGCAGCAGAGAACGACGAAGGGCCTCTAGTAGAATGTATGCCAGCTGGGTCAGGCCAGACGGGTGTCTCTCAGAAGCTGCACCAAACGGAGGACGGTAGATGGCAGAGGCGGTCTCATGATCTGGTGCATATATCCCCACTGAGTATGGACGACGAGGAGGCTCCACGAGTCAATCTGTATCGTCGGTTCTGGTCATGTACTCAATGAACCTGTGCTCAGGGTCAATCCAGACTGAAGCATAGAATTAATAAACCCACTGCTTCACCACTCTGCCAGGTGTCGTCAAGATCTGAAGCAAACCAGGCATATATGCAATGTAGCGTCGAAGCTCAGCGACTGTGATACCTGCTGCCCTGGCCAGAGTATCTGGGACTAGCACCCTGTGACTGAAGAACTGAGCAGGAGCGTTGATATACGCTCTGTAGAAAGCCTCCTGCATGTCTGTCCAGAAGATGCACTCATCTGGTGTCTCTCTAGTCTCAGGAAATCAGGTCTTGTACTTCCGAAGCCTGAGCTTCCATACTGTCCCTGCTATGGCTTTCTTCAACTCCTGATATGGCGGTACAACTGCAGGAGTGTCAGAGTCTGAGCTCTCTGGTGCCTTTGGGATCTCTGGTAAGGTGGAGACAACCTCCCGTGCCCTCTTCTTGCCACGAGTAGCGGTGGGTGTGGCAGTAGAAGGAGGACGCGGGCGGGCCTTCGAGGTGGTGGAAGCTGGAGTCTCTGTCACAAGTGAGTTCGTCTGAGAACGTGTACGCCCTGAGTGGCGTGGCTGAGGTGGTTGGGGACCCTCAGGAGCTGCTGGTGACCCTGTGGTGTCAACGATCTGAAACTGAGCGGCGCCGCGCTTAACACGCTCAGCAGCCCTGACAGCTGCTATAGTAGCCTCCCAGTTGTCAGGATGACTAGGGGGAAGCTTCTTCTTCTTCTTAACAACAGCCTTGGCCTTGCCCTTCTTCGGGTCCCGCGGGGGACTCGGAGGAGGTAGATCATCACCCCCTGCACTGCTAGAACCTCCCTGAACATCTGCCATACTGTAACTGAGAGAGCCGCTCTGTGAAAACCCCTGAGACTAGCAAGGTCCTTGATCAAGGCTTTACCTTGACTGTCCAGAAAAAGAACCTGAGGCTTTGCCTCAAGCACTGCCACTGCGAACTGTCACTGCCACTGCTGTAACTGAGCCTGTCTCAACAACCACACCTGCTCGCAAAAAGAAAAAAATATATATAGAGGCATAGCTAATTAGTAGAGAATCCTAGAAAGCATGAAATAGATAAGAGCTTGGAAGCACGTCTATCCTAGGATATGATTGAAATGTAGCTCTCATTAATCCAGATAAATTGTATGAATTATAATCATCAAGAGATAATGAGAGCAAAAATTACTCTAGCTCTAATTGTGTCATATAGTAAGAATATGAATAAAATTCTACTCATGAGCACATAGAGAATAGGCAAGGTGCATTGTTCAAATTTTAGTTTGAATTCCAAATTTTAGTTTAAAATTTCTTATCTCTCTAGGGTTTGAGATCCAAAAGGAGTGAGAGAGAGAGGAAAGAGGAGAAAAAGTTGCACCTTACACGAAATCGGAAGAGGGAGAGGTGGATTGAGTCCACGAGCTCAGGGGGGCGTTCGCTTCGTCGGCGACAGAGGCGTGGCGGCGGTAGGAGGCGACGACGACAACGCTTGGCGGCGCTAGGGTTTTGAGGGAGGGCGGAGTTGGCGTGATGGCGAGGTGGCTGTGATGGCGCGCGAGGCGACGTAAAGCGACTGCGGCGGCGCTAGGCGCAGCGCGGTGGAGCGGCGTCGCAGGCGCACGGCTGGCGGCGGAGCTGCTGGCAGCGGCGCTGCTTGCGGCGGCGCAGCAGTCGTGCGGGAGGAGGAGGAAGAAAGACGAAAGGCTGGCAGGTGGGCCCCCTTGAGCGGTGAACGGATAGGGTAAGAAGGAATGGACGGACGAGATTGAACGATTTTGAATCAACAGTATAGATCTACTCGGCGTCGGGGGGGACCGACTGATTCGGTCGTGCACGGTGATGGGCACCGAACCAGTCGGTGGGGTGTGGGTTTAACCCGCACACATACAGAGCACCGACTGATTCGGTGGCCTCCACCGTGTACCACCGAATTAGTCGATCCGCACCAGAGCCAAAACAGCAGATAGACAAAGAATGACCGACTGATTTGGTCCCCTCCAGGAAAAGCGTCCATGGATCTGCAGTGAGGATTTTTCAAGGATTTTTCGCGGAATTTTCTTGTCTCAAGTCCATGGATCCAAAGAGAGGCAAATAAATATGATTCTTGGACAGAGACAAGCGAACCTCTCTCAAACACTCATGTTTCAAAGTATTTTCATATATGGCCAAGTGGCTTAACATAGTTTTGAAATCGAAAACCAAAGCCAAAGCACCGGAGGGCACCAACACCTAGAGAGAGCACAGGGGATGATGCAATCAGTCCATGCTCCCCCTAAATGTATGCCACAACCAAATGCCAACAAAACGACTAAACAAACACAATGCAAGATGTATGCAAGTACATAGACAAGTATTTAAAGCTGAAATTTAAATCTATCTTGCCAAGTTTGAACCCTTTGTAAGCTTACTCATGGATTTCACCACTATCTTTCAAAGGTTAGACAAGCTCCTGATGCATATGAGATATACTACACATGATATGCAAAACAAAGTCTAGCAACTATTTTTTTTTGTTTTTCAAGCATATCTATATACAAACAACATTGAGCATTCTAGGTGAAATTGGAGAAGTCAACCACATTAAGTTCATTCCACAAGTTGCAAAACCTATTTTCATCCAAAGGCTTTGTGAAGATATTCGCCAACTGATCATCCGTCCTTACACCATGCAAAGATATATCATCCTTAGCTATATGATCTCTAATAAAGTGGTGACGGATATTTATGTACTTGGTACGTGAGTGTTGGACGGGGTTATTTGCAAGTTTTACCGCACTCTCATTGTCACAAAGTAAGGGTACACTCCTAAGAACTAGGCCATAGTGTAGGAGTGTTTGAGTGATGTAAAGGATTTGTGCACAACAAGAGCCGGCGGCGATGTACTCGGCCTCGGTGGTTGAAAGAGTCACACTATTTTGCTTTTTAGAGGACCAAGAGACTAGCGACCTACCAAGCAATTGGCACCCGCCGGAAGTACTTTTCCTATCCACTTTGCAACCCGCATAATCCGCATCGGAATAGCCAACGAGTTCAAAGTGTGCTCCTTTGGGATACCAAAGGCCAATGCTTGGTGAATATTTGAGATATCTAAAGATCCTTTTCACGGCCTTAATGTGTGCTTCTTTGGGATTGGCTTGAAAACGAGCACACATACATATACTAAACATGATGTCAGGCCTAGATACGGTAAGATAAAGTAGACTACCAATCATAGAACGATAAAGAGTTTGGTCTACCGGTTTATCTCCCTCATCAAGGTCGAGATGCCCATTAGTTGCCATGGGGGTCTTGATGGGCTTGCAATCTTCCATCTTGAAGCGCTTGAGAAGGTCCTCGGTATATTTCTCTTGACATATAAAGGTGTCTTCTTCAAGTTGCTTGATTTGAAATCCAAGGAAGAAAGTAAGTTCACCAATCATTGACATCTCAAACCCCTGACATCATTTCACCAAATTTCTTGCATGTCTCTTCATTTGTTGAGCCAAATATAATGTCATCCACATAGACTTGGCAAACAAAAAGCTCGCCATTCTCCTTCTTGGTGAAGAGTGTAGTATCAACTTTCCCAATCTTGTATCCCTTGGCAATGAGAAAATCTCGGAGACGCTCATACCAAGCCCTTGGAGCTTGTTTGAGTCCATAGAGTGCCTTGGATAGCTTGAACACATGATTGGGGTTGTATGGATCTTCAAAGCCCGGTGGTTGTTCTACATAAAACTCTTCATTGATGTACCCATTGAGGAATGCACTCTTGACGTCCATTTGGTAGAGTTTCATATCATGACAAGAGGCATAAGCAAGGAGAATGCGGATTGCCTCTAATCTAGCCACCGAAGCAAAATTCTCTCCAAAGTCAAGTCCTTCAATTTGAGAGAACCCCTTTGCAACCAATCTTGCCTTGTTCCTCACAACATTCCCTTGGTCATCTTGCTTGTTTCTAAACACCCACTTAGTACCAATCACTCTAGCACCACTTGGCCTCTCCACCAAAGTCCATACATCATTCCGGGTGAAGTTGTTGAGTTCTTCATGCATTGCATTCACCCAATTTGGATCAATCAAGTCTTCTTCAACTTTGGATGGCTCCTTCTTTGAGACAAAGGAGTAGCACTCACAAAACATTGCATGTTGATTCTTTGATCTTTTCATGATTCCTTTGGTGGGGCTTCCAATAATGAGATTTTTGGGATGCTCTTGAATTCTTGGATTGTGTCTTCTAAGTGGTTGTTCTTGAGGAGCCCTTGGAGCATCACCATTTTGAGCTTGAGTCTCTACCTCTTCTTGTGGAATATGAACATCTTCATGAGAAAATGGTGTGTCATCTTCATCATTCTTGCTTTTATCCACATCCACTTGAGGCACCATGGAGGAAGAAGTTGTTGAGTTCTTCATGCATTGCATTCACCCAATTTGGATCAATCAAGTCTTCTTTAACTTTGGATGGCTCCTTCTTTGAGACAAAGGAGTAGTACTCACAAAACATTACATGTTGATTCTTTGATCTTTTTATGATTCCTTTGGTGGGGCTTCCAATAATGAGATTTTTGGGATGATCTTGAATTCTTGGATTGTGTCTTCTAGGTGGTTGTTCTTGAGGAGCCCTTGGAGCATCAACATTTTGAGCTTGAGTCTCTACCTCTTCTTGTGGAATATGAACATATTCATGAGAAAATGGTGTGTCATCTTCATCATTCTTGCTTTTATCCACATCCACTTGAGGCACCATGGAGGAAGAAGATGGTTGATTGATCTTTTGCACTTCATCATTATCTTCCTTTGGCTCGATGACTCCAACTTGCATGTTTTTCATCGCCTCCCTCAAGGGTTCACCACCTACATCATCAAAATTTTCCATTGGTCATTGGGAGCCATTAGATTCATCAAACTCCACGGCATATATTTCTTCAACTAAGCCGGTGGCCAAATTGAATACTCTACATGTTTTGGACTTCAATGAGTAACCAAGAAGAAAACCAATTTCACAACGTTTTTGAAAACTTCCCTAGATGTTGCCGCTTCTTGTACATGTAGCATTTGCAACCGAACACCCGTAAGTAAGAGATATTGGGCTTCCTCCCAACGAGCAACTCATATGGCATCTTCTTCAAGAGGCGGTGAGGAAAGAGCCTATTTGATGCATAGCATGCGGTGTTCTAGCCAAGGTGATCAAGGTTCTATTCTTGCTCTCCACTACTCCATTTTGTTGAGGTGTGTAAGTTGCGGAGAACTCATGCTTGATCCCAATTTCATCGCAATATGCTTCAATATTGGAGTTGGCAAACTCGGTACCATTGTCACTTCTAATCTTCACCAAAGTTACTTGATATTTATTTTGAGCTTTCTTGGCAAACTTCTTGAAGACCTTTGCAACCTCGGACTTGTCATGAAGAAAGAACACCCAAGTGTATCTAGAGAAGTCATCCACTACCACAAGACAATAGAGATTCCCACCAATGCTAGCATAAGTTGTTGGTCCAAACAAATCCATGTGAAGAAGCTCTAGAGGTCTTGATGTAGATACATAAGCTTTGGTTGGATGTGTATTTGCTACTTGTTTGCCGGCTTGACATGCACTACACAATTTGTCCTTCTCAAACTTGATGTTCTTTAAGCCCACAACCAAATCTTTCTTCACTAGCTTCTTGAGGGTACCCATACCAACATGTGCAAGTCTTCTATGCCACAACCAACCCTTAGAAGCCTTGGAGAATAAGCAAGTGCACAAGCTTGTTTCATTTGAGTTGAAGTCAACAAGATAGAGATTGTTGTATCTAAAGCCCTTGAATATTTCTTCATCACTTTCCTTCTTTTTGACAACTACCCCTTCATCGGTGAATATGCACTTGTAGCCCAAATCACATAGTTGGCCAATGGACAAGAGGTTGAAGCTCAAAGTGTCAACTAGTAGCACATTGGAGATGGAGTGATCATTGGAGATATCAATCTTGCCAATCCCTTCAACCTTGCCCTTGGAGTTGTCACCAAATGTAATCTTCTCATGACTTCCACTCTCTTCTAGTGAGGTGAACATCCGGAGATCACCGGTCATATGTTGAGTACATCCACTATCCATAACCCAATGGTGTCCACCGGTCTTGTAGTTCACCTACACCAACAAACCAAATCAAGCTTGAGGTTTAGCTACACAAACCTTTAAGAAAGTTTGGGAGCTAGAGGTTGATGATGATGCAAAGTTTGACTTGTGTGGTTCACTCAATTTTGTGATAAAAATCTTGGGCACCCAAAATTGCTTAGGCCTAGTTGAATCCTTAGGTCCAAAGAATCTCACTACCACCTTCCCACTTGATGTCTTGGACACACCATAATGAGCATTGAATGCCTTAGGTCTCAAGTGATCTTTCATTTTTGGAGGAGGTGTATTGCATTCATGAGCAAAGTGACCCTCTTGTTGACACTCGGTGCAATACTTGGTCTTGGGCTTGTAAGACTTGGGTTGAGATATCTTGTTCTTAGCTTCAATAATCTTGGTGGACAAATATCCAAGCCCTTGGGTGTTATAGTTGATTGCTCTATCGGACAACATCTTGCCTAAGAGTTGATTGCCATTTGTGAGAGTGTTGTAACCGGACTATAGATCATTCACTTGTTGCTTGAGCCTATGAATCTCACTCATGGCATGCTTGTTCTTGACTTGAAGGTCCACATAGTCTTTGCCAAGTATGCCATTCGGTGACACACCCAACACAAACTTGCCCTTGCATGTTGCACAACTCTTGATTGAATTATCATTGCTAGAGCCTTCACCTTGATTTGAGTGACTAGCCTCCATTGGGGGATTAGGCGAATCACTCATAGCTTCATCATTTGCCTTCATTGGAGGATTAGACGAGATCTCAAGCAAATCATCACATTGAATTCTACAATCAACTTACCCTATGCTTTCCTCAAGAAGATCATCATCTCACTTGATAACACATCAAACTTTTCTTCAAGCAACTTGTGGTGGGTAGTGAGCTCTTGGAACTTGATTTTCAACTCATCATGATCACTAGCAAGCTTAACATGCTCAAGTTTTATCTCTATGTTCTTAGCTTCTAGATCATCATATTTTGTAACTAGTTTTGCCTTCTTTTGCTCAAGCCTATCAATTTTCTCATTTGATTCTCTAATGATGCTAGTATATTGTTTAAGATAAGCAACTAGATCATCATAAGAGGGCTCATCATCATCACTATCGCTATCACTTGCATCTTCCTGATGCGAAGACTTTCTCACCTTGCTATCACCCTCTGCCATGAGGCAAAAGTCTTTTCTTGACTTGGAGCTTGAGCAAGGCGGTGGAGGGATGGAAGCACCAATTGCAAGACCGGCAACTCCTTAATCTTCACTTTTATTTGTTGGGTGATCCAATCCCCAATATAAGCTCTTCCTTGCTTCTTTTTTGTGGGTGTGGAAGACTTATTCTTGTTGCCATCTTTATTGCTCTTAAAGTTCTTTTTGTAGTCACCATCATCATCACTCTCCTCCTTCTTGTAGTTCTTATTCTTTCTCTTGCCGGGGAGAGGACATTGATGTGCAAGATGGCCGAGCTCACCACAATTATAGCAAGATAGACTTCTTCTTGATAGAGAATTTCTTACTCTTGTGGTTGAAGTCAATTCCCTTCTTGGCAAGCTTCCGAAGCATCTTGGTGGTCTTTCTCACAATGAGGGCAACTTCATCGAGCTCCTCACTCTTGCCATCGTCATCATCTTCACTTGACTCCTCAACAATCACCTTATTCATCTTCTTATCTTTACTAGGCTTGAAGGCAATGTCTTGCTTGATAGAGGAAGATGAGCCTTCATACTTCTCATATTCTTTTGTGTAGCCCATGTAATCTTCATGGCCCTTGATCTTCCCCAAAATCTTGGTGATAGTGTGAGAGTTGAGATCATCATAGAAGTAGACGGTGACGATGCCGGAGTACTTGTCACTTGGAAGAGCACTTAGGAATCTTCTCTTGACTTCAAGCTCCTCCATCTTGGTGACATCAAGTTCATTCAATTCCTCTACAAGAGCATTCAAACGTGAGTACATGGTACGAGCACATTCATTAGGAAATTTCTTGAAAGCATTGATTTTATCCATAATAACTTTGTGTCGCTCCTCTCTCTCATCCATAGAACCCATGTGAATCTCAACAAGTTTCGTCCACATTTTATGGGCTTTTGTCTCACTTCTAACTTGGTTGAAGTTTTCCTTGTTGAGACTTCTAAGGAGAGTGTTCCTAGCCTTAGCATTGAGCCTCGCATGAGACACCTCAAGTGCGGTGAGGTTATCCTCATCAACGGGCGCGGGAAAGCCAACGGTGGTAGCCCTAAGCACATCGGCATCCATGGCATCAAGGTATGCTTCTATACGGATCTTCTAATAAGAAAAATCCTTGCCATCGAAAACCGGGGGAGGCCCTTCACTAGATATCTTGCTCGAGGCGGTGAAGCCTATCCTTTGAGCAACCTGGCTCTGATACCAATTGAAAGGATCAAGATGCCTAAGAGGAGGGGGTGAATTAGTCTTCTACAAAAATTTAAGTGATAAAGCAATCCTATGCAATAAGCCAATTCACCCCGTGTGCCTACAAGTGTGGTTTGTGCCTAGCTAGTGTTGAAAGGAGTTAAGCAACCTAGTTCCAATCCTACTCTATCATGGCAATTCTAGGAATAGAAATGCGGAATGTAAACTTGCTCAAAGTAAAGAGAAGAGTAGGAAGCCGATTTTTCCCGAGGTATCGAGGAGTCGGCAACTCCCCCTAGTTCTGGTTGGAGCACCCGCGCAAGGGTATAGCTCCCCCTTGATCTGCGCAAGGATCAAGTGCTCTCGTAGGGGATATCCATTTCCCACTCCGGAACGACGGATTCCAAACCGTGTACACCTTCTTGGGGCTTCACACAATCTCCACGTGAGCTCCCAAGATCAACACCACCAAGCCGTCTAGGTGATGCCGAATCCCAAGAGTAACAAGCCAAAGATCTTCACTTGACCTAGACTAGACCAAGAGCTAGATGGATGCGCACTTGCTACTCCCAAGCACTAAAGAGAGTCCTTGATCTTTTTAAGATCAAGAACACCAATGAATCCAAGTGCCTCTCTTGCCCTCAAACACTCCCCAACAGCAGCTGGATGAACAGTGAAACCGTGTGGCAAGATAGCCTCCAAGTAGGAGAAGAGTAGCTATAAATAGACCACTCAAAAGCTCCTAGCCGTTAGTGCTGACGCAGAGGGACCGACTGATTCGGTGGCCTTCAAAGATGGCCACCGAAACAGTCGGTGCCTCCTTTGATTTGAACTTCCAACGGCTAGCAAGTGACCATTGACTGATTCGATGGCCACCCCTAGTGCAGCACCGAACCAGTCGGTGCGCACCAGTACCGAACTGGTATTTCCAGCTACAATGACCGACTGATTCGGTGCTGCCCACCGAATTAGTCGGTCCCCCTTGGGGACATGGGCTAGAACTGGATCTCGAGGGCCACCGACTCATACGGTGAGTCTTCATGGGGTGCACCGAACCAATCGGTCCCCCTCCATTTTCACTCAGTACCTAACAGCCATTTATAGCCAGAATGACCGACTGATTCGGTGCTGCCCACCGAACCAGTCGGTCCCCTATGGGACTTAGGCTATCAAGTGGCCGAGGGCACCGACTGATTTGGTGAGCCTTGCTGACAGGGACGAATAAGTCAGTGCCTCTGTTTGCCTCGCAAAGCAAACAGAGCACCGACTAATTCGGTCACTGCCCCAGTGAGCACCGAAATAGTCGGTCCCTACTGAGTAAACTGCTTCAAACTTCTTAAGGCTGAAACTCGTCCAATTCAAATTCTTTGAGTTACCAACCTTCTCAAGGGCTTTAACATAGCTACCTAGCACTAGGTTTCACAAGTGTGCACCACGCCTAAACTCTAGTTTTATTTAGGTCAAGCTACCAATCCTTAACCCCCTTTATAGTACTGTCGGTGCCTGATTTGGTCGCACCGGCACCAACAAGTGATTGCGGTGCTAAACCGCTCGTTTCCCTAATGGCGAGAGAAGAGACGGGGATTTTATCCTGGTTCCGGCCACGGGGCCGTACGTCCAGCAGTGGTGCGGTGCACCAGTTCACGTGTTGCTCGTAGTAGGGGGTTACAAGCAAGGTGGGAGAAGGAGATGAGCTCCCAAGTCCCCAGCTATGTGGTGTGTGTTCTAGTGTGTATGAACTTGAGCGTTGCTCGTTGTGGTCGTGCTTGTGCTCTCGTCTCCTTTTCTTCTTTGCATGGGCTTCCCTTCCGCTTTTATAGGCCAAGGGGGCAGGGTGCGGGTACATGTGTTCGTGGTTTGATGTTGTTAAGTGCACTGTTCTGTCCATGCCGCGCACTGTGCGAGCGGAAATCGCGCCTTCCAACTCCGGCTGACGACATGGCAGTGGCTGACGTGATGTCCTTCCTTCTTGTGACGGCTCACGGCGTCGAGGGTGGTGACTTGCGTACGGCGTCCAGATCGAGCCTCCGTAGCTTCCTTCGAGGGTCGCCTTCGAGGATGGTGGCGTTCCCGAGGCGAGCGAAGTCAAAGGAGTGGTTGGCACAGTGCTGCTGCCAAGGTTAGGTCTGGCCATGCAGCATGGCGCTCAGAAGTCCACTGTTGCGAGTGGATTTGACCGGTGTCTTCTCCGGGGCGTGGGCGGTGGAGTGGCGCAGTGATCCCCTGCTTTTTGACCGCAGAGGAGCGTCATCATGATTTGGATTGACCGGTCGCAGAGCCTCGGGCGTCATTTCTGGTGTGGCTGACTCGAGCTCGGACTGCAGGCTCGAGTCTGTCGAACCTCGAACGAGACGGAAATCACCCGCTCGAGGGTGAACGTCTCCCTCGAGGTCGCCGGGCCTCGATCGTCACGGACATCCCTGCTCGAGGGTGGTCGTCCACCTCGAGCGGGACGGGTGCCGAGGAGTTGTTTGCGGTGGTGGGCCTTTGCTGGGCTGTGGAGCCAGACCAATGTCGTTGTGGGTCTTGTCGCCAAGTAGTTTTTGGGCCTAAATTAGGGTACCCGACAAGTACGGCCAAAGGAAAACAAAGACCTAAACTACTTTAAGTGCCTCTCGTCATCCAAACGGCGGTTAGAACTAGCTTGTCCTTAATCTTCGATCATATCCTTTGCACCAATACAATCATTCGCGAATGATGGGGGCCAAGAATACCATGAAAGCCCATCATTGCACTAACTTAACTTAGTTTCTGCAAAACACTTGTTAGTCGCAATGATAATGTTGCCATTAATCGCCAAAACCGAATTAGGGGTCTAGATGCTCTTTCAGTGCCTACAATACATTTTTAATATAATTTATTTTAATCTGTCACATTAAATTAGGTGTAAGGAACACTTGAACTGAAAGTTCATTTCTCTTTTCTCTTGTGAATTATTAGGCATCAAAAATTGGTGATATTAGTAGCACGGAGTGAATCTTACAAGTTAGGATAGCAAAATTTTGACATACTAACAGATATCGGATCTGGTGAAGATGGCAATAGTTCAGTTAAACTATACTAAAAGCAAAACAGTGATGCAAAATGGCCATGATGTAAACTCTTAACAATAATCACATATAACCAGTAATAACTAAATAACTTTACAAACAAAAATTCGATAGGAACTCATTTGGAAAGGCCGCCGGTAGCACATACTGGGAAGCAGGGAGGATTGTAAATGAGCTAGCAAACTTACAAAAAGCACAGGGTGTAACCTGATCATCAATTGTGTGTTTGTGGATTCAGGATGAGATGCCCTCCTATTCAATGGCAAAAGTGTATAGTTAAGACTAACTCTTTCTGTGCTATTACTCTGAACACATCAGAGGGGACATTAATAACATAAAGACCAAGATAATTAATATGTCATATCAAACTGAAATAAAATAAACATGCAGTGTTAATAACTATATGAATTGTCCTTCGGTTCTGTCCAGTTTCACTATATTTACATATCATATATATGCAATCCATTAACAAATGGCAATACAATTCCTTCCAACACAATTTAACAAAATATACTGACATTCCAGTTAGAGAATTCTTAAAGATTGGCAATCGTATGAATTGTTCCAATTCCAATCAATGTTGCAATAGTAATTACAGAGGGTAGTCATCCAGTGTTCAGATACTGTGAGTTACACCGATTGCCCATACCTTGTTCTTGTGCCGTTCAATTCCTTGAATCTCAGGTGTGACGGATGGTGTCCTGTAGAGCTTTCTGTTGAACCAAAAGTGTATTTCAATATTTCAGTAAATAAAAGGATTTGTGTGCCACGCAATTGATATAGTATTTGTGAGTATAATGCTGATTTGAAAAATGAGTTCAGTTTAATGGCATCAAGTATTGATTTATTCGGTTTACAGAGAAGTGCTGGACCTATACTCACCGATGGACTTGTGCTATTCTCCCACCGATGGAGGTGTCAACGACACAGATCGAGTAGCTATGTTGTGTTGACCTTGGGCGTCATGACTCTGGCTTCTGCCTGGCCGTGCTTCTTCTCACGTGAAGGGACCATGACACCCTAGTCTAGGGGGTAAATTAGGTGTCTCTAAAAACTAAAACTCCAATTACACATATGAAAACCTATTTCAATTTCTATCTAAATGTGCTCTAGGTTTTCTCTATGTGTTGCTATCTCTACCGCTACAAAGTTTTGCACCCTAGGTCCAATCCTATACTAGCATGGCAAGTCTAGGAAAGGTAAATGCGGAAAGTAGTGCGAGTATGAAATGCGAAAGGTAAAGGGTAGAGAAGAGCAAACTCCCGGCACGACGATTTTTACCGAGGTATCGGAAAGCTCACGAGCTTTCCACTAATTCTCGTGTTGGAGCCCCTCTCAAAGGGAATGCCCGCACAAGGGCATAAACTCCCCGGTCGAGTAACTCCGTGGGTGACCACGGGACTTCCCCACGCGCAAGTGGGTCTCCGCTCGTCCCTCCCCGGATGCTTCTCGCCGCCTCCACTTGGTAGAGCTTCGGCCAAACGCCAAGGGCATCTCCTCCCTTGCACAAGCACCGGCTGCCTCTCCACAAACTCGGTTGGAAGGTCTCGCAAGACTACAAGCCCCGGATTACAACACTTAGTGCGTGCAAGCACCGGTAAGCAAAGAGGTATGCAAACCTCGCTAAACTCTAGGCTAAACACCTAAGAGATGTGCTAAAGGGTCTAGACTAGCACTAATCACTTTGCTAATCACCTAGATCTTCTATTTAGCACTTTGGTGGATTGAGCACTTAAGAATGTGTAGAACACTTGGCAATAGCTTCTCCCAGCTCAAGCACACTTCAAATGACCGAGGCAACCCATATTTATAGCCCCAACCAAAGGAACTAGCCGTTGTATAGCCGTTGCACACTTTCTGGGTAGGACCGACTCATTTTTACGTCATTTCTTCGCCGATTTTCGTCCCTTTTTTTTTACACTTTTGTATGATATAGAAGCACATTTCTAACCATTTGCATGGCTAAAAACTCATCCTCAAAAATCTAAAAAATACATCTTTAAACACATGTTAGTCCAATGACTATATTGTCAATCAATCACCAAAATCACAAACATGGCCTAGCACCATTTTCCTTACATCACGCTAGGTGGAGCTGGGGCAGCTGGCTGATGCGATGGCAACCAGCTCTGATTCGCCGTGATGATTTGATTATGGTGGCCGGAGCACAGCGAATTTGGCCTGCGGAGCTTCCTTGTTTGGTTCAGCAATGCTTCCGTCTGGCCATACACGGACAGAAGGGAGAGTTGCAGAGGATGTTAGGTTGAGACGCTGCGCGGCCGCGTTGCCACTGTCCTAGCCTGCCCCGTGATCCTAGCACCGCTGGCCGGGCGGCGCCGCCTGCTGACCTCCAAGCCATCGCCCACTCCCCTGCGACAGAGGCCCCGCGGCCAGGTGCCGCCGGCCACCGTGCCCCAGCAGGAGGCTGAGCGCTGCCTCTGTTCCGCGCTGACCGTCGTGGTCCCCTGCGCCAGAGGCCCCGCGCCACCGCGGGAGGCCCTGGCCAGGTGCTGCCGGCCGCCGTGCCCCAGCAGGAGGCCGAGCGCCGCCGCGAGGTTTTTTGGAAGAACGCCGGCTATATAGGAGGAAGGACCGCGGGTTCTATTTTGGTAAAGTTTGAGGGCTTTTTTGAGAAGTACCCAGTAAAGGCACGGTCTGGGCCGTTAAAGCGGCCGATCCGACGTCCGAGATTTGCGAGCGACGTGGTCATGCTGGCTGGCCAGGGAATGAACCCTGCTTTCGATTTGTAAAGATGCTGTTAGGAGCAGACGAAAGAGTTCAACATTTCACAAGAAAGCGGAAATCAACAAATTTATCACATCTTTATATTGCAAACATGCGTGTCCAAGTCCACAAGTTACAAGCATACATGTCCATTAAAAGGTAGGACACATGCCAACAATCATCGCTTTAGCTAACCTGAACAATCTTATTTCATCGCAATCCTCCAGCTGAAAAAAAATAAGCTGGTGGATTCTCAATCCTGTGGCTGGTAAAAAAGATGCCAGAGGAAATACCTGGAGATTTCCGATGATAGTAAGTTTCACATACCGTGATATATCACACAAACAACTCATGAGTGCACAGAGCCTGATTTCGTTGTTCTCGACTACCCAGATCATGCATGTGGCTAACAGAGCTCAGCCTGTCATGCATGGGGTTATATTCTGCCGGCTGACCTGCAGCCACCATACGTAGTGCAACGCCCTCTGGATCCTTTGGGTAACCCAATCGAGCAGCCTTCTCAGCAATGTCTGGATGGTTCTGCACTGACTGGGGTCCCAAGTGATGAAACACCATCGGAGCACTGCCATGTGCTTGTTGATTAAGGACAGCAACAATAGTAGCAGGATTGCTGGAGGGGCTTCCATAAGCAGTGTTGTATGCCTGTGCACTCCCATGTATTGTATATGGTGCAACGCCACATGGACCAAGCTTGCTTGGTTGAGGTACAAATGAGCCATTGCCAAGCGAATGAAGCTGCTGAGGCTGTTGACGCTGCTCCGCCCCTGGAACAGAAACTGTGTTGCTTGGCACATAAATAGGAGCGACTTCATGATGTTTCCGCTGAGATGAGGAAATTGTAGAGTATGAAGGCTGCACGACCATGCCCCCAGTGCGTGTCTCAGTGTTAGCACACGCAGGCTGATGAGGGCCATATGGAGGATATACCAGTGTGACCTGAGGTGAGCTATGAGCCTGTGGAGAAGACGTTTGCAGCTGAACCATCTGCGCTGGAACTTGTTGAATATTGGTGTACTGCTGATGGTGTTGTACCACCTGTTGTTGTGGTTGCCTAGCCTGGGACTGAACCTGCTGACCTGTTTGGTGTGGCCATTGCTGCTGAGGTTGAAGGTAGATCTCTGGTGCCTGACTTGTTACCTGAGGTACCTCAACTACAGTCTGTGGCTGAGGCTTCTGGGTGTGTGACTGCACAGATCGGGTGGCAGCTTGAAATGGCTGGGCCTGTCTGTGCTCCAGATGATTCTGGCCTTGCATACAGTACATTGTTGTTTGGTTCGAGCGCTGTTGGTCTTGTTGGGTGCTCAAAGAGACTGGCACCAGTTGCTGTAAAATAAAGCCATTGCAACTTTGGAATTGCGCAGCAGGAGACTGAACAGTGTTTACTTGGTGCAATGGCACGAGAGCAAGGTCATTTTCTCTTGCCATGAAAACTGATGGAGCAGTACCTTCACTCTTTTGTGCAGAGTCCTCATGAACTATTTGAAGTTTGCTCATTTCTCTCTGGGCTTCAGCAAGCTCCTGCTTTTCCTGAAGGACCTGCACAGATTGCTGAACCTGTACATGAAAGTAGGTCTAGTTATGAGACCATAAGTTGTGCATTACAAATTTTGAAGAACACCATACACTCTTAGAACACCGTACACAATAGTCAATGAGACCATAAGTTGTGCATTACAAATTTTGAAGAAGAGGAAAAAATACAAGTGCACTAAATGTCAACCAGCCATATAATTTTAAATGAGTAAAGTACGCTGTAGGTAACTAAACTTGTTTCACACGTTCAAATAGGTACCTCAACTATAAAAATGTACATCTAAATACCTAAACTTGCTTAAGTGGGTCATGGGAGGTACTAAAGCTGATTCACATCCTAATCACGCTGACGTGGCCGCAAATAAGTGCCACCGTGCATTGCCTGAATGATTTGGCCAGAAAACCTTCACTTGCTGTTATACATTGCTACGTATACTAATGAGTTGTCTCGATCTGCACATTGCATTTGTGCCCAGATGAATGATGTAAAGCTCTTCAAAATAAACAAAAAATGTATTCTTGTATGAATATTTTTATTCTGAAACCATATTGTATTGTTATCTTGAATCTTAAAAAGAGTAGTAAACTATCTTCTTTAACTATATATTTCATGAACAACTAATAATAATTTCCTGCTGGCAGCTGAAAAAAATACAACACACTGATATGTGGCCCCGTCAGCGTGATTAGGATGTGAATCAGCTTTTGTACCTCCCGTGACCCACTTAAGCAAGTTTATGTATTTAGATATACATTTTTATAGTTGAGGTACCTATTTGCACGTGCGAAACAAGTTTAGTTACCTGCAGCGTAATTTACTCAAATCTACAGAAAGAAGCATTATTTCAACAAAAGCCAGATAGCAAGCCTTATATCCCCTAGACCAATTGAGTTGAGAATCAAGCCAAGCCAACTTCTTTGCCAAGGTGACTTGCTTACTTAGCATCTGTGCCATAATTTTTGTGCTTTGTAGCCATAGCTACCTAATTGTAATCTATGAAACAATTAATGGCCCAGCAGTCAAAAGAAATACAATATGTAAGTTCAATTAGCTAATCTATGTATGGCTAAGCTAATAAAGTATCATTATTCAAGCATAATTACTCTATCCAAGTGGATATTAGTGCATGACTGTGGAGGAGCGTGGTTAAGACTAGATGAGCTTATGCATGCCTGAGATATCCCAGCAGATCAAGAATACAGGCACTGACCCAATTTGCACAATGCAAATATCCAATGCTTAAAACTGAAAATAATCCACCATATGTCAAAATACATGATTTAGTTGAAAAACACGCCATCCATTCCTAATTGAATTTTGTACTGTTTAACCTAAACCAGCAATAAGGCCAATTAGTTCCCAAACACCAACCTATCAGGAACAGGAAACATAGGCCTATTTACAGAAAATTCCAAAGCCAAAAACTAAATATTCACAGTTCATGATTATAGTACTTCACATTTGGTATATCATGGACCAGAGCTAAACTAAAACAGGAAATTAATAATTTCGTGTAAATAAGGAATACCTCTTTCACATTCTTTTCAAGGCAACGGAAGTTAAGATTTGCTTCACCATGATAATCCATCACATCACTGCGTAGTTCTCCAATGGACCGCTCCAGCTTATAGCAATATAACTCCAACTGTGACAGCCTGCCACTGATGACTTCCAGTGAATTCAACAAGTTATCTGCTTGTTTCTTCATGCAGTTCTCTATAGCTTCTGTTACGAGTTCTTTAGAAAATTTTTCTCGCTCATGGAAGTTAACAAATGACATCAACAGTCTGTTCTCCTGAAAATCCTGTCCATTGAGGAATGGGAAATATAGTAAGGCCACAGACTAACATACTGGTTCAGCATAAGATGAGCACTTAGCAAATCTGAGAACTAGAGTGGTTCCATTAATGATTCAAGCAATACTTGTATTTTTATAGCAACTAAGAAGTCAAACTGTAAATGAACTAATGCCAACATACAACATGTCAGAAAACAAGCACGATCCCTAAATGTTATGCATAGACTACCACAGAGATCCAGCATAAGAAGATGCACAGATAAAAGGACTTGTTCATGGGTCAAGGCCCTGTCAGGCCATCAAGTTCAGCTTATGTATTTGAAAGATAAGCTAGGAAAATAAATTCTGAAACATGTAAAGATAATATCATATTTATTTCTCCTATATTATTTTCCATATAACCTAGTTACAAAGAACATAACCATAACAAGGGTCATGGCATCAGGCACCCTAAAAACAAATCTCTCAAGGCCAGCCACTTGCAGCCTCGCACCTTTGAACCAAACTCCCACTAATCCGTCAAGGCAACCAAAACGAACATGAAATCTCCACAGAAAACTTGAATCGTCACAGCGCGTCCATTCCTTCTACTCAAACAGGTCAGAATAATCACAGAGACAGCACAACCGACAGTACCCAAAGCCTAAGCTGCAAAAGCAGGCAACGAAGCTCCAAATACGCAGCCATACACACAAAGCATCAGGCGAGTAACGACCCAACTTCCTGCCTACAGACGACCGTGCACACGAAACCACTCGGTCAAAACACCTACTACTCCCAAGCCTTCGACAGCACAGGGAGGGGCGCGGAGATCTCGCGCGGATCGACGTCGGGCGGGTACCTTTTGCCGGAGCGCCTGGTCGAATGAGCAGCGCTTGGGGTCGGGCGAGAGGCCGAAGGCGCCGGAGACGGAGGCCGCGGCGGGGCGTGCCGGGGACGCCATGCGGGAGCGGCGGTGGTCGGCGGCTGCGCTAGCTAGGGTTCCCTCCGGTGGGCTGCGGCTCCGCGACGGGTCGGAGGATTTGCTCGGCAAAGCGACGACGAGGGGAGAGGAAAGGAGGAAGGAGGCGTGGGTCGGGAGGAGTGGAAGCCAAGAGAAAGAAAAGAGGCGTAAAAGCTAAAGGAGAGTTTTAAAAAAGCGGAGCAAAGCAAGGGAGGGAGGGCGGCGAGGCGACTGGCGAGTTCCGGCCCGCGGGGTCGGAGGATCGCCGAATAAATACGGCGAGGGGTGGTGGTGTGTGGGGGGGGGGGGGGGTGGGGGGGATGCCGTGGTGGGGAGAAAGGGGGGAAAGGGGCAACGAGCGGCCGGCACGAGCGCACGGCGCAGCCACGCGACCGTTCGCGGACGCGGCGTAAAGTCAGATCCGCTTGCGGTTTTGGTCTGGAAGAACGGGGCGCCGAGCGCGTGCCGTGCGCGGTGCCGTGCGGCCGAGCCGCTCGTGACCCGCGCGGGTCAATGGCCCGCCGGTTTTTATTGCGCCGCGCGCGAGGCGTGAGCGGCCGGGCGCGAGCCGGTGGCGCGCGGATCGCCGCCGCTATCGCCGTACGGCTGCGCCCGCTTGTGGTATCCGGCGTGTTTCGCGAGTTCTTCATCCTGGCAGGTGGCCGTTCAGCGACACGGAGTCACGGACACTGGTGGGTGACCCTGCTGCCGTTTCCCGCGGATTGGCATAAGTGGTATGAAAAGTTGACTTGGATAGGAATGCGCGTCCACCTCGCCCATGACCGTGTGCTATCTTGTGGCGCTGTAGATCATACAATTAATTGGACCGGGCGGTAACTGCTAACTGGCAAATCGTTAACAGTCATACCTGTCGTTAAAGCCTGGTCCATTTCGGGTGCTGTATGCAGTATGCGCCGATCCAACTCGCCCCCATTTGACAGCGACGAGACGGGAACATAGTCGTCCTCTCCTACATGCTGCTAGATGAATCCAAAATCAACATGCAGGATCCATTGACAGTCTGGACAAAATAAAAGCCAAATCGTCAAAGTCGTCTCGTTGCTTATCAAAAACCAACTTGTATTCAATAATGGACTAAAGATATACCGCATGCACTCCACCTGAAGATTTTTTTATTTTCCAGGCTCTACTTTTCCAAATCCCAGACGTTGATCCCCCGCCCGAAAGTAGTAAAAGCCACGCCCTCAGGCAGCGTACCGCCCACAAGGAAACCCGAGAAAAAGCTGGCGTTGCCGTCTGGAGGTTGCTGCCGAGGCACGTAGCACCGTACATGGTGGCGACGCCGCCACGGTGGCCCGTTTCGGCGGATAGACACGACACACGAGCCGGCCGGGAACGGAGCGAATCTGGAAGTGAGATGTCACGCTGACTTGGATTCGTTCGGAGAATAAGAAACGGGGTTGGTTTGGTGGGTGGCTTGTGGCGACGGGGCGCGCGACGTCCCGGCCACACGAAAATCTGGTGGTCTCTGTTGGGGCTGAGGCGGGGCACGGACACGACACGGAGACGAAAGGGGGGAACAAGTGGCTGGCGACGGCCTCCTCTTCCCTTTCGAGCCACACGGTGGGTGCCGCATGCCGCCACCGCCCACGGCCCCACCGGGGGACATGTGCGTAACAGGGAACCAACGGAATTCGGATCTGATCTTGTGTGCCTCTGGACAAGAGGAACACGCATGGCCGTGACTCCCCGTGGGCCGTGGCTCGCGACTTGTTTTTCTCCCAAGTGGTCCAGCACCGGCGTAGTAAGTTGGAAATGACGAAGGGAATGACCCTAGAATTTCAGAATTCAGAGCGAAGATACTTGGATCGGAGGTTTGGAGCTAGAGCAAGACGTACGCGTTCCAGAAACAAAAGCATTTGGTCTATCGTTTGCACACGTGAGTCACATGTATGTGGCTATCTAACGGGCCGGCATCATAAGTACTCGGAACTACTCGTCGCGTGGACCGCATGGTCCAAAGCTGATGCGCGGCCTAGTTATGATGTTCAGACTTTAGACACGAACGCGCCGTGCCCTCGTGCTGGTGTGGAACGAGGTCAACAACTCCGTGTTTAAGGTACGGCGTTTTTTTTAATCTCCTACAGCGTTTATGCGTGACCAAACGTTACTTGGATGACAGGGCTTTAGGCTCTTGACACCAGGGGCGGACCCAGCTTTGGCCCAAGACTATGGCCAAATCCAACATGATAAATAAATCTATAGTTTTTAAGCCTATTTGATAGACTAAATCTTTAGTTTTAGGCCAAAGTGAGGAAGTAATAGTAAAGTTTATTAAACCGCGACTAGGGCCAAGGCCTGGGTGGCCTGGGGTGCAGGCCCGCCCCTGCTTGACATTGTCCCGGAGACTCTCTTTTTATCGATCGTTGAAGAAATGCACGTCAACTTCCATATGCATTTCCCTACACTACACGCTAGTAATAATGCATAAAGTTCAACGTGCTAATTTGAGCTCGTCTCCTCTACTTTATGGCAAGTCCATAACTTAAAGATCTTATTCTAATCTGAGAGAAACTGGGTTAATTAGAGAGAGAAAGTACAGGGATCAGCATACTTAGATGTTAAGAAAAAGCAATGCTGGCACTAAGAGCAAATAAAATTTGAGATTTGCTCCCGTGGTCCTGTTTTAGGAAAATACACAGATCTTAAAGCATAAAATATCTTCGGCAATTACTTATCCTGCAAAGGGTAACTCTGTCTTTCTTCCTTGCATGCGACCTGCATGCAGCATGCACAATCTGATTTTTCGGAGATCTGTTATGGCTGAATCGCGAGATGATACCCCGTGTTCTTCAACCCATGACAAAATCAATCACCAACTCACTGTCCTTAAAGGGTACTTAACTCTCTACTACTTTGGATTGGAATAGGAATATGCGATATACGCAAAGACGTTAATCAAGCTTGGATAAAACAAATGAAGGAAGATGCAAGGCTTTTGGCTCCGCTGCAATTAGAACTGAAAGACGCATTTTGTTCTTGATGTGAACAAGAGCGATCAATCATCATTTGATCTCAGTTGCATGCACCATGAGTTCATCGCAGGCTTGTGTGTTACGATTTCAAAAAAAAAAACTTCATCCTCTATCGAGTATTGCAGATAGGAAGGACATAATGCGTGCTTGATTGAAGTTTTGTTTTGTCGCCGAGCAACCGATCGAAAATCTGTCATACCTGATCCATGGCAAGGGATTCAACCCTCGCTCCCGTAGAAACTGGGTTAGGCTATTCCACTCGAGAAAAAGAAGACAGTGCTAATAGTAAGTAATTATTCTGATGTTTATCTGCTTTAAGATCTGTGTATTTTTCTAAAAGAGGACCACTGGAGCATTTCTCATAAAATTTTAGAGCCAAACCATCACTGTAATTGTCTTTCCGCTTGTCTACGACATATGGGTTTCTTTTTCTATGTCATTATAGATGCTATTCTTTTTAGACATGCCTTAGAGGGTCTCCAAAGCAACTACTAGCTTTCCTTTATAAGTAGGGATGGTTTAGGGTTTAGTGATGGTTTCCATGTGTTATGTACATGTAAAAAAAACCATACTAGAGTTAGTTTTATCAATAACTAGGGATGGTTTCCTTTGTAAGTATCTCGTGTTGCTATTAGCGTTTGCATAGTTACATGTGTATTGAGGAATGAGGATATACTTCGACAAGAGCTGGTTCCCTCCTCTTCTGTCCATGTAGAGTAATAAATGATATTGTCACTCTAAGAACTAAGAACAAGATCAATGTACAATGTCAAAACAAGTCGCTATGAGTGGCTCCATGCGAGTGCTAGGCCGCGATTCCAGTTCCGCGAAGAGCGATGTACTTATGTACATTCCAACTCAATGCACCCTCATGTGAGTGATATGTAGAGAAGACATATGAGAGATTCTTATTACTTTATTCTTGTGGCAGGTTATAGCCACATCCCATATGGTTACCCTTTTGTCTAGACCGTTCAAGACCGCTCTTGCACAACGTTTTTATGTTACAGTATCATAGAAACCTTTTAGGCACATCTCGGGTGCTGTAAGAGCTAGTTTTGCCACGTAACTACGGGGGACATATTTATTGGTTTCTTTCTATTCTTCCTCACATCAACTTATTGCCACCAGGGCTCAAGCTCATGCCAGCTTATCGTTCGCATTGCATGATGAGAACCAGGACTTCTATGTTCTCTTGCTCACATTAGAGTTCCTTTGTAATAGCTTGGCTATAAGCCTATTATTGGGCTTGTTCTAAACAGAAGTAGAACAAAAGAAAATTAGCTCGGGATATATAGATTGCACAAGCTAGTTAAGTGTTGCAACTTTAAAGCCCATTAAGCCATTTAGTTAAGTGTTGTATCCAATGTCACAAGGTTCCCCTATTCAACTGTGACAAGGAACGGATACACGCATGGTTCATTTAATTTGTATATTTGCGGTTCAAATAAGTTAAAACCCTTCGAAACGTTTTGTACGAGACGTAGTATGTAAACTATTTATTTTTGGAATAATAATTCGGAACGATCAGTGTTATTTAGCTTTTAGCATTAATCAAGCACTTGAATTCATGCGTAGAACACAAGCGAAATATTGAGCAGGCACTGGGACGAGTCACGAGTCCTAGACTTCGTTCCGTACGTCGCTGCATCTCGAACCGTTCCTTCATTGGGGACGAGTCGGACGACGACCACGGTACATGGAACTTGGCATTACACTGTGTTCCGTGTGCTACCAACCTTACATCGTGGATATCGTTTTTTTAAAAAAAATTACGCTAACAATATGTGAACTCTATATGCTAACTTATGGATAGACTAAATTCAATATTTCACGTGTTTTGGGATGTCTCGTTGGCTAGCTAGCCTAACTTGTCCCCACTTTACTAAGGTCCCACCTAATAGACGCTTCAATATTTTTCGAGGACCAGCTCAACAATTACTGAATTTTAACCAGCTTTCAAATAAACTAATTCAACATTTAATAGGGGATCAAATCCATGTATATGGTTGGCTAGCTAGCCTAACTCACTTCATCGCATTTTAGCCATCAATCTACCACAGCATGAATCTCAAACATTAAAAGTTCCTTCCTTCATTTTGAGTCACTGGTCACGTTGGTTTTAACTATACGAAGCTAGAGAAATCTAAATAAGAACGGAGCTTTTTTTTTTTTGAGACAAATAAGAACGGAGCTAGTCCAAAAGAAAAAAAGGGAAAAACCTTGAAGTTCATATGGGCCACCGAAACCCTTTGTTTCATCTGGGCCGTATGGGTATGCCTATTTCGGCCCAACATGGAAATGGGCTACGCCCGCGGCGTGACGGCTGATGCTGAACTTGGCGTGTCAGTGTCTGTCTGTCCGTCGAGAGGTTGACCGTGGAAGCGCGTGTGTCGAGACTCGAGAGAAAGCTCGGTGCGCGGATCCAGGCGGGCCGTGCCGACATCCGCGATGCCGATCTGCGCGCCATCGTCGGATTCCTCTGCCTCGTCCGCCTCCGGCGGCCGCGCGTGGATAGTCCACGGCCTGGCGCTTGGCGCGGCGGCTGCGGCGGCCGCTGCCGCGGCGTACCTGTACCGCCGGCCGGCCGGGTTCCGCAGCCGCGCGGTGGGGATCATTCCCGCGCGCTTCGCCTCCTCGCGCTTCGAGGGCAAGCCGCTCGCGCACATCCTCGGCAAGCCCATGATCCAGGTAACCTTGTCTTATCGCATCTGACAGAGATAGCTAACTGGGGAAAACTGATAGCGCTTACTCGCGGTTGGGATTGCGAGCGGAGGTCGAATTGATTCATGCTGTTTCTTCGCCTGGTCTTGGGTCGCGGTATCATTTCGATTTCGGTGTTATGCATGGCGTTTCATCGAGTGAAACATTGTGTTCCTTTGGTTACCTATACTATTAGCATTGCCGTATCAAGTTCGTCCTACTTTTTGTTACCTACCCTTCTGCTATATTAAGTTTGTTTAGCTCGATTACTAGTGTTGTGAATGGTGATTTTGTCCAGACGTTTTACTTCACACTTCAACTTTGTTTCTCAGTTCAGTGACTACAGTAAATTTGTGTGAAGAGTGAAGCTGCTGGGATTTGGTGGCTAGACTATTAGCCTGATTGGCTCAAGATAAAACCTGGCGACACGGTCCACCATATTTGAAATAGTGGAATTATTCTGACCATACTGGTTACTCTATTGTCTGTATAATAGTGCGTATTCTCCATTTTAATTGGAGCGTTCTGACTCAAATGCATTTCATGTAATAGTATTGCAATAATTATCTTTTTAGCATTAAACGATAAAAGTTGTGCTTGGGTTCGTTGTCTATGACTGCAAATGAACTTCTATTCGTTCAATGGTTTCTGGGAAGGAAATGGTATATAGCTTTCAGTCATGACCAGTTTGTCAGCGATTAGTTTACCAGTCTGCATATTTCCTACAGTTTCTTGCGCGGACACTTATTTATTCCGAGTACAGCTCTAGTTACTTCTGAAAGTAACTTTTCAAAACTATTACCCTTTTTTATTTCTCGCTAGTTACTTCTGAAAGTAACTTTTCAAAACTATTACCCTTTTTTATTACTCGTTTCTGTGTCTAACTGTTTTTTTTTCACATTTACAGAGAACATGGGAAAGAGTTATGTTAGCTTCTTCCCTGGACCATGTTGGTAAGCCCAAGAAAGCCATACCTTAAGTTGATCATTAACTCAGATTGATTTCATTCGTTCATCATGTTCTCACTAGCTTTTTTGTCCCTGTAGTTGTGGCCACGGATGATGAGAGGATTGCAGATTGCTGTCGAGGATTTGGAGCTGATGTCATAATGACATCAGAATCATGCAAAAATGGTACTGATTTTGTTGTTTTGTATGTTATTTTTTCATGATTATGTGGTAAACTCTGTATGTGTTTATTGGCATTTGTAGGATCTGAACGCTGCTGTGAGGCTCTGAAAAAGCTTGGGAAACGTTATGATATTGTTGTTAATATTCAAGGAGATGAGCCTCTTATTGAACCAGAGATAATAGATGGTGTAGTTATGGCACTGCAGGTGGTTACTTATGCAACACTATCTTGATGTTTCTTGTATTTCGCTTCAGTTAAACAAAGTTGCTCTTAGCTCCAGTAGTTGGGAAATGATTTTTTTAAGTTGAATACTGTGCATTTCTGAACTTGTACCTGTAATCACCCTGTATCTTTGGAAATCTCTTTTTAGTTGACATGGTTCTTCTCACTTCAATTTGGATTTCAGCGGGCTCCTGATGCAGTCTTCAGCACAGCCGTTACATCACTGAAACCTGAAGATGCATTTGACACAAATAGAGTGAAGTGTGTCGTGGACAATCAGGGCTATGCAATCTATTTTTCAAGAGGGCTGATACCATCCAACAAGTGAGATGCCAATACTTGTCTTAACTCTTCCATCAACCATATTTTGACATGCAGTCTTTCTAACTTGAGCTTTTTAGATCAGGGAAAGTCAATCCTAATTATCCATATCTTCTTCATCTTGGAATCTCGGTATCTCTTCAACCTTATATTTATTGTTCTTATTTACATTTGCTTCGTGCTCTTTTATGGTTGAACCTATAGTCTACAACGCTCCGCAGTTGATTAATTGACTGTTTTTGCATACAGGGCTTTGATTCGAAGTTCTTGATGATCTATCCGGAACTTCCACCTACACCTTTACAACTGGAAGAGGACCTAGAGCAACTCAAAGTTCTTGAAAACGGCTATAGGATGAAGGTAATTTAGCATGGGACATAAGGATTTATGAGGTAGACAGTGCCTATTTGTTACTGCTCTGCTGTAGGTTCTTCACGATGAACCTGTACAGTTTGAATGCTACTCTGATTCTCAACATGTGTCATCACATCTCTTTTTATATGGTGCATAAAATGTTACAGACTACGTCCAAGAGCACTGAATTCTGTTTGTGTTTACTTTCCTCAATTTTAGGTAATCAAAGTGGACCACGATGCCCATGGCGTGGATGCACCTGAGGATGTTGAGAAAATCGAAGAACTGATGCGAGCAAGAAACATTCAGTAGAAAATGAAGAGACGAGAATATGTGTTTTATGTTGCCATTGGCGTAGGCTTGCTCGTGGGAGACTTTGGGTTGTGCTACACCATTGTCTGCTGATAGCATGGTAGTATGTGAACCTGCCGAGTTACAGTTATGCTGTTTGGTTAGCTGTTCTTTTTCTGCATGGCTTGTTCCATGATTGTATAGCAATTTCCTAGCCTCCTGGGGCATAGCAGTGCCAAATACTACCACCATTCTTAGTATATGACATTGTTGAATATGGTGGCGTAAAGAAAAAAAAATCATATATGGAGATTAAATTTCGAATTATGATCTTTTTATAGCTATCTCAAGAAAAATATATGGAGAATTAAGAATACTCTGCGTTATTATAAATTTAAATTATTTATATATATTCTCTAAAATTACTAGCAATGTGCAGGGGCATGGGTTTATTGGCTACTATATATAGAAATGGTGCGCAATCTTGTGCCTGTTCATTAAAAAATTATTTCTGCTTGCGAATACTGAGGAAAAGGCTTCGTCAGGTGGGTTACCGACAGACGAAATATGTGGCAATGTGGAGCAGAAATGCAACTGTGCTAGCACTGGATATAATCAAAGGATAGCTGAACACATTCTGCCAACTTTATTTGCTTAGTGGAAATTTGGACAATCTTTTCCCAATACCTTGAATAGAAATATTATATCCAAAAGTATGGTCTAAGGACTATGACAAGTAATAAAAGCTATCTTTCCAATAATCCCACACGTCCATCACCCTTTCTTTTTCGCCAACAAAGTTAAACGATGTTGTTTTTAGACCAGGAACAATTAGTTAGCTCTCTCCTGCTTTTTTTGTCAGAATAGTGAGATGATCGATATGCATTAGATTATGCCACTTTAAATCGAGTTTGGAGTTGATATAGTACAAGTCGTGCAATGGCGTGCTCTGCACTCGGGTGCTTTTTGTTCGCCAGTTGGACAGTTGATAAACTAGGTCCAATTAAGCAGGCCACTTTGCTAATGGCCACTGCGACCCGATGTGCTTCTTAGGCCACTTTTCGGCATACGGTTTCCTGTCGTGGCGGTGCGTGCTGATAGGTAGAAAAAGGGCAAAATTCTCATGGCAGACAAAGCTTTGTGTGAGCTATTGACATTTTCTAATAGGTTGGTCGCCGTCGACGTTCAAAATATTGCTTCTTAAGGCATTGTCATCTTCATCTTTTCAGTTTCCACAGCAACTCACTGAGTTGTACTATAGAAAATTAGTGGAAAATTTGCGTTTCAAATTTAGATGCCCAAACATTTGACTCTTTATTACTGATTAGAAGAGTCAAGATGGTAAACAAAGTTTGTAGCACCTGCAATAGCAAGAATGAGGGTATAAACGCTACAGTTACAAGGTAAAATTCCAAAGATAATGCATGATATTAAAGCGCTTTTCAAGGCCCCTATATATGCACTCGTTCTAGCATGATATCTTATTACTAGTGTTATAGGGCAATGTAAAATATATTTTCCCCCGATTTTGCAGTTTGTTATCTTATTACCCATTTACCCTATATATGAACGTCAGGTTATGCTTAGAAAATCTTAATTTTATTTAGTTAGGTCGCTTCTAAAAATTGCTTATGATGACTTGATGAGATAAAGTTGTCATAATACATACTCCCTCCATTTTAAAATTATAATTTGTTTGATTGTTTTGGGTTTGAGTTTAAGGCAACGTATACTTGGGAAACCAATATTTCCGTGGAAACTATAGAAACTTTAATATGAGCAACACGATTTTGACCCAAGGACGTGCTCAGATGAGGTGGGAGGGGTAATATGCGAAAGTACTTTTGCAAATCACCCCCTCCCACCTCCTTGAACTTTTCTAATCACCCCTGCTACCTTTTCTGAATGTGCATCAACATCGTGTGGCCCAGATTGAAGTTTCCATAGTTTCTACGGGAGTTTGGTTTCCACCAAATATGCCCCCTAAGTTTAATACTTATCGTTTTTAAAAAAATTGTGCAAAATATTATAGCTTTTTTATTAACAAAAGTTCTTCAAGACTAACTTAAATTTGACTGTGTTTGCATAAATTTTTTAATAGAACGGTCAAACTTAGGATACAAAAAGTCAAACAAATTATAACTTGGAACGAAGTAAGTACATAATTACACATGCTATCTACACCTTTTAAATAGCGCTATTAGAATGTAGCACATGCTCTATGTCTCTACTCACTACACAGTATGCCAATCTGCTACGTAGCTACTAACCCACGGTCACTATTTTATTACCTTAGCAAGGGTTCAGTTTCTCAGTTAATTTGTCAGTTTCACCTAAAATATAAAACTCGAACACAGTCATGGAACATGACCTTGGGCACTAGTAGTAATGAAGTGCTCATAATAGGAAACCTGGTTGATGTCCACTTATTCTGCCGAAGGTAGGGCAAGTTAGTGCTGTTGGTACTGAATTATAGTACTAGCTAGCTCTCAGTTGCGCCATCGATTTAGTTGTATATATCTTTGTTGTACTAAGGTGGAGACGTGGAGGCACGAGATGTGGTGTTCATTTTTCGGTTCTTATGCGATGGAAGAAAACTATGGATTTTTCAAAATCTTTTTTGCTTGGCAGACTAGGATTTGCTCATGATGGTTGAGATTTTCTGTCTATCCCAAGTTTGTTGGACACCCTTTTCCTGTATCACCAATTTCCCTCATCTTATCGGGTTTGGAGGGGGAAAATCAAAACATGGTATGGACATGTATCTTCACATACACGCGTGCGTGCATGCACTCACCCCACAAGTGCTACAACAGATTAAGACGACAAATCATGAGATTAACAAGGCCACATTAACACCTTCGTACCAATTTTGTTTTTATAGTCTCAAAATACGAATTAGATTGGGTGAAATGTAGAAATCGGATAAGGACGATACATGCTTTATCCCATCAGCTTTCGACCCTCCTTTTTTTAATCTCTTAGGTTCTTTATGTATAGGAAAGTGTATTTTTCACCCTCGAAAGTCTGATTTTCAATCTACAACTACCAAATCGAACACCAAGGTATCCAAACCGTGCAACCCTTTGGATGGTTTTGAAGGTGATTTTCTATTTTCTAAAAATAAAAATATTTTTTATTAAGAAACCATAACTAATATATTTTAAATTATAAAAATATGAATCTGGTGCCAATATTTTCTAAAAGAGTAAAATACACCAGAGGTCCATCAACCTGTAAGGGGGTGTCACTTACATCCATAAACTCTCAAAATGCATATTTGGGTCCATAAACTTGTTCAGTCGTGGCGAGGTGAACTCCGGAGAGCGGCAAGGCGAGCTCCAGTGTTTAGCGAGATCGAGGTGCTGCCAGGGTCAATGAGCTCGTCTCTTCGCTGGTAACCTGCTTCATGAAATGCCCCAACTAGAAGGTGTTTTGAGGAGCCAAGTCAGCATGCCATCTCATCGTTAGAAGCACATGTAGGCCGATATGGACCCTCAGTGAACGGCATAACAAGTCCATGAACCCCAAAAATGCACTTTGAGAGTTCGTGGACTTAAGTGACACCCCATATAAGTTGATGGACCTCCGGTGTATTTTACTCTTTCTAAAAATTTGACCTATATATTGGTGCACCATTAGAAACTTTTTGCATATTATTTTTTTATTCTATTTATTTTTAGAAAAAAATAAGACACTAGTAATATAAACATATAACACCCAAATAACATTAAATAGTGTGGCAATAGGTTGGTTACATTTTAAGAGAACTTTTGGCAACGAATTCATATTTTTTGGTTTAAAATAAATTAGTTATGGATTTTTTTTTAGTTTAAATAATATTTTTTCTATTTCTATAAAATCGAAAAACACCTTCAAAACCACACAAAGATCCAATTTTGCATGGTTTGGATAGTTGGATGGTCTTTAGTGTCTAATTTCATAGTTATTGGTAGAAATTCATACTTTTGTAACAATTGAAGGGTGAAAACAAACTTTTCCCCATGTATATGGGAGGGGAGAGAAGAAATTTCCTTTATAATCCTTTATGAGTACAACTGTTAAAAAAAAGGGTGCATCTACATAATGGATCTTTCTTCCAATCGAGTCAGTTGTGGCCACTGCTGTGGCCATCACTTAAAGCTCGATCGTCATTGATAAATCATTCTTAAAATCAAACTCCTCTAATCCTAACTCGCTGGAGCCTCTGTCGTTACCCTTAACCGGAGGGGAATGTAGGAGGCACGAAGCGGAGAAAATCGAATCTTTCATCTGCAGCAGCGTGTACACGTGTAAGTAAAAAGCTGTTTTACTTACGTGGTAGGATTCCTCATTAATGAAGCTGGAAAATCTCTAGAATTTGCCTTCCATGGAAATATGTGAACTGAAGCTAGATGAAACGGGAGAGTAAATAAGGGACCAAAGGTTTTTTTTTACATCGTTGCTCGTTCTTTCGTTGTTCTGTGCTCTGCTCTCGGAAGAACATTGCATGAACTAATCTATTTCAGACGACAGCATGTGGTCTATAACATAGGAGTATATGACCTTGAGGGCTAGGGCATGCAAATGTAATGGTTCTACAATATAGCTGCAAACGCAAACAGAGATCCTCGTCTCTTTTATTCAGACAACAAGCCGAGAAACGCTATCTCTTTCGAAATGGCAGCTAGATACAGCAGTACAGGCATTGAGGTATACGATACTAAGAAACGTGGTACAGATTCGGCGGACAGTGTTGTGTAACGTTATTCCGTTTTCAGTGATGCTGAGGATCCGGGCCGCCAGGGCTCCGCCTCTTGGACTCGCCGACACCGACGACGTCATCCACCTCCATCTCCTCGCGCATCACCTTCCCGGTCACGTTCTCCGCCGCCGCCTTCGTCGCAGACGCAGCCAGCACGGCGCTCCTCATCGTCCCCAGCTGCCGGCCGGCTTCGGTCGTTGTCGCCATGGACGACAGAACCAGCAGCACGCAGAGCAGCACTACCACACCGGCCCGCGGCACGTCAACAACCTTCGCCATGTTGTCTTGTCCACTACTACACTCCACACAGGATCCACTACTGGATTTCTGGAGGATCTGATCGAGTGATCGATCAGCTCGTCGCGGCTTCGCGTACAAGCAAGCTAAGTCAGCAGCTAGCGCACTTGCGATTCTACAAGAAGTCTCTAAAGTGTCGAGTGGTGGGTGCCCGATGCAACGCGAACGGCGTGGGTTTTTATAGGCGTCGCGCACGGCTGCCGGGCTGCCTCGATCTCCCTCGAAGAGCCGCGCCGCGCGCGCAGGGGGGCTAGCTAGCAAGTAGTGCTCGTTGCTGACCCAGCTGGCAGCCAAATGGCGCGCGACGTCGTCGTCTGTGGCGAGGTCAGATCGGTCGATCTGATCGTCTCTGCATTGCTTCGATGGATCGCATCCACGCCATGCACGTCACCACCGGTGCCGATCCGCGACGATAAGGCGGCCGGCCGGCAACACCAACGCACACAAAAGAGGCGCGCGATAGGTCCTCCGGCGCCGCGGCGGCCGGTCACGCACGCATATGCGTGCGTCGTCTCGTGCGCATGGGCATGCCGTTGGATGGTGCATGGCACACACAGCCGGCAGCTCCTGTGGTGCGCGGTCCTTCTGACGGAAAGGCCGCGCCTGAGATCAGGACACATCACCCGGGGGTCGCACGTTTGCCGGGGTACTATACCGGCCTGCCGGGGTTTGACCCTGTGGATGAGCAGAGTTGTTCTTCTGTTTTTCACAGGCCAAGGTGCGTTGATCGGCGTTGAAAATGCATGACCATGGGCAGCGTACGTGTTTTATTATTCAAAAGGTGGTGGATGTAGTAAACAATTGCAGGCCCAAGCATTACCATGTGCGACTTTTAGGTGGATATTTTTCGGTTTTTGCACAACCTGATGATGCTCCATCTGATGGAAGCGTGTAGCTCATGACAAAGTGCTTGTCCTTTTGGCAGTGTTCCATATCCATGGTAGGAGAGACAAAGAAAGTTAGAAAGATATATGGTTGTGCGATCCTGAGGTGTAATACATCTTACAAGCATAGCTTTGACCTCCAAAATTGATATAAAAGAATGCCGCCCTATCTCTTTTGTGCTTATACCCACCCGCCGGTGGTGTTTTCGTGGTTTACTTTTTCTTTCTTTTCTTGTTGCTGGGCTATAGCCTTCTAGCGTTATGAACTTGTATTTTTCTGCTATATTAATAGAAATGCACTAGCCGAGTATCGTTATTCGTTAAAAAAAAACTTGATCGCCATAAAAAAGAAACGCCGCCTCACTGGTTCACGCAAAAAGACTCATGTAGCGTCACGCCATGTCGGTGACCGCCCAAGATTGGCTATGGACTTAAAAGTTCCTCTCGAACGCAAAGATCTGCGTCCAAGCATGCTTGGCTGATAAGCACAAGATATGAACATGTACTTCGGCGCCTTAGAGATAAACTTATTATGAAATCAATGTTGATTCTTTTCCCCCGCCCCTGACGACCCGTCCTGCCGTCCATATGGCATGGTCGTACTTCATCCTCCTTTAACTTCCCCTGGCGGCAACCACTATCATAAAATATATATATAACAAAAAGAAAGTGCTTAAAATCGTCCATGTTTGCCCCTTTGTTTATCCGGGGAAGAATTGCCAAAGATCAGGGCCCTCCCTGACTACGACAAAGGTATATGGGCCAAGGAGGATAACAAGATTAGATGCAGCCCAAACTGAACACTAAACATGGGACTACGAGCCAAGATGACAACAGACTGCAGGCCAGATACTTTCGGCCTCTTTCTCAAAAAAAAAAAATGCGGCCCTCTATGTGCCTGTACTGCTGTACAGAGAAACCCCACCTCGTCGGAATTATGTACTTTCTTCTACGGTTGTTAAGTTTTGACCGCCAGCCAGGTGCTGCTGAGAATGCTAGGGATTTGCTATCACTCCTTCGGTCTCGTCCACTCCTAACTCCTAAGACCAGTCTCAATTTGGGAAATTTGTCTCCAACACACCTTTAAAGTGTCCTTTTGTGCCTAAACACATCCCAAAACGAATTTTATCTCAAGCACATCGCGAAAGTTCAGTTTGATATATAGCACACCACACCAAATAAACTAATCATTTCTAGCTAAGAGGATGTGTAAAAGGACAATTTTGCCCTTTGTGGAGTCCACATGTCATCTTCTCCCTCTCTTCACTCCGTCGAAGTAGTTTTATTAACATGACAGGGTAATTAAGAGCGGGAGTTTCATGGATTGTGAGAGGAGTTTCATCCCCATGAAACTCCTACGACACAATTACCTAGTCTCCATTCTAGGTACCTGTTTCCATGAAACCTCCACTACGACTAACCTTACTTAGAAAGCATTCAGGCTATAGTACTATTGCCAATTTCGATCAAGGAACAAAAGGCGATCCGTCGCCTATGCTTTCATGAACAACAACTGGATACGTGATCTACACCTACAAGTCGGAGCAACCGCGAAAGAATTCGAATCTCTTCACGATCTAATCAGTAACACTCAACTCGATTCGGCACACCCGGACACTATCACGTGGAAATTTACCGCCTCCGGAGAATATACGGCGGCCTCAGCTTAGAAAGCACAACACCTCGGTTGCATACGACAACCACCTTTGGAGAGCATTTGGTATTCATGGGCACCTCCGAAATGTAGAATCTCTATGTGGCTCATCGCGCAGAATCGGGTGTGGCCATTAGATAGGCTCGGACAACGAGGATGGCCACATACCCCGCAGTGTGTCCTATGCAGACAGACGTTGGAGTCTACACATCACCTTCTGGCCGAATGCAGATTCACGAGACGCATATGGAACCTGGTGGCAGAGTGAGTTTTCCAACCTACACTAAAACCCTGCAATTGGCGACAGAGTGACTCTGCCATGGATTGGTGGACCCAGATCACTACAACCACTGAAACGCCTCATAAAGCGACCAGAACTTTAGCGTTGTTGGTGTCATAGGAAGTTGGAAGGAAAGGAACTCGAGGATCTTCCAACATCTAGAAGCCCCAACGATGTCCGTACTCGACAAGATTAGGAGCGAGGCCTTGCTATGGGCCTTTGCTGGCGCTAGAGATTTAGCGCAACTTATAGGACGAGAGTAGGCCTTTGTACTTGGGGGCCAGAACCTCGACTTGTAAAAAATTCTTCTTTATCAATGAAATAGGCACAATCCCGTGCCCGTTCGTTCAAAATATATATATATATATATATATATATATAGTACTGCCAATTTGCCATTCATTCGTAGGTATTTATTACTCCCTCCTTCTAGGTTTTCTAGGCCAATTTCAATTGTAGTTTTATGGACACAGTTGCCAAGACAGTCACATCAACTTTTTAATGAGATGTAAGTCATTTGCATAATTTTATGGTATAGTTTCATGGATAAGGTACGTCATTTACTTTTTAGACATTGTTGTGATAAGTGTAGCATGAGACTTTATAGCCTTTTTCATATGCACACAGAGATGGATCACGACTCTAGCAGTTTCACGTTCACATCAAAATGATTCAGTTCCGATGTCGAAACAGGTATCCTCGGACGGAACAGGTACCAAAGGAGGGAGTCAGTGCTGCCGTCGTCGATCTCCCTCTGCGTGACTGCGTGAGTAATTGCTGCAGCGTCGCTTCGTTCCGATCCATCCCAACCGAAAAACAACTTGGCGCTCTTCCATCGGTCCCTCCTCCTCCGCAAATCTTCCTCCGATCCGCAAAAAGATTATTGGCCGCCAAACTGGAAAATAACCGCGGCATAGATTGTTGTTTGCCTTCTTGTGGGTCTGAATCACACGGCGGAAAAAACGAGGGAACAAGCGCTGGACTACGAGGAAACGACGGAGGGATACGAGGCCGGAGGCCGTGATGTCTTGCATAACCTGGCGTTTCGTGTTTTCTAGCTTTGCGATCTCTAGTCTCAGTTTTAGTCGTTTCTTAGAAACCCGAAGGAGGGGAGTATTAGCAGGCAGCGCTGATCCTGCGGCTTGGCAGGGCAGCCGTGGAATATTCGTAGTCACAGGGAAGAGCAGCACGAATGTCGAAATGTCGACGTCGACGTGTTGCCATCGTGTAGCCACTCCATTGGGAGAGGCCAATCTGGACCCCGTGAGCCTCACGTGGACGTACGTACACAGTGGACGACGCACGTCCCCCCGGCCGCGTTCGCTGCTGCCGCAAGCTAAGGCGATAGCGAAAGCGACCCCTCCTCGATCGGTTATTAGTAGCTCTCGCACACATGTGGGCTGGCCCGTTCGTTGCATTCAGATGCAGGCTGCTATAGGAACGGACGACATAGACGCGCTGACATGCACCGTCGTCTACTCTTCTGTGGGTGCGTGCATATGCGCGCGTCGCGCGCGCCGATATGATATGATCAGGCGTGCCGGCCGCCAGTGCACTGCACCGGAAGCGAGGGACACCCTGAGCACACGTAGCCGTGCACGCGTGATAGCTAGCCCCCGGCCCGGCCCCCGTGCACGTGGCCGTGCCGCGACGAGGGGCCTGCCGGTGCCCGATCCACCGGCGATGCCGCGCCACTGCGCCAGCCGGCGCCCATCTCATCCCTAGCTAGGCAGAGGCAGGCGCGCAGCACAGGTGCAGCTGCCAGCGCGACCGACGCGATGGACACGTCGCCTGACACGTCTGTACTTGCGCCCACAGATCGAGTCATCACCATCATCAGACTGCCTCTGCTACACCCCCTGCCAGGCTGCCGGCTGGGGAGTAGCGTCGCGGAGTACGATGAATCTCGGCTTTCCTACAGACGATCGAGCTAGTGCAAGGTAGTGTAGCCTGCAGGTTAGTAGTGCATGCGATGGAACGCGTCACCAACCGGCCCACCACCTGGCCGAGCATATCTCGCATGCGATCCTGTGTCGCACGGTAGTTTTGTTGCCATATACACGCGTGAGCGTGGCATACAGTTAGACGACTTTGGTGATTTGCATGCACGCGGCTGCCTTAATTTCGCAGGGGTCGAGGACGTACTATTCCCACGTCTCGCTCGCTCGCCGTAGATGCGTAGTAGTAGATCGTGCTGGCAATTGGCGGCCCAGAGCATCATCCACGGCACATTGGCACTTCGATTCGGCAATGCAAGAACAATTTTAAGGACAGGCGGAACAGTTGCAACAGGGCCGTGCCGTGCGCACTCACTAAGAGCTGATGCAGCCGCCCGCAGAGGCAGAGCGTGCGCCATCCGTGGTCCGATTCGCCCGAGTGGACGGACCATCGTCACTGGTGCCCTGACACGCTACTACGCACTCACACGCAGCAGTACACTGTTGGTTGCCAGCACTAGCAGGTGTACTGCATACTGCGGTCGAGGTGGTGTAGTAGTGTGTTATGTGGAGCAGGGTTTTTCTATCGTGGTTTGATCGTTTTTAGGAAAAATTCTGATCCGGGTAACCAGTAAAACCGACCGGTTAGTCAAGTAGTTCCGTTTTATAGTGTTGGTTTGGAAGCTGTAATCGAGGTTTTTTTACAACCGGACCGAATCGGTTTGGTCAGGAACCGGTCGGATCGGTTCCCACTGGTTTGGTAAACCCGGATGTGGAGCGCCCGGTGGGAACATTCGCAGTAGCTCTCGGCTCGATGCCATGCATGCCGGGCGCGTGATTGCGTGGGGATGACCGTCCACCTGCGCCGTCGCGATCGGCGCGTGTGTAGTCGTCACGCGGCGGCGATTGAACCGCGCACCGGATCGTAACCGTTGCTAGTCTACTATTTCCACAACGTGTTGCTGTTGTATTCTGCCTCTCGGTCGGCTGGATATTCCTCTGCTTCGTCTCTGCATGCATCATGCATGTAGAAAGATCGATCGACGTCAACTTCAATCCTGTATTTCTGTACATGCTTCGCGTACCTCGGCCTGGGACGATGTAACGACGACTATTGTGGGCCGTATATATACATGCATGCATGTATGCGTGTCGTACGTACGTATGTATGTGTCGTGCACGGTACACCAATTTAATCCATCTAGCTAGGCTCTGTACGTGTCGGATCGAGTCGTATACGTCCATCTTGTGCATGCCCCTGCTGTCCAATGCAGGTGACGTGGGATCGATCTCGCGGCTGATGTGTACTACACGTTGCGGTATGGGCATCGCGTCGATCGCCCAGCTAGCTGCGTACGGCCGCACACACGATGATCGAGACCAGCCGGCCGGATTACGTTGTGCTCCACACGTACTGTATACATGCCGACAATTCCGACAGTAGTTTTAGCTTGCTTTAGGACGCAACGCCGCCCTGTCACGCTTGGAGGGGCGAGGACACGCACGTCGTTGTGGCTTCCTAGTCACAGCAAGCAACTAACCGCAGCGCGGAGTCGCGAGAGCGACCGTTAATTTGATGCCCCTGTTGCCGAGTTGAACCAAATAAAAAGCGACGTCTTCGCACTACATCATGCATGCATACATGCATCACAGGTCGATGCTCGTCACAGTACTATGCGCCTGTGCGGCAAGGCAATACCGCTGCAAACCTACGGCTACGTATATGTGTACACGTTGGTTTCCACACGAGCTGTGATTTCAATGTAGTACGTACACGCCTGAAAAGAAGCCACTAAACTACGAGTGGACAAGGAGATCGAGAAACTCCAGCAAACAGCAACTCTACTGTACTGCGGTGACACATCGACTCTGTCCTTTGGATTACAAAAGTCGAGTGTCCATTGGCCCAACTAGTACACCTCATTCGAGCAAGAAGAGGCCTTTAATAACAGTTTAGCCCCCATGTTTTCAGGGGAACCACCGTGGCTGCAATGAGTCAGGAAAAGAAATATCTCGTCGACATCGATCTGGGGCTTCGAAAATACCATGGCCGCGCTCAAACTTGCCTTGTCGTTTGTGTGATGAACCTGGCCAGTGCCCGTTGCTACCTTCTTCCCGGAAGCAAGGCAACCCACTGGCAGTGGCGGCTTCACAGTGGCTCACATCTGCCTCTTTGTGCTGCTGCTGCTGCGCTCACGCCGCGAGATGGCTGTTACGTCTCCAAGCTGTTGCGCATGAGGCAAAAAAACGCAGCGTCGACGTTGTTCTCGTGCTCCCGATGGTTACTCTGCCGCGATATTTGATTGGGGCGGTTTGTTGGTGCCTTGTTGCTCCGTTGCGTTGTGGAATGGAAACAAGTTTGTTAAAATCTTCAGTGATCCGACGAATTTATATCGCAGCTCAATAAAAAAAAAGACTATTTTGATTTATTGTTTATTTTCCATTTTTCATGTGCTCGAAACTTATTTTTCAGTCAGGTACACGGATGAAAATACAGCTAGTTATGTTTTCATGCTTACCCAAACATTAAGCTATTTTACAGAAAACATAACTCACATTTAAAGAAACGGGCATTCATGGGTGCTCTTGATAAATTAAGGTTCGCTGTATCCTCAGGTTGTTATTCCCCTTCCTCTTTGATGTCTTGCCACTAGCACTCAACACCTTCACTTCTCGCCCTACCCTGTCCTCTAGCAACCCACTATGTCTCTCCTTTCTTTGTCGTCTGTCTGGGTGATACGAACCCATAAGAGAATCCGAATCCCACGTCGTCATTTTGTCCAAGAAACTCAACTCACTCATGGTGACCTCAATTCCACACTCCCCACCATCATATCCGTCATTGCTCTCCTATTACCAGTTTACCACGCTAACCCGGTTATAAAGCGTGGTCAGGTTGTTGCCCCCACTCAAGCAATTTTATCCCGCTTGTGTTGTATACTCCTACCCATAAACTACACTCACTTGCTAAATAATTATGATGTGATTATCACGATTAATATTTTGATATTTCAATACAATTATGGCTATGTCTAATATGACTAGCAATATATTATGCTAAAAATTGTATGTCAAACATGACTAATAAAAATGCATACTTATACAATCCACAAATAGCTAAATTAAAATTTTATAAAGATGAAAGACAGAAGTTGATCTAGTAGTATGCATAGACGACAAATAATAAGTAGCTAAATTCGAGAATTTTAAACATAAAAAGTAGTAGTTGAACGAGAGTCCATATTTAAAATAATTAATAGCTTCATTCAAAACTAAAAAGTAGTTAAATTATAGACAATTTAGGATGTGAAATTGTTAAACATTGAGTATGTACCAAAGTTAGTTTAAATAATTTGGGGAGCTAATTAAGAGTCTATATAAAATATATTTTAAATTATTTAGCAAGTAAGATATTTAGAAAGCCAATACAAAATATAACATCTAAGCATTATTTATATGACAGGAAATGGATAATATACAAAGCAATTGGAATAAAATTATTTTAATTTAAAAAACTAGCCAACCGCGCTATTTGCATGGTCATCAACCTCGTTGGATTTAAAAGAAGAAGAAGAACGTACTGCTCGAGATGCTTTGAACAACGCTTGGATACATGAGCTCAACTTACAACACCAATGTTTCTCAGTTCAACACTTCAGTAAGTACATGCAGCTCTGGAGCTTGGTCCGACACATAGAACTACGACCACGTATGCCAGATACGATCACATGGAAGGCTGGAAGCTAGCTAACAATGGATAATACTCAGCTAGGACAGCATACAGGGCACAATTTTTGGGATCCAGCTTAATCAAATTTCAAATGCTGGTGTGGAAGGTATGGACATATCTAAAATGCAAGTTCTTTGGGTGTAACAATTCAAAACGATATTCAGACATCGGACAGATTAGAGGCAAGAGGATGGCCGAATCGGGTATTTGCTCACCTTGTCCGTAGATATCAGAAACCGGGATCCATCTCTTCAACTAATGCCGATTCACTAGGTGGATATGGGAAGGAGTGGCGACCTGGACAGCTAACACTAGCATCACCTCGAATGAAAAGGAGCACATCGACTCTGTCCACCAATGGTGGGAAGCTTTAGCCGGTGCACCTTGCATCACAAGAAGCGGACTGCGCTCCCTCATTGTCCCAGTATGTTGGGAAATCTAGAAAGAGAGGGAATGCAATAATTTTTTAGCACAAAGAAAACACAAATCACAAAGTTCTAGATATGATTAAAGATGAAGCAAACATGTGGATAATAGCGGGAGCAAAGCATCTGAGGGGACTTCTCCAACACTATTGAGTCACGAGATGTGTGTGTTTTTTTTAAAAAAAAAATCTTGTACTTATTTAGAATGTAGAGTTTTATCTTGTGGGGCAGCTAAGGCTGTGCCGCTGTGACGCTTCACACAATTTTGTATCAGTCATCTTTGTATTTCTTCTTTTTAAAATATAACAGGCACTCTTCCTCCGTTAGTTTCAAAAGGAAAAAAAGTTGTGAAATGCTTGATTAGATTTTTGGCCAGTTTAATCATATGAGTTCTCCTTCAGAACAGTCAGAGGTGTTTAGCTTGAGAAATAGGATGGTCCATCATCAGCTCACTACTCTACTTGCAATTTTATTTGGTTTCAGAAATATGATGAATTGATGATCCATCACGATCACATCCACCCCAACAGACATAATCCTTTACATCAAAATGACTACACGATTGACCATTCCATTCATTGAAGATCAGGTAGTTTCTGAAGCCAAACACCCCATCAAGAGAGAGGAGAGGTGGGCATTCTCTTTTTAGTACTTTGGCATGAGCTCTTTTTATATTTATTAAAAGCAGTAAACCTTTTTAGAAGTTGGTGGAGCGCCAAATAGGGTGTTACCTAGCTATTACTCCTCAATTGTCACTTATATATTGCACTAAGCCAATTAAGGTGCATGCCCTACACTTTGTTAAAGCTATATTATAGTCTTTTATCCGTGTGCCATTATAAAATATACATCTTACTTATGTGTCATTGAAATTTTAGAAAAGTTCCCTTGTGCCCATGTTCAAAGATACATATCATTGAGAAGAGGCTGACGCGTGGGCCCCATAGGAAGGATGATTGACGGTGTTCAGTAATTGACGGAAGTGGCTCACAGGTAAAAGAAGCTTCGAACAATGGTACGGAGGAACATTCTAAAATTTGAATGGTACGTAGATAAGATGATACATTTTTTTTATAATGAGACATGGATAAAAGACTCTCGTTTGTACTCCAAATTCTTGTCGGCCCAACTTGTGATTCCCTGGCCGCCTATATATTGGAGGCTTTCGCCCCATGAGAGATCACAAGACAAGTGCAAACGTGCAACACAAGACCCTCCCCTGCCTCTCTCGTCTCTCTCCTCTGTTCCTGCTCTGTTTGGGCTCTACTACAGCAGAGCTGAGCTGCCCTCCCCTGTTTCCACGTACACAAGCAAGGCAAGGAGAAGAGTAGCCCTGAGCTCGATGGACCAGATCCCGTTGATGCGGTGCCCCAAGGCCAACAATGTGGGCCATGCGGCCATCCCGTGCGTCGACCTGTCGGCGCCGGGCGCGGCGGCCGCGGTGGCGGACGCGTGCCGCAGCGTGGGCTTCTTCAGGGCGATCAACCACGGCGTGCGGGCTGCCATCACCGACGCTCTGGAGGCCCACGCGATGGCGTTCTTCGCGCTGCCGGCCCAGGACAAGCTGGACATGTCCGGCGCCGCCCGGCCCTTGGGCTACGGCAGCAAGACCATCGGCTCCAACGGCGACGTCGGGTGGCTCGAGTACCTCTTCCTCTCCGTCAGCTCCAACTCCGTCGAGATCTCCTCCCTGCCGCCCTCACTCCGGGCGGCATTGGAGGCGTACACGGCGGCGGTGAGGGAGTTGAGCGGGCGGGTGCTGGAGCTCATAGCGGAGGGGCTCGGCGTCGACCGCGGGCTGCTGCGGGGGTTGGTGGTGGGGAGGGAGGAAGGAAGCGACGAGCTGCTGCGGGTGAACCACTACCCGCCGTGCCCGCTGCGGCCGCCGGGGGAGTGCGGGGTGACGGGGTTCGGGGAGCACACGGACCCGCAGATCATCTCCGTGCTCAGGTCCAACTGCACGGCGGGCCTGCAGATCAAGCTCCGGGACGGCAGGTGGGTCCCCGTGTCCCCGACCCGGAAGCCTTCTTCGTCAACGTCGGAGACTCGCTGCAGGTATATCGCTCGCTCGCTTTTTATCATTAATTCCTGTGCTGGTGCATGCACCTGTGAACTTCACCTGGAGGGCCTGTTGCTCAAGGTTGCAGATGCATATATGTATGCAGGTGCTGACGAACGGGCGGTTGAGGAGCGTGAAGCACCGGGTGGTGGCGCCGGAGGCCGGGGCGCACTCGCGGCTGTCGGTGATCTACTTCGGCGGGCCGGCGCCGTCGCAGCGGATCGCGCCGCTGCCGGAGGTGATGCGGGAAGGGGAGCAGAGCCTGTACAGGGAGTTCACGTGGGGCGAGTACAAGCGCGCCGCCTACAAGACCCGCCTCGCCGACCACCGCCTCAGCGCCTTCGAGCTGCGCGCCGCCACGCAGCCGCCCGCCGCGAGCAGCGCCGATCCGCAGCCGCACTGCAGCAGCTGCATGCAGCCGCCGCAGCAGCAGGTGGCCAAGGTGCACTAGATATCATATCGGGTAACTGAGATGTCGCAGCATCAACCCCAACCTGGGGTTCGTTGCTTGGGCTTGGCCGGTCCAGGACCAGCGCCGCGCCTGCTTGTCTCGCCGCCGTGGGTTCTGCGCCTGAGCCTGGACCGCCTAGTAGCAGTTGGTATGTGCATGTATGGTGCCACTTTTGTTGATTCTACGTTAACCGGCAGCCTGTTGCCAGTTACTGTACTGTCCGTACGTGCCCGTACCAAACTGACAGCTCAATTAGGCTGTGTATGTAATGTATGTATGTAATAGCATCTGTGACTAGTACCGGTTTGAAATTTCACAGCAACGCCTTGCGATATGTACCTGTGTTATACCGTGTTGCGCCTTCACATGCCGCTGGATCTCTCATTCAGTACCGCTACAATCTGCTTTGCGCGCTTGAAGGATCTCGTGATGCAGAGGTGGGCTGAGATGGTGCGGATTGGAGGGGCATGCAGCAGCTGTACATCGGCAAGAGTCCGGGGACTCTGACGAGCGCGACGCCTCCGACGGCGAGGCCGACCGCGAAGGTTACTTGCCTCCTCTCCTCTCCTCATCCGGGCGAGCTGTGTTATTAGGATCATAAAGTCGGCTGCGGTGTTGCATTCTCCCTCGACGAGATGGGCCATGCCAACGGAGGAGTTGCACCGCGCCGCCGCCGGAGTCGTCAACCGCTCGTGCGACGAGTAGATGCTTTTGACAGTCAACTTAAACTTTGTTCTACTAGTTCGTGGTTAACTTAAAAGTGTACTACTCCTCGAGACCGACGGGTTCACGCTTGATGCATCTGCCGATGTGATCGGAGACGGGACCGGCTGCAGGCTGGTAGAGGTAAAAAAAAAGAAAGAAAGAAGAAAAAAAAAAGTCTATTTTACTCCATCCATTCACTTTGTACATCCCACCCCCATCTGATTTTGCATACTTTGCATACTCCCTCCATCTCAAAATAGATGTCATTCTCGCTTCCATGAAAAACAGCATCTTTCAATATTAATTAATTATATATAAAATAATATTAATATTTATAATACATCATTAGTATCATTAGATAGATATTTGAATCTAGTTTTTTAACAAATTTATTAGAGATATAAATATTGCACATATTTTTCTACAAATCAAGTCAAAGTTGAGAAAGTAACGCATGCACGCATCACATAACGTCGTTTACTATAGACGGAGGGAGTACTTGTCACGGACTCACGGTTGTGACTGAAGTCAACTCGTTTTGCTGCCTGACGTGGACTTCGAGCCAGGGTGAGCCGCAGCGCCTCAAGCCATCTATCGCCAAAGCCGAGCTGCATCATGCCGAGAAGCCGATGCCAAAAGCCGATCTGCCAAGTGCCAAGTCCTGCATACAGTACGTCGCCCTCCCTCCGCTATCCCTAGCCTATTGATTTGTCCACAAATTTCTTTTGCGATCAACAATGTTCTGCTCAATCTCAGTACGCGAAATGATTGTTTTTTTCTTTTTAAGCAGGACGGATTCGCTGTCCTGATTCCTTGGTTCTACCATTATACATTTTCGTGCCGCAATTGCAGATAGCCTGAGACTGGCTACTGCAGGCATCTACTGAAAATGATACTAGCGTTTGGGAAGCTGAAATATTGAAGCCGTCAACTGACAGTGACTACGTTTAGAGGATGCAAAAGTTTTCTGAGACGGAACTTGTGTGCATCCCTCTGCTTGAGTAAAATTTTTTCATTTTGGCTCTTTTCTCGTAAGATATTTACATATAGATCCTGGGTGAAAGCTTTTGAAAAATGGACCGAAGCTGGACGTCAGGTCCCTTAGCGCCCAGATTTAACGGGTGGGCGCCAGGAGACATGGCGCCCACCTTTGCCACGTGGGTTCCAACGTGGCTGAAACCCTAGATCGGCCGCGGGAGCTGGGCGCCAGGTCCCCTGGCGCCCACCCGTGCAACCTGGGCGCTAAGTGACCTGGCGTCTAGCTTCGAGTCTTAAAGACCGCGCGGGGCCGCCGCCCCAGCCGCCCGACAACCGACACGGGCAGCTGCTCAACTCAAACGGGACCGTAACTTCTGCAAAATATCAAAATATCAAACGGGAACGTAACTTCTGCAAAATATCAAGTGGAGAGGATATTGCAAACACGATGTATACCTGTAGCAATGTCCTCATGCGGCCTTCAGTTTCCGGGTGACCAGGAGGGGACTGAAGTACCGCATCGATGTCACGAACCAATGAGCTCATAGAAGTTCCCTGCAATTACAATATAATGACAATGTATTTACCATATTATATCTATCATGCATGACTACAATTTGCTGGAAAATTGACATACCACTCTGTCAAGGATGGGGCCTAGCTCCACTGCTCTTCCGGCACGTCCTCGGAAGTCGTAAGCTGTGTCCTCATCATCAGATGAGGCAATCTCCGCGTAGTCATCCCGTGTCCAAGCCGTCCGGAGCCTGTACCGAGTAGCAGAGTGGTACCACGCTAAGTAAGCTCTGAAGTTAGCATTGGTATGCGGGCCCGGCGGGGGCAGGACATTGTCGTCCATCCTGTTCCACCACTCGATCCTCTCACGGTGGTAGTCAAGGAAATCTGTCACCTTCTTCTGTCGGACACGATCGAACTTGCACAATGAATACCGTAAGAAATGGAAAGTTTTCATCGACTTATATCCTAGTTTTCAGTTTTATCTTACTTATGCAGCTCGATTGACGTGGAGACCTCGTCCGGTGGAAAAGTTTGTGCAAACCCAAACTGTCGCTCAACGCGGTGTGGTAGGTGAATCTCCACCGCGTAGAAACAAATCAGAGGGCACCGCATCCTCCAAAGATCTTGGTCACGCTTGCACATAACGTTCAAAGGCATGGCGAGGACTTCTTCCTTGTTATATGGTTCCCAAATGACCTGTGAAAAGAAACACATCATTGTTGAATTTAATAATCACACGAATCACCAGTCAATGTAGGGAGTACTCACAGAGGAAGGGACTAGGGCATCCAGCTCGTTCTGGTAGTCGAGATACGCTCTCCAGTGAGTGGCATAAGGGGTAGACACCCTGTCCCAAAGGTACGCGACCGTAGGTCTAAGGTCTGGCACTCCCAAGTCCCAAGCTCGAGGCGGGAAAACCTCAGGTCTGCCAACTGGAAGCCGGGACTACATCCACAGCTAGAGGAGGAAAGTACACCCACCAACACTCGAGGAATTTGCAAGCCGCCGACACGCCTCGCAAAGCTGACGGTGAAGGAACGCAAGTACTCCTGACCCCCCAGCTGTATGTGCCTGCATGAAGTTATAATACCGTGAGACCAACAATTGAAAGTACCAACAAATATTATGCAAATAGTTCGGAAATAATAAATGAGACAAACATTTATAAGTACCTGCATCGTCCTAGTCCTGGAGACAGTGGATGTACATCCAAGAAGCTGAATCTCCGGTGCTGTCCGGGAAAAGAACGGAGCCGAACATGTTCAACACCCAAGCCCGGCAGTAGTAGGTGACTGTCAGCTCGTCTGCATCGTCTGGGCACACAGCGAAAGTCCCTCTAAGCCAACGTAACGAGATGTCAGCTGACCGTGTACGTCTCGGCTGTTCGTCGTCCCCCATATCGGGGTGGGTGGTGGTGTGCCCAAGAACGCCTCCACGCGTGCCCTCCATCCAGCAGAGACAGCTGATCCACAAACTGGCCGCCCTCTGATGCCCAACCCCGACAACATAGTTGTATCCTGCAACGTGACCGAAATCTCACCGCACGGTAGGTGGAAAGTGTGAGTCTCTGGCCTCCACCTATCGATCGGCGCAGTCAGGGCAGTTGGATTGAACGGCGGCAGACCTCTCCTCTCAATTGAGGAGATAACGTGCAGGCCAGCACGCTGGAGGAGTGGCGTGTAGTGGTGGTCGTAGTGTATGACTCCGATGCCCTCATGCGTTCGGGGCCGAAGGATTGGAAGGGCCTGAAAGCAAGGTGTACATGAGGAATCAGTATATTTAACATGATTACATATATTGCATACTTAGTTTTTTTTTTCCATACCTGGTCTGGGTTGGCCTCGATGCGCCTCTGGCGGTGCTTCTGGTCGTAGTGCTCGTCCAGGAGCCGAAACTGAGCCGCCATCCTGCATAGAAAAAATGTCAGTTAGAAGGAGTTTGGAAAATATACGAAAAGTACAAAGACATAAAACAAAACATTAACCTGCCGTCGTTCACAAGTTCTCATGTTGTGACCGAAACCATCACACTTCCCACATTGCGTTTCCACGGGGTCGACTACAAAGGGATTCCCTTTTCCCCTACGAGTTTTCCCTGGAATCCGATCCATTTGCATCTTGTATCTTGTTCTTTTGCGCGTTCCCCTGCCCTGCCACTTGTGTGTCTCGTCGACTATGTACTTTGGCCCATCGTATGGTGGCCACTCGCTATCGTCACGAAAAGGAAACCAACGAGCAGACCAAGTGTCCAAGTAACATTGGACGGAGAAAACATGAGGGATCTTTGACTCTACAGACACCTGACGTGCTTTGCAAGCAGCAACCATGTGCCCACAAGGGAAATGAAACTGTTGTGGCCGTCCACATGTGCATGTATTACTCAAGATGACAACGGTGTACTTCTGACCCTCTGTCGCCTCGCCAGCTTCATTTATTCCACTTGGCTCAGTAACCTCATATGTCCCGGACTGGTGATGGAATAGACTGCATTCAAAATCGTTGGCTGCTAACTTGGCATTGTCCAGATAATGTTTGGATTTCGGTGTCAAGGTTTCACCCTTGCTCAACAAAATTCTAGCCTGCCCTTCATGCTTGGCAAACCATTCTACAGACTTGTAAAACGTAAACGCAAGTATGGCGGTCACTGGCAACTGCCTGGAGCCTTTGAGCAAACCATTGAAACACTCGGCCATGTTGCTTGTTTGAAAATTATACCTCCAACCACCATCATGTTCCCTAGACCATTTCTCCACGTCAGTCAGCAATTCTCGTAGCCAATCTCTGCCTTTTGCGTTCGTTTTTGGTTTCAAATCCTCTAGTTTCTTTTCAAATGACTTAATAGTCAGTTGCCTTGCAACATCCTCAAACAATTCAAAGTTCTCTTTTACATGATCCTTCTTCACCAAATTGTCAGCAAGATGCCGACTACACCAACGATGCACAACCTGTGAACACCCTGGAATCGATTCAGTCACGGCGTTCAAGATACCGGCGTGTCTATCTGATAGCACACAAACAGGCCTCCCAGGACCTACAACATGGATCCGAACCAAACATAGAAACCATGACCAACTACCCTTATTCTCCTTCTCAACCAGACCAAAGGCCAAAGGAAGGAGGTGATTGTCTCCATCAATCGCGATAGCGACAAGGAGTGTCCCCGTATACTTGCCTGTTAAAAATGTGCCGTCAATAGAAAAAACAGGCCTGCAGTGCCTAAATGCCTCCACACACTGACCAAAGCACCAGAATGCACGCTGAAAGATCTGTCGGCCATTTTTCATGATATTTGGAATGGGGTCATACTCATAGTGCATACCGGGATTGGCAGCTTTCATTGCATTCAGCATCACAGGCAATCGCTCATAGGCCTCCTCCCAAGAACCATATATCATTCTCAAAGCCCTTTGATGAGCCCTCCAGGTCTTGCCGTATTTGATTTTGTATTTCCACTTCAAATTGACAATCCCAGTCACCGCATTAATGGGCAACTGAGGTTGAAGCTTAACAACAGGTAACAGGCGATTGGCAATGAACTTTGAAGTCAATTGACGATGCTTCTGATTTATCTCCGCCGAACCACAAGTGTGAGGTCCAACAACAGTAGTGATCTTGAATTGTGGAGAGTCTTTAATCTTTCTAGCACACACTTTCCATGCACAATTACTATCCTCGCACTGAAGGGTGTACCGACAATCGGCTTGAGAGTTCTTCACACGGTGTGGCCTGTTATGCACGATAGCGTACTCCTTCAACCACATCTTAAGTGCATCAATATTCGGAAACACATGCCCCTTCTGAATCATTGTGGTAGACTCCGGCATCAGAATGACAGATTCAACTACCCCTCCAGCTACAGCTCTGTGTGAATATCTGAGATCACAGAAATCAGGAACAAGAGGGTCACGGTCACGAAGGAATTGTCTCATTATTTGAGCAGTTCATGGTGACACAGGAGGCACCGCACGGTCATCATCAGAATCAAGGGCACGTGCGGTCTCATAAGTCTCGTCATCGCCAGTCACTGGGATATTGCCACGATTCAAAGGGCTACCATTATCTGAAATTATCAAAGCTGGAGCCACAGGCACGTGTGTTGGCAATGCTAATTGGATAAGGTCTTCAGCACCTCCTGCTCCATCAGAGCCACCTCTCCTTTCGTCTAAACCGCCTTCCCTTTCATAATCCATACCACCATCGCCTCTAAGCTCATCCTCAATGTCACCTACCACATCATCAGCAAAGCCACCTCCTATATCATCAGCAAAATCACCAGCATCATGATCACAACCACCACCTCCCATATCATGATCACAACCACCACCTCCCACATCATCTTCTTCCGGTACTTGCGTCACCGCAACCTCACAAGGACCTAGATCAGCCACCAAGCCTCGAGATAATTGTCTCACCACCTTCCCCACAATCAAATCAAACGCTCGAACTTCACTATTCATTACAAGAGTTACATAATTGTTCCAATCCACTTCACCAGCAATTGGGATCAGTCGTTTGTTATTTCTCCCATTCAACCCGACATCAATGACTCCTTGAACCTCAACATCAACACCAGACTCTGACCATAGCAAACTATCCTTTATTCGTCGCACAAGCACACCATACGACGGTCTAGCATTGAAAAACAATGAAATCACTTTCATCTTCTCAAATTCACCCCATACGATTTGTCCTCACGTTACCACCATAACGCAATGTGACTAATTTATCCATCTATTGCAACAAAGACAACAAAGACAATTTAATTGCATCACGAATATTGCATGAACCTCAAATCAAACTTTCAATTTGAAATTCCTATATATTTCCAATAAACATAGGGGATTTTATATTTATTTTCCTAAACAACACACCAAATATCATAGAAATTGAAAAAAATGCTAGCAAAACGGTCACACACATCCACATTGTCCATCTACACAGCTAATTCAACTTAATCCCCGCAATAATCAAAGATTCAACTCATCATATATTCAAAATCTAGGGTTTCATTTTCAACTTCAAATACAACAAGAAATTGATAAAAAAGAAGAGGAGAGGGAGGCTACCTTGCTCCTTGACGAGGGTGGCGGCGGAGGAGGCCGGCGACGGCGGAGGAGGCCGCCGGCGGCGGCGCTGGGGGTGCCGGCGGCGGCCCTGGGCGGCTCTGGTGAGGAAAGAAAGAGAGGAGAGGGGGCGGCCGCGGTCTTTAAGTCTCGAAGCTGGGCGCCAGGTCCCTTAGCGCCCAGGTTGCACAGGTGGGCGCCAGGGGACCTGGCGCCTAGCTCCCGCGGCCGATCTAGGGTTTCAGCCATGCTGGAACCCACGTGGCAAAGGTGGGCGCCATGTCTCCTGGCGCCCACCCGTTAAATCTGGGCGCTAAGGGACCTAGCGCCCAGCTTCGGGTCCATTTTTCAAAATCTTTCGCCCAGGGGTCCATATGTAAATATCTTACGAGAAAAGGGCCAAAATGAAATTGTGTTGTGTAATTGTGTTGATGTCAAAGTTACTTTAAGAATTAGTATAAAAAAGTTACTTTAAGAACCAGTAGTATTTAAGTTGGGCAGTTTTACTCTGAATGAATAGCTCTGAACTCACGTTCTGTTGATGGCTTTGTTTTGCTCTTCCACAAGTGTTGACCTGATAGCTATAATGCTACATGTTCATTGTTTTGAAGATGCCACTATAATGGTGTTTCAGAACTATATTACAAGTGCATTAGAATTGATGTAACAGTCTGCCGATTCTAAATACAAAGACTAATGCTACTTTTTCGTGAAAAAATGTTCCGAACAGCTAACTGGCTCGTCAGTCTGCCCTTGTTTGCCTTTTTGTTGCATTGCATCTGCTTATCACCTCATCCTCTTCGATAGCTAAAGCTTGCTCTGCTGGGGGCTCCGATTATTGAAAAGTACTGATAAGACTAAGAGGCATCGACAGTTGCAACTAGCAAGACTTGGAGCAGGCAACGGGCGGCTAAAGCAAGGCTCGGCTCGGATGGTGCGGGAGCGACGAATGGGCGCATGTGGCACTTCAGCACGGCTCGGCTCTATACGTTTCCATTGAAAAGCCAGCTCTGTACGTTTCCACATATGAGTAGATTACGTGGCGGTCAAACTAATAAGAAGCCGGTCAAAATCATAACAAGTAGGCAAAATCAGATGTAAATCCTGCTTAAGGGGTAATTAATCCAATATGAATAGGTGAAGGGATTAACTTAAGCCAACATTTAGGTTAAGGAGGTGGGATGGACATAGTGAATAAGTAGAGGCAGTAAGATGGACTTTTTCCAAGAAAGAAAGACATCCCCGCGGCTGGGCACTGCCTGAGTGGTCGTGTCTCATGCATTATCATGTCATCTTGGCTATATAACAGGTAAATCATACAATGAGTTGTCTCACAATAAATGCACAATCTTTAATTTATGTATAGAAAAAATGGTGTGAGTTGTATGGCAACAACTCGTACAATAGTGAGGAAGTCGTCTCGTACACCTAAATTTTAGCCTATGATGTAGTTGTATCGTAAAACAACCACCGGATTCTCTCTCCTCTCTCCGCAACCTCATGAAAATTAATGGACTTGCATGAGACGACCTATGAGACCGCTGACGTGTAGCAATGTATCTGCCCTTATATCCCCTGGCATGGAGCTCGAATTTCTTGATAACTCAGAAGATTTTCCGTAGACTGAAGAACTCGTAAACATTGACAAGATAGGCACTCCTCTCCATTTCTTCTCCGCGTTTACATGTGCCATCTCAGCAAATTCAGCAGCTGAGCATTGTGCATATATAGCTGCCTTTCATGATCTGCTGTTGTCACTTGTGTATCGTCATTTCTTCTTTTATATCGGTTATTATGGTCTCCGAGGTTGACACCTAGATGTAACCCTTAAGAATAGGTAATGCTAAGATCTAGAGGTATTGTGAATAAAAAAGAGTAAAGTACGTCACCGGTCTTTAAACTTGTTCCGTTGTGTCATCCCGGTCCCTAAACTCACAAATCGATCAGGTAGGTCCTTAAACTTGTTTAACTGTGCCATCTCGGTCCCTAAACTTACGAACTACCCGTTTAGGTCCTCAAACTTGTTCACTTATGTCATTCCGGTCCTTAAACTTAATTTCTATTATCATATGTTTAGAGTTTGAAACTAAAAATTTAAAATTAAATTTTAGGATAAAAATGACTTTAAACAAAAATAATTTAACTATAAAGTTGTAGATCGTGTCGAGGGCTACAATTTTGGTACAAATTTTATCTTCATTCGAGTTCATATAAAAAAGTTATGAATAATCTTTTGATATAAAGTTTTTATATCATCATATTTTGACTCATATTAGACTAAAAACTAAGTTTAAGGACCGGGATGATATAAGTGAACAAGTTTGAGGACCTAAACGGGTGGTCTACAAGTTTAGGGACTGGGATGATACAACTGAACAAGTTTGAGGACCTAAACGGTCGATTTGCGAGTTTAGGGATCGAGATGACACATCAATACAAATTTAGGGACCGGTAATATATTTTACCCAATAAAAAATTTGAACGGTTCAACACATATTTCAATAGTGAATATTAGATGTTGCAATTATTGTTTCCTCATGTTTCATAGATTGTTGCATGAAACATAATGTTAACATTGCGGGACGAATTTTCCTTCCAGAATCAATCTACTTTTTTTTTACTTTTATGCATATTTCTTAATATTACACCTATATATTTTTAATAGTCAGATACTTTGTTTCTATATTGTGGACGCTATTTTTGGATGTTGCAGAACCATCCGACGGGAGGCGTCCATCAGATGCGCTATTTTTTTTTTACTTTTATTCATATGAAAGACCGCACAGCACAGGCATACGCATGTTAAACAGGCTAATTAGAAGCGCTCAAAGAACAACGACCAACGTTCCTTAGGATGGACGAGCAAAATCTTATTCCTTCTTACGTCTTTCTTCTTCGTCTTTCTGCCACGGATAAAGAAGACATATTGATCCCAATCTACCCGACACAAGATTGATCAATACCAGTTTAAGTGACAAAAATATTCTTACAAACATTTTATCGTGGCTGGATCTAACCACGATAAAATGGAGAAGGGGCCAGAGAAAAATATCTCACGATGGCAGCATCGTCCCGCTTCAATGTTTTTTGTTTGCGGGTCGTCCCGCTTCAATGTTGCCATGCAGAAACATAATTCTCCATATATCGGCAAATTAAGGAAGTTGCCGCCATCACCTCCATTGTAGTCGACGAGGCATCATGGAGATGCCAAAATCACCCTACATCCTCCTCATCACCGGAAGGAAGGAAGGAGGAGAAAATCAACCTCCAATACCACGATATATCGTGCAGCATAGAGAAATCTAAACCCTGTAAAGAACTCAATCCACTAAAAGAACTTATTAGAAAAAAATGAATTCTTACTTCTTTTGACCTTCGGCGAGATGCCAAAAATAGAAAGGTAAAGGAACGAACGGAGATGCAGAAGCGGAGTGCCGCCGGCAGCGCCGCGAGGAGGGTGCCCATCCCGGTTTTTCCGTAGGTGAAGGTGATCGGCATGAACAGTTGACGCCAGAAACACATGCACGTGAACCATTCACTTACAGGCGCCCATGTGGCTACACTCTTTTTCAGAATTCAGATGTACGTGGATGGTTATTGGTACACTCCCAAGTGCCCAACCCATGCGCCGAACTTGCCCAAGATGGAGATCAAAATTTGCTCTCCTAGCCCAGCAAGGAGTTTCTTTCTAGCGCAGGCAAGCTTGCTTAGTGATCCTGCCAAACGTGTATGATTGTATCCTTGCCCAGCAAGAAGAGGCAAGGTTGGGCAAGAGATCCAAACATAACCGCTGTCGCCGAAACTTTCGAGCGATGGAGGTCGAGGGTGCCCAGCTATGGACCGTTTGCAGACGTTGCGCAACATAGACCACAAAGCTGTGCACCGGTGACGCGTCCTGATTCCTGATCTTGCTGATCTTGGCAAGTGGGTGGCATATGGCAAGAGGCCAAGAGCCCACGCCCACATGGAGTTAGGCAGCCTCGCTGCCGGCCGGTCGCATCATCGTCCGGGCCAAGCGATTGCTGGTAACCCATCGCGACCCGCACGCGCGCGTACGTACGTCGCCTGCGATTACCGTGCTGGAGCCCCAGATGATGGAGTGCGAGTGCGATCTCCTGGCAAGTGGAGTGGCAACTCGCCAGTACGTCTCGCCTGGCCGCACACAACCGGGGAGGGGAGCACACACCACTGGCAAGCTTAGAGCGCGCAGGATCGGAGTCAGCTAGTGGCCGGCCGCCCGACGCGGGCCGCGGACAAGACGTGCCCAACCGGCGTGCGAGCCGATCCATCACCGGCCACTCAACCGAGCTCATTCGGTCTGGTAGCTCTCAGCGTGATTCTCGGTGTATACATGGTGTGCGTCTAGTACAGTGGCAAACGATGCATGAAGAATTGCCCGACCGTGCGCCCACCCGTTTCGATTAGAGTTTGCTCCGGAACTCCCTGCCGCGTCGCAACATTTTCGCCATTGGTGCTGATGCAGCCAGAGAGGCCAGAGCCATCCACCAAACGGAAACGGGGTCCAACTGCCAGTGCGTTCTGGGAAGCGGCTTGTACAGTAGCCCCAAGTGCCCAATACCTGTCGAACGACGTGCATTGCCATGTCCTGCTGTAAAATTGACACCATGTCCTGCTGTAAAATTGACAGCCCACGACTATGGAGGAAACCGGGAAGGCGTTAGGCCTCCTCCAAACGGCAGCTCCGGTCCTATTTCAAACTCTGCTCTGGGCGCCAGCACCTCCGAACCAAACAACGGTTCGGTCCGTCCAGCGCTTACATAGATTATTTATTTAAAGTAGGAGTGGAAGGGCACCGTCATGTGCTCTCTTTAATTTTTAATTGCTCTCGGTTCGGTACTCTATATGGTTCGCTTTTGCCTCTAACACACAAATGTTCAAACCGTCCAAACTATGGTTCGATTTTTGACTCATGCTAGAGTTGCTTATCTCACCGATACCATGGTGCTCTTGTTGAAGGCACGGGAGAGTGGACACAGGTACCAAAGAGCACTAGAGTAGCTTTTGCCCTTTTTTATTGTCCATAGTCTCCATATCAGCTGACGACGTCGTCGCAACCATTGAAGCCGGCCTTAGGTCTCCTCCAACAAAAAAAGTCAGCTGCTAACTCAAAGTAAAATGGATTCTGACACTCAAAGTGAGAGAGAGGGTGTTGGAGATCATGCACACTCTGCGGCGTGCTAGCTCAAAGATGTTGAGATTGTTGATCGAATATGATATTTTATCAGTTACAAAGTATTTTCTCTGTCTCAAGATATAAGTGACTTCTAAATTCACATTTATCATTCGTCTTATTAAAAAATAAGATAATATCATTTATTTTATTATAATTTTGTTTTATCAATATATATAATTTCAACACAAGTTACTTGTTTATACATTGTCGTAAATTTTATATTTTGATATGAAGGGAGCAGCTTCTTGTGAGACGTTGAACCAGAAAGAAGCGACAGCGAGTGTGCCCCCCGCCTGAAGATTCATACTTGCCCCCCACGGCCAGCAGAACCAAAGGTGAGTCATTGCCGTACTACCGATTTGACCAAAAGGTCCCTGTGACAGATTTTCATGATCACGCTGCCTGTCACCGCGGCTCGCCCTGCATGATTTTGCCCCTGGAAAAGGTAGATGCCGGGTCCTTTTCTGCTAAAAATGTTTGAACAGAGCCAGTTTATTTGCTCACTGCTCCCCGTCTCAAAAAGAATATAATTTTAGCCATTCAGTAGATTCAAAGCATCTTCAATGAATGTAGACAAATGAGTATCCAGATTTACAGATTCATAATAAATCTGTACACTCCTAAACATGGTTAGAATTGTATGTTTTTTGGAACGGAGAGAGTAGTGCTTTATGTGTGCGAGGAAGTGAGGTTTTGATCCCCCCCACCCCCATATCATCCCTTTACATATCTGAGTCCAATTCTAATGAAGATTTGTTTTCTTGTTCCTAACTATGAGTTTCTTATCATAGAGAGTTAAGGGATATAACAATCCCCTCTAATATATGCTCCATCATTTCAAATTATAGGTTGTTTTATCGTATCTAGTGCAAACCAAGGCATTTGTGCAACCTTTGCAAACTCCAACCCAGACCATTAGATGAGAATCTGATGGCTAGGGAAAGAGGTGGGGTAATTTTACACTTAAACGCCCACCATTAGCCCTACTAATTTTGGTTTTGCTAATCACCCCCTGCACAATCATGTGATTTCCTCCTCCCACCATCTGATCGCGTGACTCCATCTGGCATCCATCGTGATTTGCCGCCGCCGACCTCCGACGTGATTTGCCGCCCCCGACCCCCGATGTGAGTTCGTAACTCCAACGTCTCATGGACTCCGGCAACGCCGGCCACTCCGCACGGCGTCTCCGGCGAACGCCCTTATCACGATGCCCCCGATCACGAAGTCACGAACGCCCTGCCCCTGATCACCATGCCCTAAACACGAACGCTCTCATCAAAATCATGCATACAGGCTAGCAGCAGTTCGGACTGCATACAGGCTAGCAGCAGCAGTCCGGACTGCATACAGGCTAGCAGCAGTTCGGACTGCAGTGCAGCTCAGTCTAGAATAGCAATCCTGATGAACATGAACTGCTGCAAGACGTAGAACTCAGCCAAGGAAGCATGCGAAGACAAAAGGGATATATTCTAAAGAACAAATCATCAGTGAACTGAATTAATGTAATTTCTTTCGCAAATACATTGCAGTGTCCTAAAAATCAGTAGGAATAAGCTGAATGATGACACTAGTAAAAAATTGTTTGCAATTGTACTTTGCCAAATATATGCACAAAGGTTACAGGAACTTGAAATATCAGCCAACAACATTGTTTGGGCAATTGCGTGCATCATGATCTCCTACTTGCTTACATTTTCGACACATTCGTTTACTTTTACTCTTACTTGTACTTCCGTCCTTCTTCTCCTTGCTCTTCCTAATTCTTTTGCATCTCCCTTTCGACTTGATATCAGTTGGTGGATGTACATTGACCTCATTTGGAATTTTACTACCAAGAAAAGATTCAAACTCATCCTGTTTATTAACTCTTGTAGCACCCGTCATCTTTTGGAGAGGTTCTTCTAGGTTGGATAAACTTGAAATTAAAAAGTTAATTCCTTGTTCAGAGTTCTTGGCCATTTGGATAAGATCTTCAAACTTGCTGCGTGAATCTGAAATCTTTTTCTGCATTGCCACCTCCATAGGATCTTTAGGCTTTTGATCTATTAGGTTACCTTCCTCGTCAAAGAATGGTTCACTATAAAACAGAAAAAATAAAGGAAAACTTTAGTATTGGTGAACAGAAAAAGAAACAAAAACAACCATAGAAAAATTCATACAATACGGACCTTTTACATCTTTTGTCCCATCTCTTCATAATATAAATAAAAGGTATCTTATTCTGCTTTTCAGCTCTAAGCACTTGTATGATATGACGGCAGGGAATGCCATCGGACTCATATAATTTACAAGAGCATGTACCAGTCATGTTTGACTTGTTCATCTGAACCACTCGCTCTTTTCCAGATAGGCTACTGATGGTGAAAGATTTTGTATCTTCACACTCTGAAATACCTTGAATAATGCAATGGTCTCTTGCGGCTATGATTTGTTCCTGAAATTTATTGAAAACTTCATGCGTATATATCAGACTACATTGCTTCTCCATTGCCCATGGTGTCACCAATTTAGAAGTGTTGTGAATACTTGCATTGTCGGCTTTTAACTCCTCTTGGCGTTGGCACTCCAAAGCCGTGTCAAATCTTAACCAGAACTCCACAAAGGTCATTTTTCTATGAATGAATCAGTTAAAAAAAGAATTTGCACTCTCCGATCATGATGTAGTCCTAAGGATTCCTGCTAGAGGTATGTCCATGAAATATACCGGAATTCATGATTCGCGAATGGCAAACCTTGTGGAAAACCAATCATTTCCCATGAGTCCAAAATCTGTTATGATAGAGTACCATTGGGACTCAAAATCTTCTGAATTCTCGGATCCCAAACACACTTGTTTAGTCTATCCTAAAAAAATTCATCCTGGTTCAAAGTGGGCCCGATCTTCTCAGGTACCTTTTCCATTATATGCCACATGCAAAGTCTATGAGCAGTATCGGGTAGAATCTGAGCAATAGTGGCCTTCATGCTGGCATCTTCATCTGTTATGATTAGATGAGGTGCAACTCCACTCATAGCATTAAGAAAGGTCTTAAACAACCATACGTATGACTCGATCTTTTCATTTGCTAAGAATGCTGCCCCAAGGAAAACACTTTGCAAGTGATGATTGACTCCAATAAATGGCACAAATATCATGTTATACTGGTTAGTAGTATATGTTGAATCTACGGAAACCACATCATCAAAAACACTATAATTTTTCCTACATAATGCATCTGCCCAAAAAACACGAACAAGTCTTCCTTGTTCATCCACCATAAATTCATAAAAGAAGGCAGGATTTACTTCCTTCTTTCGCTCAAGTTGTCCAACAAACATTTGTGCATCTGCATCCTTGATTTTGGTTCTGAGGTCACGGTAATAGTTTTGCAAATCTCTCTTTGTGCACCCAACATTCTCAAAACCACCATCACTGACATGGAGAAGTCGATATGCCTGTGAGGTGCCAATGCTAGCCTTATGACAATTGAACAAGACACTCTTTGCCCTCTCTGTAACTCTACGGCTGGATCTTAGCAAATGCCTCTTATCTGGCGACACAAAACCATGGCTGTGCTTGTCAACCATTGCAGTTATACGATACTTCTTGTCACTGTCGAGCTTGACGACAATATGTGCCTCACAACCACATCTGGTTTCCATCACATTAGGTGCCTTTCTTTTTTTCCCAGATTCATCAATAACATTTGTTACCTTCTCCTTTCTGTAGCCTTCCCTTGAACAATAAAATCGCTTGAATAAAATTTCCTCATTTTGCTTCTTCTGCTGACCAACACGAACAGAGAAACTAATTTCGTGTGCATATGATTTGTAAAATTTCTCCACATCATTGAGTGTATCAAAGATCATCCCAACCGTAGGCCTCAAATGTTCTTTGCAACTTTTTGTCATACTCGGAAAAGATGTTGGCCGAGGTGTAGTTGGTTGTTCAAGATGGACTCCATCTCCAGCGTCTACCGCGTCGATGGTGATGACAGAGGCAGAATCAAGGGTGACTGCAGGTTCATGATCAGATTAATTTCTAACACATAATCATATTTTTATATATGACATAACATAATTATCACCAATCAACTACACAAACAAGAAAAAAAATCTGCAAAGCTTGAGGCATCAGCGGCCCTAGTTAATTACAAGCTTGAGGCATCAATGCATGCGCATGCAGGGCTCTCACGTAGCTCCGCTAGTGGTTAAAAATCAATGCATGTGGTGGTTCACGACTGAAGGAACTTACAAAGGCATGAAGGGCTACCAGTAGCAACGCTAGCGCCGGAATCCATCGGGGCCTGGAGAGGTTGTTCTAGGTGGGAGTTCATGGTGTTAGCGATGCTGGATTCCATGGCTTCGCTGGAGACGAGGGCGTCATGCGGAGTGGCGTCGCGGGCGCCGGCGTTGCCGGAGTCCATGAGACGTTGGAGTCACGAACTCACGTCGGGGGTCGGCGGTGGCGAATCACGTTGGGAGTCGGTGGCAGCAAATCACGATGGATAGGAGTCGCGATGGATGCCGGATGGAGTCACGCGATCAGATGGTGGGCGGAGGAAATCACGTGATTGTGCAGGGGGTGATTAGCAAAACCAAAATTAGTAGGGCTAATGGTGGGCGTTTAAGTGTAAAATTACCCCACCTATTTCCCTAGCCATCAGATTCTCATCTAATGGTCTGGGTTGGAGTTTGCAAAGGTTGCACAGATGCCTTGGTTTGCACTAGATACGTTGCCAGTTTGCAAAGGTTGCACAGATACCTTGGTTTGCACTAGATACGTTGCCTAGATTATATTATGTACCATCTAGATATAGTATATCTACGTAAATACTAATAGGCCGGCTATACATAACACTTAATTAAGCCAGTTATAGAATATCTACAATTTGGTAAGAGTATATATGTTTTCGTTTTGTCTTATAGGCCGGCTATAACACTTAATTACAACATGGGATTAGCAGAAAATGAATAAAAATCAAGCCGTAGGAGATCTCTCTCGTGCCTGAGGACACTACTCTCGGAGGCCCCAGCGATGATACTCCTATGGGCTCCGATGACGACACTCCCCGGCGGGCCGGGGGGTCTTGATGATGCTCATTGTGAATTCTCAACATCGATTATAATTCATGTAGGTCTACTCAAGAGCGAATGTTAAACTCAAATACGAGCATAGACAATTGTACCAAACTCAAATACGAGCATAGACAATTGTACCCTTTGGTCTCCACTTCGGGATGCATGACAGTCATTTCTTTATTAAAAATGAAAGCTTTATTAGGTAAGTATCATGGTAATTTTAGCATACAGAATCTTTGTAAATCAGCTAATCCAGATTTAGTTGATGCTGCACCTGGGAAAGGTGCTACTGCCTACTGGTGTAATCTTGAGCAACGAGTGAGGAGGAACATTAGCAGCAAAAAGGCCGAAGATGAGAACCAAGCTGATGCTTTGACAGCATAGGCTTTGGCTGCAGGAAATGGCTTGTTGTTGTTCATGGCATTGGGCTACAACCAAGCATTGGACAACCAGTCTTTAGCTAACACCTTGAAATCGATGGAGGATGATAGATCAACGATCAGTGATCTGTGGCAAGGAATCCAAGAGCTAGGCATATCTCTTTTATCTTTTCGCATTTCATTTGTACATTTGGAAGTAAATTTGGCAACTCATTTCTATGCAAAGATGCCGACCGTTAGTGAGACCATGTGGTCTAGTTTTGTTTATGGTCTGGAAAGATTGTAATTCTGCCGTGATCCAATAAAGCTCTTGTGTTTTGACAAAAGAAAAACAAATCTGGATTAATTGTTGGCTTGTAGCCGTTGTGCAGAGAGGACATGGTGGGGCTGTTGCCACCTTTGGGTGTCTGCCTATGTAAAGTTGTAATATTTTTTTCGAATCACAGTACAATCAAATACGCTCACATGTACATATAGTACAATCGAACACGCTCACTCGTACGCGCACACCCCTAGAGTTGAATGACCGTTGCAAGGCGCTGCACCTATGAAGCCATCACGCGGCGCGAACCGCGAATCAATCAGTTCAGAACATATTGCTCTGTTTGGATCTTTTAGCCTAGGGGCCAAATTCGTGTACTGTAGCAATTAGAGGCCACTTTAGGTCCGAATTAAACCCTACTTTTACCCATAAATTGGAGGAGGCTAAATAAATTTAGCCCATCTTTAGCCCTCTATGTTTGGATCTATTAGGCTAAATTAGAGGGCTAAACTTTAGACCCCCTATCCAAACATGGAAATAGCCGGGCGGCCGGACGGATGGAGGGCTGGAGCGTGGAGCCCTGGAGGGCCCCCTTTTGGCTTCGTCCTTAAGGAGCATCGCACGGAAGGGAATCTCTGCCGCGCCAGATAGAAGCCGCAGGCAGAATCCCCTGCAAAATCGCTCATGCCCGCCGGAATCGGATTGGACAAGTCACAGAGGGCGCGCCTGAGCTTTTGCGTTGCATGCAATGCACCAGGACGACCCGCACGGCTGACAGGTCTCCATGCTCGTGGGCATCGCGAACGTACGTGCTCCTAGTGCCCGACGCTATCCAAATGTCGGAAGGTGCACCGCATCGATCGGCATACGGTTCTTGTCCTGCAAGTGTGCGCCCTGGGAGGCTACCCACCAGCTCTGCTTAGCTAGAAGGAGGAGAAAAGAAGTGTGCCCGGAGAACTGCAGGAGCAGGACCAGTCCCCGGAGAACGAAGGGCGACCAACGCTAGCAAAGAAACATGTTTTCGTCGTGCCGCGCGACGGAATCGGATAAGAAAGAGGATAAGGATTAAGGAGCCCTAGACCAGAGGGCCGATGACCCCGCGTCTCGTGCTCCCCGCGTCAGGCCACCGTACCCTAGAGCACAGCTGCACAGGCAAAGGAGAAAGAAGCGATGCAACAGTCGTACGTCCGGGAAGCAGAAGAGTGGAGGCTGTGTTTAGATTGAAAATAAAAAGTACTTTTTTAGATAAATAGTGCACTAGGAAACGTGTTCTGTGAGTGGGATGGATAGAAAAAAACTTATTGGAGAAGTATTTTTTCTTGAATCTGAACACAGTCAGATACTCCTATATATGCCCAACGAAACTTGTGACCGAAAAGGAGTGCCCGAGCTTCTCTCCTCATCCTTCTCGGCAGCTCACCGGCTCGCAGTCGCAGGGTGTGCCTCTGGCTCACTCCACAGGTGCCTCCATCGTACGTGCGGTGTTCATGTCCCATGGAGGCACATTTCGCGACTGCCCACCTTGGGTACGTGCAGTGCTCCTGGTCTCATGGATGGGTACGTGCAGTGCTCATGGTCTCATGGATGCACATTTCGGCACTGCCGATTCACCTCGGGCCCCGGACATAATATCCTGGCGTAATCATGGAGCAGGAGATGGCTAGTGCCATTCAAGTTGACTGCGGCATTCCCGTGAGGAAAAAAGTGTATTTTCCGTTCCTCAAGTATTGAAGAGTGTAACTTTCATCCTTTATGTTTTAATTAATTAATGCAAAATAACTCTTTAACTAATTAAACCGGTGCACTAATCATCCATGTCTTGGTATATAGATGATTTAACATTAATGGTTTAGACGCAGTGCAGACATCAGGTAACGCAGACCACACGCAGGTTTAACTCTATATGATTTTTCATTAAACTTAAATTTTTAGGAATCAATGTAGAGTAATTTCTAAAAAATTAGGATTAACATAAATGATGTTCTTTACCTTTTTAAAAACAAAATGAGCGAATAATGTTGAGATACAAATTTCATAAACAATAAATGTTTGTGGCTTGTAAAATGAACAAAATAAAGACGAATGAGGCACATAGATGTCAAAAATAAATATGCGGTGTTTATATTAACAATTATACAATAACATGGATTGTTAGTATACGAGCGAGATGGTTAGAGCGCTTCAATTGGTGTTAGTGGGCACAAAATTGTTAGTAAACTGAGGTTGGGATGATTAGTACACTAGTTTAGTTATTTAAGGGGTTGATTTACACCACTTAAAATATTAAGGATGAAAATCACACTTCCACAATACTTGAAGGATGAAAAATACACTTTTTCCTTTCCGTTAACCAGGGGAAAACACATCATGACGCTTCAAGAAAGTGTGGCAAGAGAGCTGACAACCCAAAACAATACTCCCTTTGTCCCCAAAAAAATACAATTATCATTTTTCAAGAAGTCACATTTTAAATTTTAACTAAGTTCATATAAAAACTATTAACATTCCTAGTATAAAATAAGTTTCATTAAAATAGTTATACAATATATTTCATAATCAAACTACTTAGAAATATACATACTAATACTTTGTAATATAAAGTCGATCAAATGTGAGCTAGATTAATCAGGATGGTACCCATAATTACATTCTTAGTACCTGTGAACAGTAAAAAAGATTTTATCAAGCTATTGGCAAGGCGGCCTCCCAACTAAGGCTCAACTAAAGCTTAGACATTGATTCAGAAGTACTCAAGAGGAGAGGAAGCAACAGGAATGGTGACCAAGTAAAAATCGTTCGGGTGGTGAAGGGAGCAAGAACCACTGAAGAGCAAACGTAAACAGACCAAGCAACACCTGCTTTGATGCTTAGCTTACTGCAGTGAATGGAGCAATAGCCACGAGTACAAAGCATACTTCGAACTGTTATGGTTGGAACATTTTTCCCCCATTGCAAACTATTGCAATTTGCTAGCTGATACTCAATCGGGATCAAACTATGATAGTTATTACAAAGATAACAACACTTTATTGTCATGCCCCACTTGCATACAGGCGAGTCCACTCCTTCGCTGAAAGAAAATGAGTGCCTTATTAATACACCAGGAAACTAAACATGGAACAAATGTGTGCCTATTTTCATGGACGTGTATATGGCAACTTCAGGTACCTGTCTCGACAGCTTCAACTTCATTGGCTTTCCAGTGTTTTGCAATGTTGTCTGAGAGAGGATCATCTGGATTGGGCGCGCTCAGCAGTGCCTGGATGCTGAAGACAATATATTGTCAATAGGCAATAAGGTAGCACACTGATATGGTAGACATCAGCGAAATGCAGGGGCAGTCGAAAACTGGATACTATGTGGTTAAAAAAAAAAAAGCTTGCTGATGTATCCGTAACTGAAGCAGTTACCTCAACAGAACAGTCCGTATCTGAAGAGCTGGACTCCATTTGTCCTTCAGAATGTCCAGGCATATCCTACCAAGCTGCAGCAAGATTAGTCAGAGATGAGCTGTAACTTTCTTTTATCACACATACAAAAAAAAAAATACAAACAGCAGCATTTGTCTACCTTGTCAATGTTGGGATGGTAAATTTTTGTGAGAAATCTAACCTGTACCAGCAGCAGACAAATTATTATCAGAAAGGCTTACTCCAAAGTGACAAGAGATAGAAAGCACCGATATAATAATAGCTCCAAAACTAGACAACCTTAATCCCAAATAGGCAAAATACACACTTAGAGCATCTCCAGCAGTCTCCCAATAATATGTTATTGGGATGTCCCAATACATGTTTCATGGATTATTGGGAGAGATGATTTTGCAGTCTCCCAATAATCTCATCCCAATACCAACTACCATATTGGGAGAGACTAAACTCTCCCTCTATTTGGGGAGAGTTGGGGTTGAATATTGGGATATCCCAATAACTTTTGGGAAAAGGGAGATGTATTGGGAGACTGTTGGAGCATTGTTTTCCCAAAATCTCTCCTAATATGGTAGTTGGATTGAGGAAAGAGAGACTGCTGGAGATGCTCTTATAGCAAGTAATATTAGTTACCAACTGGTGCACTAATAATCTTGCTAAATTCTCACATTCTATTATTTAGCAAAGTATACCTGTGTTTCAACCCCATGAAAACTTGTACAAGTCAAATCAGTAATTCGTGCAAGAAATGAGTAAAATTGTGCAATAAAGAAATAAATGAAGCTAAAGGAAGAACAAACGTCCGATGGAAAATATATCAACAGAATGATAGTGATGACTTCCCGCAAAAGTGAAGTGCTAGTGCTTCTGGTCCATTAGGATTACCATTCAAAGCGAGTAGAACTTAAAATTAGTCATTGGCCCCACCAGAAAAAGAGATGGGCAAAGAAATAAGAAACACCAGTAAGACAAAGCTGAATATAGCATGTAAAGCTGCTAATGCTCTAGGCTAAAACCAGTTCTTATGGTTCAGGCCTTGTTGTGGAAGCTAGTGGTCCAGTGAGAAATGGGCTAACTTGACAAATAGGTTGGTTGGGTTTGGTTTAGATGGAAAACCAGTTCAGATCAGTTCGGCCTGGGCTTGTCTCGCTCGATAGACAGCTCATTAACTCCCTCCGCCCCACAACTGCACCACCGCCAGGCCCTCCGTCCGACAGTCCAACCTTGTGCTCCACAGGACGACGGCGGCGCAACAGCGTCCGCTGGCGTCGGTGTTGCCCCCTCCGCATGACCACATCCTTCTCCTTCTCCGCTCTCTAATCTCTGCTAGTTCATGTTCAACGTGCTGCTGGAGGTGTTTGGAGCTGCCTAATCCAAACCAGTCTCTCTAAACTCCTGACCTAGGATCTCCCTGCTGCTAGTTGTTCCTTACTTGATTGATAAGTGATAACTGAACTATTCCAGGTCCATTCAAGTTCTCCAGTGATTGATTCATGGATCTCTAAGCTCTTCTAGTCTTCTAGGCAGGTCGACTGATTCCTGTATGATCCTCTACAATGAGTCTGGATCCCTCATCCCCACCTCGTCTCACGAGGCAGAGCAATAGAGCATGCGCCATGTCTGAATCCCCTCTCGCCTGGTCCCGTCCGCAAGCTCAGCGAAGAGACATATCAGTTGATCTGCTTTTGTTCGGTTGGAAGCAGCCGATTGGTTTGGATCCGTTTGGTTTTAAAAACGAATGGGTTGGTGTGGGCGGGTCCAAAATTTATGACTACTTAGAAATGGTATGATGCAGTTTTGGTCTGGTTTTCAGACCATTAGCACCTTTAATAGCATGTTTTCATTATTGAACAGCCACACAGAGTTTTCATTACAAAATAGCTACGCAGAGTTACTTACTAACAAATATATTGTATATGTATGGAAGGGACAGGCATAACAAAAATTAGATGTTGCCGGGTCTGTCCCTAGGCTTTAAGAAGTACACATCATACAAAGTTCTTCTTGACAGGATTTTGAAGTTAATTAATACAGGCACCACTATGTTGATCAAATGGAATTCATATAACTAAATGGAGCAAAGAGGGCACACAGAACACGGAAATATTAATGACAGTTAATGATTTGGTAATTTAATGATTGATCAAGAAATTACTTTTGGAGCAGCCATCGGATATTCCTCAGGCAAGAATAGTTCAAGCTTGAAAACACCACCTGTCCAACAGATAAGTAGATGAATTATATCAGAATAAACATGATAAGATTTCACAAAAACAATGTGAAAACTAGTTATTTGCATCCTTACTTATCTACATACAGCATAATTCAGTTATCCTGTATGGCACACAAGAATACCGGTAACTTCTATGACGGCCAAGGGTAAATGATTGTGTCATAAGAAGAAGGGAAGAAATAATCCTATATGGCATAATATATAGATACCAGAGAGCACACAATAAAAACCAGTTCCACTAGGAAGTCTAGAATCTAGAGCTTGGCTCACACCTGGTTGTTAGCAGAGATGAATACACACGAACGTGACTCTTATAGGAAAGTATACTGCCTTATTCATACAACAAAGCTTGAATGTGCATAAGCAGTCCCCGTCCCTAGTTCTATACTGTTCAACTAACTGCGCTTTGCAACTAGACAATGCTGATAATGGTTTATCTACGTTCGCTAGTCCGCTGTTCTATTAGCAACTCATTAATGAAAAAAAAAAAGAGGCATACAGATAACAGGTACATAATAACGCCATCGATAGTACACAAAACAGTACAAACATATTCACAGCATCGAATCCACACTCTCTGACGCAAGCATTACAGCCTCAGTAGCACACAGGCGACCGACACACCCTTAATCCAACAGGATCAGCAAAGAGGGAGACCTTCGTAGGGTGACTGCGCTGGGCCAAGGATCATGACATTGAAGTACCGCATGTTCTCCTCCGATGGCGACGCGCTAATCCCTGGCGCTGCACGCGTGAGGGGAGGGAGAAAAGGCAGGATCAAACAACACATGTGAGTAGTCCAGAACAGTAGCAGGACTCCGAACTGCACTAAAAATTATCAGAGAAAAATATCGCGAAGCAACAATCAGGCACCTGGTTCGCTGAGGAGCCGCTGCGTCTCCTGCACAGATCCAAATTCGAGACAGATTAATCACCAGCAGAAAAGGAGTATCGGATTCCATGGAGCAGGAGGGGGGAGGCGGGGCGATAGATCTGAGGAGAGAGCGGGGGAGGGGCGACCAGATCGCGAGGCGAACCTTGATGATTCGGCGCGGGAGGTTGCTGTTGGCCATGGAGCCGGGCTGGACTGCGCGGGGCTAGGGGAGCGCAGGCGCGGGGCGGGGATTGCTTCGTGCGGCGACGGGGGAAGACGAGGTGAGGGTCGAGACCTCGAGGGGTCAAAGGAGTCAATCGGAGAGGGCAAAATGGGTAGCGACGCACGGGCGCGGACGCCTCCTTTATAAACTCTCCCCTTTTTTACCTTACGATTTTTTTAAAACCTTTGTTAACTTACGATTGATGTTTAGTTGGTGGGAGGAAGAAGTACTTTTAGATAAATAATGTACTGGGAAACGTGTTTTGTAAGTGGGGTGAATAGAAAAAATTTGTTAAATAAGGAAAACTTTGTGTATCTTAACATGGTCTGGCGTTCGGTTCCTTTGCTCCCGAGTGCTTAACGAAATCCTAGGTGTTGCACGTCCATCGTTACACAAGTGTGAATGATTGCACGAGCTGCATCATATATCAACACGAACAATGTGATTTGTTCTCGGCAGTACGGCATTCGTGATCGGCGCGCAAGCAAAGGATCAGAAGTGAAGAAAGCGATGAACCCGCGATTCTTCGACTCGTACTACGCAAAACTTGATGGAGCAAAAGTATTTGCGTGCCCTCCCGTTGGCTCGAGCTTTCAGCGTCAGCGACTCTCCCCACGGTCGACAAGCTGAGCTGGAGTGCAAGAGAATTGAGAATTGCTAGAATCCACAGGCCACAACCACACGGCTGGAGTGCAAGAGAAGGCCCTGTTCGGTTTGCCTTTTTTGAGCTGGACTGATCAGCCCAGCCGGCCCATTCCCCAGCCATCCCCGCAGCCAGCCGAACAGACTGGAAGGCCCAATGAGGGGTTGGGCCTGACCGTTTGGCGAACGGGGCCATGTTGGAGCGGCCTATTTACCATCACGTCTGTCTTAAAAAAAAAAAAAAAAAATTACACCCACCACACAACAACTTGTGAGCTTGTATCATTTTGGTCCAACAAGTAGCAAAACATGCAAATGAATACATGAACTTGTTAAACGTGTGCATATACGGTCACATATACTCTATGTAGACGTATTTTTTCACCATGACACCTAACATGAATGGTTTTATGCATGTAACACATATATTTCTCCCCCTTCACATCTATATATGCAATAAACATGAATACAACTCTTATATTATTCCATTGACAAATGTGAAAAGATGAAAAAAAAACTAACAATATAACCAATACACTAATTAAACTATCTTTTTTTTCTTTCTAAATTCAACTTGGAATTATGTGCATTTAATATATATATACGAAGCCCTAAGTTATTTTTTATAATTCCTCATTTTATATAATATAGTTGATTGGTCGAACAAGATCAAACTCATCAGTATATTAGGATTAATATTTTAAAACAATTATTTGATGTCTATGGTAATGTTGTTTCCTTTAAATCTGTTGTATATCCGTCACCAAAATTTTAAAAAGACATGTTACAAAAAATTTTTTTAATATTTTCACTTCTGAACAAGAGTAAACAAAATGTACACGTGACACAATAAATGACTTTATCATATTTTTTTAAAAGAAAAATGCTATATGTCGTCATCCATAGTCGAAGTTTTTTTAAAAAAATATTTTACCCATATCAAAAGAAATAATAGTTGTGCACATGGTTATGATATAGATGAGAAGGGAGTAAGGGTTATAAAACCGTCCACGTTACATCTCATGGTGGCAAAATACATCTACATGCAGTACATGTAACTGTATATGCACGCATTTAACAAGTTCATGTATCCATTTGCATGTTTTGCTACTTGTTGGACTAAAATGATACAAGCCCACAAGTTGTTGTATGGTGGATGTAATTTAGTCAAAACAAAATTACCATCACGTCATTAGCATGATCGTATTAATGCCACGGTCTAAGTGAGTATATATGTGCTATTTTATCATACTCTTGGCTTTTCAGTAGGTTTTCTTAAGAAAAAATTATATAAGGAGTCTACAAAGGCAAGATCAGTGGCAATTATATAATTGCCATGAGACCCGAGGTCTCGATCCAAGGCCAAGTCCGGGCTGGCCCGTTGCCGTCCCAGAGTTCTCCAATTCGCCTTCCGATTTACCAGTGCCACATCCGCTCGCTGCTAGAGGGGCAACGCAAAACCATTCGTATCTTAAGTATCGTACAACAAGACTAGGATGCAAGTAGCAAAAACAAACTAATTGCAATTAGCTATAAATCGCATGTGGCCAGACAATAATGGGAAATGGTTTCAACGCCATTTTCATTCACCATATTCATCGAGACAAGGTCAGACTCTCTGAGCTACACTGTCAATAAAACAATTAGGTAAAAAGCCAGCAAAACACTGCCAACATAGCTTTACACTAAGACTTTCTAGTCTTCAATTAACCTCTTCATATACTGGTTTACAGACGGCAATGAACCTGAGAAGAAAAGCTGACTAAATAATACCCCAACGACAATAGTGTTCACTACCAAGCGGCCATGCACAGGAGAGAACGCCATCCATGATCTGCAGAAAGCGAATTTAGTCAGTAATCAATGATCACTTTAAGAGAAAAGTAGCTATAAAATCATGGCATTGAGGGAAAACATTCAACAGGTGCTTAAGAACATGTCAGCATGACAAGTATTTCTTATGTATCAGAACAGAACTGTTTACGAGGTAAGTTTCAATTCAGCTCGAAATTGCAAATGATAATTCATTGTTCTACTGAGCCTTATTAGTGTAGGACTAACCAGCCCTCACATCCACTAGTTGGTTTGGGATATTGTTGTTGTCTACATTGAACATTACAGAGGTATCCAAATGCATGACAGTCTAATTCACAATTTATTCCCTGCTAACTCTCAAATAATGCAGATGGCACTTTAGCATGACTGCATGATACAGAAGGCAAATGTCATCGTATCAGCAATCATGTCAAGAAAGAAAACCTAGTCCATCTGGATGATATATTACAATTAAATGGACATATGTTTACCCGATTTTACATATATCGAAGATCATACAAGAATTTATGGAACATCATGGTCCACGTACTATCGTAAATGGACAAGATCTTAAATTTTCAGTGTCCAAACAGAGGTGGGCTCAACAGACAAACTTATTCCTTGGCGGTTGCACTAACACCAAAACAACCTCTTCAACTAGACCTAAATGCTTTCAGCATTTCAGCAGGGCACAGAAAGCAGACCTGGCTGGACTCAAACGCATTACGCATTAAGACAAATCTCCAGGCCTACAGAGCAGGGTTCAAAATCCCACTAAATACACGGTACTTCAGTTTGTCTTAGCTTAGCCTGAACTCTCTACTTATAGTTTTATGTTGTCGGAAGCTTAAAGTTTCTTTTATTTCAAATAACAATTGCAGATGGTTGAATTTCACATGAATTAAACATGTATTGGATATAACTGGCTGCCTGATCACAGCAAAAAAAAAAAAAAAAAAAAAAAATCCAGCCAGAATGATTTGCTAAGGACATGAGAAAATAGTATCTAAATGAGTTACAAGATCGACAACTGGCAAATCACGAGCTCAGCTTACTGTAAACATCCATCTTAAAGAGTGAAACATTAGTTCAAGTGACAATAGCAACAAGGCTAGATTCCAATTGTTTGGCTCAGCAAAGTTCCGGCACAAACATCAGAAACATAGCAGTACAAAAATATGGATCAAGGAATACTCTCATCAGATCACAATATTAAAACAAATAATCTTAACAGATTACCAATATAACTTCAATCTATCAATCCCACACCAAGTATTTAAGGTCTTTATGGGCATGAGAAGGCCAATTCCACATTATTATAAAATATACTAAGCTTCAAGCCTGTTTTATGCCCAAACTTGACATTGGATCCTTGTCAAACTCAACACAACTAGGATCACCTAAATGTAAACAACTATTTCCATTCTCTTGAGCATGATATTTTGGATATAACACCCCTCTCAAACATACCAATTTCATTTTTCCTGACTATACGTTAGCAAAAATAATCAAAACAAATACAATACTAAAGAATTACATTCAACAAACATACACATAATTCCCCCATCGGCAGAATCTACCACTATAATTTTAACTCAACAAATTTAAATTCGTTACACATACTACAGAAAAATTTAGAAAATTCAGCATGCATTCAAGGAAAATAAAAGGGGGGGTCATAACACACTTTGTAATGCCTACAGAGCTGAGCCTATGAAATCCTTTAATATCATAGCATACATGAATACGCTTGAGCTACCAAACTGTTTTGTTTGATTTTAACTTCAGCTCGACACACTCACAGCATACAAACTGGACTGCTAGATGCCACAGATTGTTTACTCTTGCAGAGATGCTGAAGATTGTATAGTTTTCAGCAAATTTGGGCTCACAAAGGGACTCACTGACACTCGATATCATGAGTTAGTTTCTACTCTGTTAAGAAAAACACACATATCACTAAAGTCTCATTACCAAAACTATCCGAAATGGGGACCATGGACAAGTGCGACACGGCACTGTTAGCATCCGCAAAGTATCCCTTTAATAAAACATAACGATCTCATCAATAACTAAAACATTGGCATATCTACAGTAGAATTTCGATGCTATAGACTTATAATAGCTATAAATCAAATAAATGAAAAATAGTCATCAGTGATGCAAGCCTAAAGTTTGGATTTATACCTGAACTCTTCCATCAACATCAGAGGAAGGTGGAGGTGGAAACGAAAGGCAGCGAAGCAACGGTGGCAACCAACTCCATTGCACCAGCGCCATCAGCAGCGGCTGCTGTATTCTTCTTAGGGCGCTTTGCCCTAGCAAGCTTCACATGGGCGTCGACGAAATTCTCCATGCGTTTCACCTCGAGCTGCTTCAGGAATTCAATTCGCTGCCGCTCCATCTCCAACGCATGCTTTTGCTTAGCACTCTCAACGCGCTCATACATCTCTGCAAAAGCCTCGATCGCCCTTGCTAGCTCCACGAAACCTTTGTCGCCACCGCTACCAGCCTCATCTCTGCTGCGCTTCTTGTTATCGCCAGACAGCGATGACACCGAGTGCGATGGGGACCGCTGTGAATTGTGGTTATTGTTAACACCGGCATCATCGGAGTCCTCTGAGTCAGACACAGGTGCAGCTGCAGCTGCCGCTTCCTTCTGGATCAAAGCAGCAGCAGGAAGCGGAGACCGACGGTGGTAGTTGGGCAGCGGCAGAGCCATAGGTGGAGGTGGGGACGGCGAAGGCGATGGATGGCTCCTCACGGCCGGTGGATGCAAGGGCACGGCGAATTGCGGAGGCAGCGACGACGGCAAGGGCCTCTTGGAGGCGGAGGCGCTGAGGGTGGGGGCGACGAGGCGGTCGAGCTCATGGTAGAAGGACCAGCCGGACGGCGCGTTGCGGGCGCGCTCGGCCTTGTACTTCTTCTTGAGGGTGTCGACACGGTTCTTGCACTGCACGTCGGTGCGCGGCGGGCGGCGGCGCGCGGAGGCTCCCCGGCGCGAGTTGACGGCGTCCGCCACCTCCTGCCACTGCTTCTGGCGCAGGTTGCCGCGGTTGAGCTCGACGTAGCGGCTGCCCCAGGCGCCGACGAGCGCGGCCGTCTCGCCGTCGCTCCAGCAGTCCTCCCTGTAGGGCAGGTTGGGGTTGGGCGGCGGCAGCTTGCCCCCTCCCACGCCCCCGCCGGCCGCCGCCGCGGCCGCCGCGGCCATCGCCATCTCCCTCACCTCCATCCCCACACCAGGAGCTCCTCCGGCGCCCGGAATCAGATCTCGCGCCGAACCCTAGCCCGAGGAGACGGCGAGCACGGAAGTCGTGGTGGTGGCGTGAATTGGGGGGAGGGAGGTGCGGTGAGGCGAGGCTGGGTGGAATAAAAGGACAACACGGCGAGGGAAGGGTGGGCCGCCGGCCGAGGACGGCACGGCACGCGCGTCGCACGTGACGACGCGGGTGTGGGGCGACCTGGCCTGACCGGCGGGCGGGGCAGGCATCGTGGTGACCGGATCGGAGACGTGCCTGCCTGCCGCCCGCCGTTGGATGCGTTTGACCGGGTAACCGGCGAAAGCGAGGCCGGTGGGATTTGGGTTCGGAGACGAGCTCGGGTGGGTGGGGACACGGCCCTGCAGCCAGCGTCGTAGCGCAGGCGGGCGAGGCGAGGCAAGGCAAGGCGAGGCGAGGCGACAGCCCACCGGGGTCCGGAGACCGGACGGCACACGGTGGCGGCGGGAAATTACTGGCTTGCCCCCCGGGGGATGCCGGGCGGCAGGGGTAAGGCGGGGAATTCGCGCGGCCTCGGGGCACGGGAGCCGCGGGTGTGTCAGGTGGTGGAGGGCGTGGGGATCGCGCGGGTGACTGCTGAGGTGGTCGCCGTTGGTCGGCTTGCGTTCAGGCGCCGAAAGAGGAGAGAGGTGGAAGAGGCAGCAGGCGCGCTCTCGGTGAAGCTGGGATGGAGGCGGGAAGAGAGAGAGAAGACAACCACTCGGCCCGGGGTGGGTGAGGGGGGCTGGCTGGTGGGGCCCGCGTGCGGGGAGGCGGGCAATTATTGTCGTCTGTGTTGGGTGGTGGCGACCTCGCCCGGCGAAGAGGACGGCACGGCGCAGCGCGGCGCGGCGCGGCGCGGCAGGTTGCGCGTGCCGGCGCAGGCCTCGGCTGCGTATGGCCGGTCTCTCTCTCACTGCGGCTACTGTATCAAGTTCATCAATTCATCCACGGCAGATTATTGCATCATTTTTCTTTACAGAGCGTCGTCGTCGTCAAAACATACAACAAGGTTACAGAACAGTCGAATTTTGACAGAGACGCCATGGTCAGCCTGGAACCCGCCGTTGCTTGGCATGCCAGTGAACCGCCGGCACCTCTTCTCCTACCGTTCGTCGGTCACCTCACCGTGTGTGTGTGTCGACCGCCGCCTCTTTTGAATCTGAAGCATGGCACGTCGGCGAACCAGTCCCTACACCCTCGCTTCGTCGTCGCCGGAATCGGATCAACGAACGGAAACACGTCGCTTGAATCGCGGCTGGGGTCGGAACCAAGGACCGCCCACCGCACCGTGTCGTCAGCCACACAAACGTACCCACGTAGCCGCACGACACACCGGTGGCCGTCGTCCGCCCGTGAACGGCGGCGCCCCGTGCACCATGCCTCTCCAGTCTCCGATCTCCTCTCTGGCTCTCCCTAGAGTCTAGTAGGCGGCCAGCGAAAGGAGACAGCCAAGCCAAGCCAGCCGGCTCGCATTGAAATGGACGGACGGGGACGCTCTTCTCAGGCTGGCCGCCGCGCCTCGCCTGTCGCGCGCCAGCGCGGATGGCACGGCACGGCATCGCGCGCGCGGGCGTGGACTTGGGCACCACCACCGGCGTCGTGCGGGGCCCCTGGGCCGTCCGGCACGGGCGCCGCGAGTGACGCTCCCTCGCTTGCTTGCTTGTACCCCACGTCCCCACCACCCACCCCATCAAATTCCCGGCCGGCCGGCCGGCCGGCGGGTACCAGCAGCACGTCGCACGCCCGTCGGTTTGCCTTTGCCTTTACCCCTGGCTCTGCCCCCGTTTTCCGGCTGGCTCTGGCTGTACGCGTCTCCCGTCCGTCGTCCCTGTTGCTATCTGCGCCGGCCACTGGATGGGGGTGGCAAGTTGCCACGGCTGCAGCGACTCGGAGGATTTTTGTACGTTGGATCTGGCTGTCTCGTTCAATTGCGCGATCAATACTGAGCCCGTGCACCTCCTACATATCCAACGATGACAAGGTGGAGGTAGTCTGTTGCGAGTTCAGCTCCAGTCAGATTTGGTGACGCCGGAAGCGCATGCCGTCGCGGACGAGGACAATGGACTGGGACGAGCAATCTATGCGGGTGCGGCGCTCGAGTTGAACCGGCGGTGTCGTGCTCCTACCTACAACATTTTTCACACGACCCGAGCAACGCGACGGGGGCGGGGGCGGGGTCGTGCGTGCACGACGCGTCGACGCTGCCCACTGGTAATGCTCGCTCGAGTCGGGCAAGGCCAGTTCTTGCGCGGAAGGCACGGTGGTCTACTGGTCTTGGACTCGTGCTCCCGGAACTAGGGCGGGCGAACGGACAAAGGAAGCAGCGGCGGCAAGCCGGACTGTCTCCTGCCACCATGGCACGCAACGCACGGTATGTGAGCATCCGATTCCTGGCTCCGAAGGAAGGCCAGTGGAAACATCGACTCTACGTGCTCCAGCCTCCAGGTAAAACCTCTGCCGGACGACCCGGGGCACCCGGTCCTGCCTTGCCAGTTACCTCTGCTCTGTCCACGACCGTGAAGAACAGAGATACGCAGTTTTCAGTTTTTGCATCGACGTATGCCAAAGCCAAGGGGAAGAGACTAACCGAGAAGTTGGTGCCGTCATCGTCGGTCCACGATCAACACGCAAGGTACGTGCCCGTGGCCCGTGGCCCCAGCCGCGGTACAGTACAGGCTCAACACACGGGGTGGACCGGGCACCAATGGAAAATGTAAGTTCCGGCAATGTTGGACTGTTGGGTGGGGTGTCACCGTTCAGGCGTTCACCAACCCGGATTACGCCCCCCCCCCCCCCCCCCCCCAAGGCCTAGAGAAGCTGCAGAGCTGGTGGTTGGATGGAGTCCGAGCAACGGCACTCGCGGCGGCACTGAAATTGCCCGCACGTCGCAGCATCCTTGCCACCAAAATGCAGGTATGCAGACCGAACCGTTAATACCTTGTGTTGTGTGTTCCTTGAGTACAGTTTTGGGTTTACTCGTGCATAAAGAAGTTCGATCAAATTTGCCACGCTGAAGGGTTTAAAATCACTCTCACAAGTCACGAGCAAGTGAAGTGAAAAAAGCACCTGGTCGTCGTAAGTAGTGGCCAGGGTTCCGGTCCAAGTCGCCGGGTCTGACTCAGACCCCCAACGTTTGACTGAAACAAGCTCGATCAGTGAAATCAGTAGACCACAAAATGGAATGCAGTCGCCGCATGACGCATCCAATTATGGGTTCAGTCAAAGTTCAAGTACATCCAGGCACATATATAGCATACCACGAACCTCGTTGGTCGCTGCACCAGGCGCACCTCAGTGAGCTACTTGAGAACTGCAGATCTTAGTGGTACCTGGTAAGAGGAGCAGCTAGATTGCAGATATGCTTGGGAGGAGGAGAGGCAGCTCATCATCCAAGTCGCGTGAACCCAACACAACCGGGACGGCCGTGGCCGTGGCCGCTGAAAATAGTCAGGGGGTGACCATTTCGCAGTTCATCATGCAGCTAGGTAGCCTGAACTGAACTCGTCTGCTTCAACTGTCATGCTTGCCATTTTCCGATGTTCAGTAAGAGAAACTGACTAATCTCTGCGTTTTTTTTTTCTGCCAGATGAGTCTGCGACGAAGAGGCTGCATCGCATGAATGAGAGGCTGAGGCTGCTTGAGCAGCAGATGGAGACACTAGAGACTGACGTTGCCAAGGCGAGGAGCCATTCGGCAAGCTTAGAAGGTTGCACTGAGTAGATGATTGCCTTCGGCGAATCTGCAGGCAAATTTTGATTATTAGCCAGTAGGTAAAGGCTTCCCGGTGATAACTTGTATTTTGGTAACTGAATACCAAAAAAACACTACCTTAGATAACAAAATCTGTTACCTAGGATGTTATTGTAAATTGGTAGATGCATCAGTAATTTGGATGCTTCGAAACTACAGGTACATCAAAGCTGAACTTCGAAGTTTCACCTTGTTTTGGAGGGTTCAATACTGCAGTTATATTCCCTGGCTACTGTAAGCTCATATGTTATTTGGATCATCAATAAGAATCTCTCAGGAAACAACCGCTGACACAAATTAACTGAATTTTGATCATCGTGTTTATATAACTAAAAACTGCAGAGTCAAGTTTACAACAAAATATAGAAAGGTGGCTCTCAAACAAACGGCATCTCCTCAATCAAGGGCGTATAAAGAAGAGGCCCTTTTCTTTTTCAATTCCCCTCACATACTAAGCCTACATGCATTTTTTGCCTCAGAGAAATGAAAACCTACAATTCTTGCAGAGGGCAGAAAGTACTCCTTAACCTGAAGAAAATATGGCTAACTGTTAACTCAGAATGCCACGGTAACAGCACGGAAAAGAGCACTGACAGACTTAATGCTGAGGCACGCAAATTCCCGAACAAAGGTTACTCACAAGCTAGCTTTGTCCCAAAGCTGCTAAGGCAGATGGCAAACGCCTGAAATGCTGAGAGTGGCTGTCGATAATCCATAGTGAAGATATCCGTATCGACCTTACCAAACTGCAGGACAGGGCCGAGCCAGGTAGGGGGGCAACCTGGGCGACCGCCCAGGGCCCCCAATTTAGAGGGCCCCATATTTTATTTATATGACTTAAGTTTAAAAGCGTTTTTTAATGGTTAGGGATAATTATGTCAAAAAGATGCTTAAGGATAATAATTATACAATCTAACTTATTGGTGCTAAATTATATAATTAAGATGATTAGAACTATATTATATAATCTCGGTTGAGTTGTTTATTTGCCTAGATTATTGATGGAGTAAATGCTTGGTATAGGCTATAAAAGGTATAGATTATGCAATCTCAAAAATAATTTAAATTTTTAATTGCCTTTAACAGGTTAACAATTTATATAATCAAGATTATATAATTTTGAGTGCAAATAGACACACCCGAAGTGCAGTACGTGGTAGTTCTCAAGCTACTTCCCTGCCAACATCCTATGAGTCGTTCTTCTGGGCCCTCGCAACCCACGAGCGTCTCTCCATTGGATTTGTGGCTCACAATCCTCATGCTCCCTCCCTCGGATCCTGCGGTTCTCTGATTTTGCTTGAGACGAACAGTCAAGGGCCAAGGCTGTAGTGGAACCCGCGTACACTTTGCCTCCTGAAGTGCTAAGCTGGCGTTGCGCCGTTGTGACTTGTGTGACATGTGAATTTTTGGATTGGCATGATCGCATGAGAGTGATGGACGCCAGATGGACTGACACCGAATGTAGCGTAGGAAGAAGCTGCCTCAAGAGTTGCTACGATAGGCCCCAGATTAAAATTTCGCACAGGGCCTCAATTTATGCCGGCCCGGCCCTGCTGCAGGAGAACGGTTTCCTCATCCCCCACACTATCAGGATGGCTTGGATCTGCTGTAGCCACCAGCTGGAAATTCTTGACTGATGCAACTGTCACTCGCCCATGGAAGTTCAAGCACCAGCATTGCAAATGCTCGTGCCACCGTGGAACTTTGTTGCTAAGGACAGTTGTACCTGTTCGTCTTAGAGATTTCACCTTGAGGGAATTCTCCCAGGTTTCTTGAACTGAGGGACACTCCATGTTGCATAACATCCTCCGAGGTCCTCTAGATTTGAGCAGGTTGTATTTGTAGGAAACCTGTCCAACATCAAAGTTGCCTGATGATACTTGGGGGCTGATTCGCCTGCTTCCAAACTGCCGAATAGATCGAGTGCTTGACGCTTTTGCGCCGTCATAGGGTGGCTTACTGTCATATATTTTGAAGTTTGTTCCCCAAAAATCAGACCTAAAATAGGCGCAGGAGTGCAGTTGTGTCAATACCCCCCAAAAGCTTACAAAACACAAGATAATTGATCACTTCTCCAAATTGTCTGCATCAAGAAATCAAATGGAGAGTAGAATAATACTGCAACATACAATAAAAAACAGCGAAATCCTAACTTCAAATTTCTAGAGATTGTTGACATGCAGATGAAGAATGGGAGGAAAACAATACATTAAGACCTTGTGGTTTCATTACGGGAATATATAAGGAAATGAAAGAGACAATAAAGTCAATCTAAGTGATAAATACCCAGGCACTACAATTAATTTCTTGATAATAAAATAAAGTAAAGGTTAAATCTATTATATGTCAAGCACTGGCTCAAATGCTCATGATTATGTGCAGTAGCCATAGCACGAAAACGCAATGAACTTCATAGATAATGTATTCTTGAAGGTATTATCAATTGTCATTTCTTCAAACTCAGATGAAGTTTAAAGTTCAACCCTTCCTGTTAGGAAAGCAATGCATCCAAGACATATTAGAAGGTAAAAGCAAACTATGCATTTCATGAAAGTACCTCAATTTTCCCACGTATGCGTTGTTTCCTTGTGACGGATCATCAGCATCAAGAGAAATAATATATTCAGTGTGAGCACCCCGCTTAAACCTTTTAGCAGCCATAAGAAACTTCCCTTTATCCTTGATAGATGTCAGATCTTCAACAAACAGTAAACATTGTGTCACCAAAAAAAAACTTAGTGGAAAATCAAATAAGGAAAGAACGGCCATGTAAACTAACATGAATAGTGTTTAACAAGCATGCAGTGGGTACTGGTAAACTATTCCAGTGATCCATGTAAACTTTTGTCACTAACTTACGCACACAACCTCCTCGTATTCTATCAGAAAGCACGTCCAAGATATGTAAGACTTTTGTCCACTCTATCAGCTTGTGCCAATAAAAAAATCCTTTAATATTACTTTAAAATATGAAACATAATATTTAGTTACGATTTGTCAATGAACATGTAAAAGCAATTCAGACACAGCATTCAGTAAAGGCAATCTTTGAATTGTGGACGAACATGTAAAAGCAATTCAAACATGACACTCGGTAAAGATGAGCTTTGAACACATTATAGGTTGCTTAAACAACCAAAATGAATAGCAAAGATGAAAGGAGAAAAACAGAAACCCACAACGAACCATTTTATTTACACTGCATGCCAAAGTGTTACTGAAGACTGAAGTCCACCACTAATATTAATACAAATAACACAGCAAGGTACGTTCGGCGTCGCTGTGTAATCTCATATAAACTTACTGTTTGTCAGTCCAAGGTAGAGATAAAATGTAGAATTCTTCTTGTTTCGCTTGATGAAGCACTGGATCGGGAAGTCTTTTGGCCCTGGCTGTTCACAATCACACGGAATGGAGGAAAAAAAGGGTCAGTTTCAAGCTATAGAAGTGCTGAAAAACTAGACTAGATATCTGAATCCATTCCTTTAAAAATGTAAACCTTCGACAAAAATCAGCAAAGCTAAATTTGTGTTAAGTTCCTCAAACCCAAAGAGACTCCAAGCCTTTGGTGTGTCTCGAAAAAGATTGTGAAATCCAACCTAGATATATATATAATCCTAAAACTTTGTATTTTAGGACATCGGAGCATTAAAACAACATAAAGTTCTCCAAACAAATATTTTTTTAGCGTCTATAAGCAGAAACATTAGCACATAAACTAAATCTAAGGATTAATCTAGATTCCAAAGTTAGCAGTCTAGCATTTCAACAGTTTCTTAGTCATGGTGGCAATGCCCAATCCTATGGAAACACAGCTTAGTTCATATCGATTTCGCTCTATCTCCCAATTTTTTTTTAAGGAAAACTCTATCTCCCAAAATCCTCCATAAAACTTGCATTTCTACCGCTCTATAATGCGGTAGCCTATACACAAAATCGTCGCTATGTTGACCAGAACACCCGGTCCATCGACACTTCACGCGGAACGATAACAAGCCCCCATCGGGCTGCTCACCTGCTTCAGCGAGGCCGGGAACGTGATCTTCCCTGACTCGGGCAGCGGCCGCACGACCGTTGCGGCGGCGTCGCACCACCGCCTACAGACGGAGGCGCAGGACACCACGTCCTTCCGCGCCGGCCACCGCTCCCCGTCGGACGCCTCCACGCGCCGCACCACCTCCGCCACCAGCTCCGGCAGCAGCCGCGCCCACCTGTCCTCCTCCTCCGCCGCCGCCCCCAACCCGTCCCGCCTCACAGCCTCCCCGGATACAGGCGACCCCGCCATTCCGCACGCCGCTCTCGTCGGCGTTGGCACAGCGCCGTGCCGTACTTCGGAGACGGAGATTGCTCGGAAGAGACGTTCGCGGCTCGGAGGGAAAGAATAATAAATCCGCTCGTGCCTGCGGCGAGCGGATCTAGCGCTGCTGTAGCGCGCGCCTTTATTGCCCACGCCGGACAGTTTCTAGAAGATCTGCTACGGATTTTGGTTTGGCAGGTGGGCACGAGCGCACTCTCCACTCCGTTTCTACTGTACTCGTAAGCTCACACGTTCGATGAGAAGCCCTCGGGCTGTCCGGTTCCAGAGGTAGACAAGCATCGTGTCCACTAGAAATGTTCAGATCGAGCGGGAGCAGTGGCGCGTGCAGGTTTCGCCAATCTTCTCCAGAACATTTTCTTGCATCAAGTTTAGTGTGGATTTTTAAGTTTTTAACAAAAGTCAGTGCTCAAAATACAACGCGTTTTGGAGCATGTCCGGAGACCGGACGGCACCACCGGAAGAGAAAAGCGAGGCGGCTGCGGGAGGAGTGGAGCGACGAGGACGACGGCGACGGCCTCCTACTCCAGTACTCCACGCGCACCGTCTCCTCCCTCTGTGTTCCGTTTGGTCTGGATCCGTGGTAGTATCCTTTTATTTTTTTTGAAACTATCTGTGGTATTATCCTTGATTCACCACTTCCTCCTCCTTTTGGTTTTCCTGGAACAATCAGAATTTCTTTTTACGTAAAGGAAGAATCAGATTTGCCACCAAGCTTGGTGGCCGCGCCTGGGACGATGACACGGTTGGATGGATGTCTCCCAGCCCCGGCCCCCGGACTCACAGTAGTAAGGTTTGTTCGTATGGATTGGTTGGATTCCATGTGAAATAGGTGGGATTGAGTCCCGAACAAGATCTAAGAAGAGAAGTAACTTGGAGAGCCAACCCCGGTGAGAAAGCACAGGTGCGAGTAAGATGACTCAGAACCTGGATTGACAGCGTGCACACCTGCTACTTTTGCCATCTGAGCTACTGTCGGTGCCTGCAGGGCCGAGCCAGGTAGGGGGGCAACCTGGGCGACCGCCCAGGGCCCCCAATTTAGAGGGCCCCATATTTTATTTATATGACTTAAGTTTAAAAGCGTTTTTTAATGGTTAGGGATAATTATGTCAAAAAGATGCTTAAGGATAATAATTATACAATCTAACTTATTGGTGCTAAATTATATAATTAAGATGATTAGAACTATATTATATAATCTCGGTTGAGTTGTTTATTTGCCTAGATTATTGATGGAGTAAATGCTTGGTATAGGCTATAAAAGGTATAGATTATGCAATCTCAAAAATAATTTAAATTTTTAATTGCCTTTAACAGGTTAACAATTTATATAATCAAGATTATATAATTTTGAGTGCAAATAGACACACCCGAAGTGCAGTACGTGGTAGTTCTCAAGCTACTTCCCTGCCAACATCCTATGAGTCGTTCTTCTGGGCCCTCGCAACCCACGAGCGTCTCTCCATTGGATTTGTGGCTCACAATCCTCATGCTCCCTCCCTCGGATCCTGCGGTTCTCTGATTTTGCTTGAGACGAACAGTCAAGGGCCAAGGCTGTAGTGGAACCCGCGTACACTTTGCCTCCTGAAGTGCTAAGCTGGCGTTGCGCCGTTGTGACTTGTGTGACATGTGAATTTTTGGATTGGCATGATCGCATGAGAGTGATGGACGCCAGATGGACTGACACCGAATGTAGCGTAGGAAGAAGCTGCCTCAAGAGTTGCTACGATAGGCCCCAGATTAAAATTTCGCACAGGGCCTCAATTTATGCCGGCCCGGCCCTGGGTGCCTGATTTGGTCGCACCGGCACCAACAAGTGATTGCGGTGCTAATCCACTCGTTGCCCTGATGGTGGGAGAAGAGACGGGGATTTTATCCTGGTTCCGGCCACGGGGCCGTACGTCCAGCAGTGGTGCCGAGCACCAGTTTCGTGTTGCTCGTAGTAGGGGATTACAAGCAAGGTGGGAGAAGGAGATGAGCTCCTAAGTCCCCAAGTTCGGCTGTCGCTAGCTAAGTGGTGTGTGTTCTAGCGCGTGTGGACTTGAGTGCGTCTGGCCCCTTTTTTCTTTTTTTTCTTTGCATGGGCTTCCCTTCCCCTTTTATAGACCAAGGGGGCAGGGTGCGACTACATGTGTTCGTGGTTTGACGTTGCTAAGTGCACTGTTCTGTCCATGCCGCGCACTGTGTGAGCGGGAATCGCACTTTCCAACTCCGGCTGACGACATGGCAGTGGCTGACGTGATGTACTTCCTTCTTGTGACGGCTCACGGCGTCGAGGGTGGCAACCTGCGTACGGCGTGCAGATCGAGTCTCTGTAGCCTCCTTCGAGGGTCGCCTTCGAGGATGGTGGCATGCCCGAGGCGAGCGGAGTCAAAGGAGTGGTTGGCACAGAGCTGCTGCCAAGGTTAGGTCTGGCCGCGCAGCATGGCGCTCAGAAGTCCACTGTTGCGAGTGGATTTAACAGATGTCTTCTCCGAAGCGTGGGTGGTGGCGTGGAGCAGTGATCCCCTGCTTTTTGACTGCAGAGGAGCGTCATCATGACTTGGATTGATGGGTCGCAGAGCCTTGGGCGTTATTCCCGGTGTGGCTGACTCGAGCTCGGACCGCAGGCTCGAGCCCGCCGAACCTCAAACGAGACGGAAATCACCCGCTCGAGGGTGAGCGTCTCCCTTGAGGTCGCCGGGCCTCGAACGTCACGGACATCCTGCTCGAGGGTGGTCGTCCACCTCGAGCGGGACGGGCGCCGAGGAGTTGTTTGCGATGGTGGGCCTTTGCTGGGCTTGTAGAGCCAGGCCAATGTCGTTGTGGGCCTTCTCGCCAAGTAGGGCCTAAGTTAGGGTACACCTTTTACAGGTACCCGACAGCTACGCTCAGTTCTTGACTCGCACAGTAGTATTGTCACGTGACAGCATGAGCGCCACTTGGGTGTTTAATGTTAGGCTGGTCGTAGTGGTATGTCCTGGGCAATAAATAGGGTGCTATGTAAGTAATTTTGGTGACTTGACACTGTATTTATGAAGAAAGAAAAGAAAACATCGTCATCACCATGACATTCTTGGTTCCTAGTATCAAGACAACTTGTGTCTTGCATGTCACCTAGGAAATAACAATAGATGAAACTATGCATTGAGAGAGGCGTGTTTCATCCCAGTTTCAAGTATTATTAGATGATGTGCCACTCTAGACAATAGTGTCCGTGAAACTTCCATTGAGACTGACCTTATATTTTTTTTAATACTGTTTAATGTTAGATTGGAGTACTACCGCAGTCTGTAGAGGAACCCTCTATCGGTCGGGGAATAGGCTGATGCTCTCGCTTGGATGTTCTAATTTTTCGCGAAGGCGTCAAGTCACGACTTAAAGCACAGACGCTAGAGGTTCTGATTTTTGGCGAAGCATAATTAAGTTACGACTCAAAGCACATATGGACATGGCTATTGGCCCAAAATTTAGGCATTGTTTAGATCCCGCTAGCTAAGTTTTAGTTGTTTAGCTAAGAAGAATCATTTTCTAAATTTTAGTTAGGTGGTAGGTAAGACTCTAACTGAACTTTTAACTGGGATCTAAACACTTCTCCAATAGAACTTAGCGGTTAAAGTTTAGTTGGTTCGATCCAAATGTGTGTTTTGTGGCATGGCTTCACTAAGAGCATGTATAGTGATGTTGAGTACGTGGATGACTCGTGGTACACGTAAAAAAAAAAGCATCACTGACGGAGAGAGAAGAGAAGATAGAAGGAGGTGAGCGACTCGCTAGTTTTTGGCTCAAGCAGACATATGAGTACTCTTGCGATTCTAAGTTGTTCACGTTGTTGTTGCGATAAAAAGAGTATCAATGACGCGGCCTGCCACTATATACCAGCTCGGTAGCTCAGGTGAGTTGGATGCCGACAAGTAGGTCTCTGCTCTAATGAGCGAGCTACTATTTCAGTATTCCGACGAGAGGTATTTACATAGAAGAAATTTGACGAAATTTACTGTAGCAAAAGCTTGTGAGAGAAATCACGGTTTTTAAATATAAATGAATGAGTTCCGAACTATTCTTACTTGTAAATTGTTAGCGCAGAACTTGTAACTTGTTACCGCCGGGGCAGGTAATACTACTACTAGCCTGCAGGCTGCAGAGATAGCACTGCTCCAAGTCAATGGCTCGCGTTTGTCGCTGTCATCGCCGACTGATTGCACCCACTACGTACTTATCTAACCTTAACGCTCGTCACTAGCAATCACTGCTTCTAACACAAGGCATTGAACCCTTCCTCCTTGCGGCTGCGTCTTTTTCCCTTGGCTTCATACCGTGACAACGATACGTAAGCATCTACGGCTAACAAAAACATGGCAATCAAGAGATTTTCACCGGCCAGTTAGCTGACTCTACCAACAACAACGGCAAGAAACAGCCGACGCCGTGGAAGACCGACTCGGCGGCGGGTAAGCGGTCGCCGTCCACCAAGTCAAGAACTCAAGAGGCGCAATGCACTTGGGCACTTGGCCGTTGCCATCCACTGAGACACCTGTCCTGTGTGGAGGCTGTGTGGTTGGCTCACACGTGACTCGCCCGTCTCGCAGCCGTGTCGATCTTACTGTCGTGGCCGTGCCAAGCGGCTCCTCGGGCCGGAATCTCGACAAGCTCGTTCAGGAAGGCCTGTTGTCTGTGGGGACCAACGCGCAACGGCTACAAATCTACAATTCAGAACCAAGCGGCCCGTGGCCTCTGTTTTCCTCCGGCGCGTCGCTCTCGGCGGCGGCCTTGGGCAGCGAGCACCGCGAAAGCCGCTAGGAATCGATCGCTTTGGGAGTCCGGACTCCCAAGGTCGTCGCGGCGCCTGCGCTTGTCTGGGATGGTCTCCGGCGAGCGGCGGGCGTGTTGAGTGGAGGTCGCTGGTCTCTACGTTGCGGTCAACTGTTTCGGGCAAAGCTGCGACGCGACGCAAATTCTGGACCGGTTCGTACGTAGTATTTCACATGGCTGACTGGCTGGTTCGTAACTTCATATACCTAGTACAACCGGTGTAGCACCACGGCCGCGTCTAAAAACGTTATATAGGCGTTAAAACATTATTAGTGGGGACGCCGGCGATCGACGCTATCGCCAGCGTACGTGGCCGCTCGGCGACAAGGAGCTCAGGGGTGTTTAGTTGAGCGGTGAAAAAAATACTTTTTTTTTCTAGAATGCGTGTTATGTGAGAGGGATGAATATGAAAGGTGAAAAAGAAATTTTTGGAGATACGTGTTCTATGAAGAGAATGAATAGGAAGTATAAAGTACTTTTGGAACTAAACACGACCTTAACAAGTGCCGAGTGTGGAACTGTTCCATGGAAAGACAAAAGGGGCGGCTTCGTTTTCCGTCCTTGGGTGCTCTTCTTTATTCCAAGCCCCAGTTATTGAACCGATCATTGACAAAATGAGATGACCCTGCAATGAGCAGCGAAACTTCACCTGTTTATCTTTCCAAGCTGCACGCCGCTTATTTTTCTTCTCCCTTTTTTTCTCCTTCTGAAAAGAGGAAAACTGTGCTACCGGTTCCTCCTCCAACTACTACTGCCACGAGGCAACCGGGACCCTTTCTCGTCTTCATCTTCGCGCCGTGTAAGCTGTCGTCTACCCGCCCCTGTTCCTCTTCTCAATCATGCTCTTCAGTTGTTCGTCGCTCCTCGGTGCCTGACGACCCCGATGGTTATGTCTGTCCACCATCCAGGTTCTGATTTTTTTTTTCCCCAAGGAGTTTCCATAGAGGGCTACTACCTGATCATCATCTGATGTGATCTTTGGGCACGCCGGCGATGGATGCATCGAGTTATTTCGTGCTTGCTCTGTTGACCCTCCACTCGGTTTCTGCCATGAGCGGCTGCTCCGGAGCCCTTGATCTGCCGGCGGCGCAGCTTAGCCACCGGAGACTGCTCCAGGACACCAATCTCGCTGCGCGTTCGGAGGCAAATTTTCACCTGCCAATTGCTGCCCACGTCCCTCCTAGCGGCTCGTTTCTACCATCCGGTAGTCAAACAGAGCGGAATCATCATGAGGAGGTACCGCCGCCTCCGCCTGTGGATCCTCCACAGAGCCAGTCCAAATCCCATGATTTGTTGAGGTCCATGAGGTGGCTTTACGTGATTGTTCTTCCGGCGACCGGCCTGCTGCTGCTTGCTGGATTAGCTTGTTGGCTGCTGCCATGTCGCAAGAGGGCAGTTGCAACCATAGGCCCTTGGAAGACCGGACTTAGTGGCCAGCTGCAGAAGGCGTTTGTCACAGGTACCCCTCTATTATTTGCTACACGTTCGAGGATACAAGTGCACAAAACTATTTTGCATCTCTGTATCTGTACTTCTAGCAAAAAAAATAGAAAGGAATAAAGTTCCCAACAGCTTTGTTGATTCTGTGGTCATTGCATTATGCAGCTCGAGGGTTCGTCTGGCACTTTGCTATTTGTTTTTGTTTTGAAACGTGCTTTGCCTTTTATATTTCACTTGGGCTGCTGCTTACTGTTGCTGATCTGAATATGCCTCAGGAGTACCAAAATTGCAGCGGTCGGAGCTGGAACGTGCCTGTGAGGAATTCAGTAACATTATAGCAAATTATCCACACTACACTGTCTACAAGGGAACCTTATCATCTGGTGTCGAGATCGCTGTGGTATCAACTATGATTACATCGAGCAAGGACTGGTCAGAGCATTCAGAGAGCTGTTTCAGAAAAAAGGTTAACGGCATTCTGGCCCATTACATGAACTCACCAAATTTTTGTGTATCGCATATTAACATGAAACTTTATATTTCTTTCATGGATCAACAGATAGACTCACTGTCGCGAATAAACCATAAGAACTTCATCAATCTGCTTGGCTTTTGTGAGGAGGAGGAACCTTTCACCAGGATGATGGTGCTTGAATATGCACCAAATGGGACACTTTATGAGAGTCTTCATGGTATGTGCACAAATTGTTCTTGCTAATTCAACTTTTGAACAGGTTAGGTTTCTAATATTGTCCACAGTTAAGTAACCTTTTTTTTTGGAAAAATGTTATTGCAGCTGAGGATTTTGAGCACATCGGTTGGCGAGGTAGGATGCGGATCATTATGGGACTAGCATACTGCATCCAACACATGCATGAGCTGGACCCTCCAGTGGTGCATCCTGACCTGCAGTCCAGTTCCATACTGCTCTCTGAAGATTGTGCTGCAAAGGTACATACTCCAATAAGCTAGGTCCTATCCAATTTGACATTTTCAGTCTCTGAAATTTACCAAATTGATCCAACATGAGGGCTTGTTGCATCACCATAGCATCAGAGCGAAGTAGCTCCTGATCCAACCTTGAGTGTTTTGTGCAGATCGCTGACATGAGCGTCTGGCATGAAGTGATTTCCAAAGGGAAAACGCCAACAAGCGGTGAGCTTGACCGTCACAATGAACAAATGCCTGATGGCTTAGCAGGGAACGTATATAGCTTTGGTGTTCTACTGCTTGAAATCATCTCGGGGAAGCTTCCTGACCCTGCACAAGAGCGCCCCCTCGTCAGCTTGGTAAATAATTATATACGCACACATTATCTTACCTGAAGACAATCATAATGAAAAATCCAATGATGTCATGCTTCTTCTTCCTCCTAGGCTTTGGAGTGCATCAACAACGGTGACCGGAGTATGGCCTCTCTTCTTGATCCCACACTGAAAGATACCAAGGAAGATGATCTAGAAACCATCGGCAGGGTGATCCACGCTTGCATCCAGCGTGACCCGAGAAACAGACCGAGTATGAGGGAGATAACTGGCAGGCTGAGGGAAGCCATAGGCATCTCGCCGGTCGCTGCGACGCCGAGACTATCTCCGCTCTGGTGGGCAGAGCTGGAGGTCCTTTCGACCGCGGAAGCAAGCTAATAATTGGCAATATACTTATAAGGGATAATGATGCCCATCTAATGTGTTCCGAAGAAAAGAAACCACTCTGCAGGCTCACGCTATGCATACTTCCTATGTGACCTTCACCATTTGTGAATGCATCCAGCATCGTCAACCGCTGTAAATGTAAAATTGTAGGAACCCTCGTGGTCGTGGATGCCTGATAGTAGAACCTTTTCTTGCGTCATCACGTGTCTGAAGCTCTGAAGGCGTCATCAGGCAGCAGCAAAATGTGCTAGCCGCATACCCGTACGGAGTAGTAGCTAGTTATTGTTTTGTCAGATTATAAAAGTATAACGTAGGAAAGTCAGACCAGCACTCTCAGCGTGTTCTCGAGGGATTTGTCCCTTGCCAAGCAGGCCAAGACGAAAGGAGCTTCCAAGGCCACGCCGCGCGCCACGGCCGCCAACCCGGCATAGAAAAACCTCCATTATTGATGCCGGAAAGTAGAAATCTGATATTGGGGGACGCTATCCACATTGTCTTTCTCTGCCCCGGCTATTATAATCCAAGATCAGGCCGCTGAAAACACTCTCCTGTTTCCAGCGAAGCTGAGTGAACAGTGGAACACATGGATGCAGAACATCTGCGGCCAGCCAGATGGAACGGAATCCAACCGGAAACTTTTCGACTTCGGATGGCCGCCGACTGCTGCCGTGTTCGTCTTCCGACCAACTAGTCCGTCAGCTCGCGTCTCGAATTTTCGGTGAAGTGAACACCTCTTCCTTCCCACAATCCCACCTGATGTATGATCGCTCGACTCGTCAGATGATCTAGACACACACAGCGTTTCTCCGGCAACGGCAAAGCAAGCCGTGAACGGGGACCCGCCTGGTTCCTCTGAGATGGAATTCAGACCGGTGACAAAATGTCCGCCTAGTACTAGCTGCCATGAGAAGAGAAAAATTCAACTTCTGTCTGTACCGGTGCTATTGGGTCATTGGGTGGACGGCACCCACCACACCAGTACCACCACCACCAAGCCGTGAAGGAAGCCGTGCGTCACCGCGCCCATTGACCCACTGGCACGTCGGGCCACATGTCCACCTGAGCCACCCGCTCCGCCTTCCCGGCGTGACGGCGTCGCCGTCCAGACCCACACGGCCAGTGCTCTGTGCACACATGGGCTCCTGCATGCGCGCCACCTTTCGCCACCTCATACGCCCGGCCGTCGCGCCCCCGCAGCCGTCCGTTCGCCTCCGCTCCACGGCCCCGATGTCGCGGCCGCACCCTATAAATTCCACCGCCCACGCGTGTCCGCCGCACGCCTGCGTCTCCGTTGTCCTCTCGGCTTCTCGCCGCCTGCCTCACTGCCTGCCTGTTCGGGACGGGAAGGAAAAATGGAGGCGGATGCCGCGACCCGGCGGTTCCACCTCTGGTTCCGCGGGCTGCGCTCGCTGCGCCGCGACCTCGTCTCGGCCCGCTGGTCCGACGACCCGGCCCAGATCGCAGCGCTGGTGGGCCGCTTCGTGGCCCACCTCGAGTCGTACTGCGCCGCGCGGGCCGAGCTGGACCCGGTGTGGACGCTGTCGGCGCCGTGGGCCACCCCGGCCGAGCGCGGCGCCGCGTACTGGCTCGCCGGGTGGCGGCCCACCACGCTGGTCCACCTGCTCTACACCGAGTCCGGGCGCCGGTTCGAGGCGCAGCTTCCCGACCTCCTCCTGGGCGTCCGGTCGGGGAACCTGGGCGACCTCAGCCCGGCGCAGCTGGCGCGGGTGGACGAGCTGCAGCGGCGCACGGTGGCCGAGGAGGACGCGCTATCGCGGGAGATGGCGCAGGTGCAGGAGGGCCACGGCGTCGAGGTGGTGGCGGCGGAGGAGGCCGGAGGGGGCGAGCTGGACGTGAGCGGGCTGGTGCGGCGGGTCAGGGAGGTGCTGGACAGGGCGGACGCGCTGCGGCTGCGCACGATGAAGAGAGCGGTGGAGATCCTGCAGCCGGCGCAGGCGGCCGAGCTGCTCGTCGCCGCGGCGGACATGGAGATCGGATTCCGGGAGTTCGGGCTCAAGCACGGGTCGGGCCGCGACGGCTGACGATCCCTGTCTGTTTTGTGATTGAGTTTACCTGACTGCTTCGCGTAAGCGTCGCCCAGTGTTTTTTTCTCTCCCTCCATCGTCATCTGCAGATATGCAGATAGATGCGGTGGCTGTTTGACTGGGCGGCCTTCTTACCGAGCGCCTATTGGCCGTGGAAGAGAGTGAGAAAAATAATAAGATTTGATAGAGATGATCTTCTTGCTGCTTGGGGTGGGGGTGCAATGTTGTGGAACAAGATCCTCTAACTTCACGTGTGGTGGCGTCAGTCTGCACTCGAGCATCCCTATCGTCCGTTTTTATCCAACGGTGACCAAATCTCCTATGCTGAACCCTTCCACGAGCTGGGCCTTGGCCCAGTTGGCCACGGCCTGTACTGCTTTCTCATCCATTCCTTCCCATCCTCGTTCGTCCGTCTACAGTCGTCGCCGTCGGAGCATCGCCGCCGCCGAGGTAGCCGGCACTGGTCGGTCGCTCCGCGCGTGCGACTGCGTCCTCCACGCCGCCGCCGTGCTTGTGAGCCACGACCACGCTCTCGCTCGCCGGCCGCTCTGCTCCGACTCATCCGCGCCCATAGGCTGCCGCGCCGTTGCCTCGCTCGCCGGTAGCTCCACACCTGAGCAGCGCTCATCAGTCGTTCCTCTCCGGCTCCCTCATTGGAGCAAGCACACGCTAGCCGTTCCTTGCTGAACTCTCAGCTGCTTTTCGCTGAGGAGTAGCGTTGCACAGACATCAAAATTTACTGACGAAACTGAATGTGCCATTGTACTCATATGCTAAACTGAATGAGCAATGGATGCAAAGCTCTAGCCGGAAGCAATGTATTCTGTAAAAAGTGCTGATAAATTGTATGAGTGCAAGCAAACTGTACAGAAAGCAATAAAGTGGAGAAACTGATTATACATATTGCAGTAATATCAAGTGTATGTGGCATACAGAACTTTAGAGTTGAACCACAAAACTCAAAAGCTGTTCCAGAACCAAGCAAGGTTACTAGAATTCATCATGCAGATCAAAAGCTGTTCTATAACCAAGCAACTATGTCCCTGGAAGCTCTCTGAAGCTCTCAAATTCAGCATCAAGATCATTGGTAAATGGTCCCTGGAAAAGAAAACAAAAGAAAAGTGAACTTTGTGTGTCATCACTAGACTGATCACTGGAAAATAAAAGCAATCAAAGTGTATTCTGTGCAGATACCATCAATAGTTGAGAAAATGTAGTGATGGTCATGTATTCTTCAGACATCCCTTCCTTGGGTAGAGAAGCACTGGGAGAAATATTTTGCACTGGTGCACTTTCAGATGGCATTTTTTTATTTTCTTGTTCCTGCCAATAAAAGATAATGAGATATATTTTAGATTAGCTATAACTGAGTCTTTTTCCACTAAATACAATTAAAGAGACTGAGATATATATTTTACTGCTACGAACCATTGAGCCTTGTCCCTTTTTCTTACTTCCCTTCTTTGTAAATTTGCGTTTCTTATCAAGCCATGTTTTTTTGCGCTTCGAGGTTTTTGTTTGCACCTCTTTTTTCTTTAAACGTGCTGTGTTCACCAACTCACTTGGGGGAGCAACATCTATTGGAACATTGACAGGTTCCACATTGTCAGTGCAACCATTGATTTCTTCTTCAACTTGCTTGCTAAGCAGTCAAGGGTGTTGTTTACTAACAAAGTGCAACCTAGCTTGCTGGATGCTCGGAGTGCTAAATTGACAAATCGGCGATTCATATCTTTGTAACGAAGCATATCATCTAATTTTGTATTCTCTATTATGTTTCGTCCTTCATTGTCTTGTACGATTCCACAACGTGCTTCCCGTGTCCATCGCTTCAATACATATTGTGCAGGGAGCGATTTGATATTCATCAAATCAAGGACTTTTAAAGCATGGGCACACAATATTCCAAATCTATCGAACTGCTTACAACTGCATGTACTAGTTTGCTTTAAAGCATCACCAGTAACTCTGTACTCCTTCTCAAAGCAAGTATAATTTTCTTCAGCATTCCCAATTGCTACAAGGTATTCATTATTGCCTTCCAATGTTGTGGTGCATGCTACCATTGACCTTTCATATTCACCTTGAAAAGCTTCAAATATTTTTGGTGTGTAAAGCTTGCTTGCTTGGAGTAGCATAGGTGTCCTCATTTTTATTCTAGGTTGTTTTTTTCCTCGATTCAAATTCACCATCCAACTCTTTTTTTCTTTTATCTACCACCACCCTTTCGAAATGCTTAAGAAATCTAATGATATCAAAATCAGATTTGAAATGTCTCTTCAGCTCACTGTTCAAACTCTCACTCAATTGCGTACTTCTCATCCCCAATGTGAAAACATCCTGCATATAGCATTCAACCCATTTCTCTCTCACCTTGTCTATACTATCCAACCAAGTTTGCTTGCTCACCTTTGTCCTCATGTGCTGAAATGCTTGTTCAAATGTAGCCTCATCCTCGTACTCATACATACCTGCACTAAAGTCTGAGAGAATACTTGGTTCTTCATCACTGCCTTCATCATCTACATGTTTGGGGTCTTTCTTGCTGCCTTTTTTCTTGTCTTTTTTCTTGCTGCCTTTCTTGTTGCCTTCATCTTCATCTTCAGGTTCTGCTAGATGTTTGATAGCATTTTGCATAATGTAAAAAGTACACAAGCCATGCCATGCTTCTACAAACACTTCCTTCACTGCTTTCCCCATTGCAAAATCTTGATCAGTATAAATTGTTTTTGGTTGCTTGCCATTATGTGCTTTGAGAAAAGTCTCAAATAACCACTTGAAAGACTCAAAGGTCTCATCATATAGGAGAACGGCACCAAAAACCACTGTTTCTCTAAACTGATTGAACCCAACAAATATACCAAAAGGCCTACTTTCCATGTTTGTTCCAAAAGTAGTGTCAAAACTAACAACATCACCAAAATATGCATAGTCAGTGAGCATTTTAGCATCGACCCAAAATATATTTGCTATTTGTTCTTCTATGTCCATCTGCAATGCATATTGAAATGAAGGATTCTCAACAATTTTATCTTGAAAATACATAAGCATGCTTCCTGCTTGACCATATGCCATCTCTCGCTGACGCTTACCCCGTAAATAATTCTTGTGATCACGAAGAGTATAACTAAGATTGGATGAACCACCAACTTGCACACACGCCAACTCATGTGCTGCTTTGGGTCCAATTCCTGCATCGTCAGCTGTCTCAATTTCAAAACCTTGTAATTCTGAAATTTTTCTTTGAGACACCATCAAATGTGAGGTTTCTGGCAACTGAAGCATGTGATTGTGTTCCAAAACCAAATCAGCAACTTTATAAGTTCCCTTCTCCTGATCCATTAAAAGACCCATGCGAACTTCACAATCTGTTCTAGTTTCAGCTCGTGGACACTTTGTTAAGTGATCCCTTTTATCTTTCAATCTATGACCCTCATTTGCACAAACATATCTGCAACATCTAACCTTCCCATCTGACTTTCTTTTGTTTGTGTATCTTTTTCTAACCGCAAATCCTTTTTGACCTCCATAGCTAATCCAAAACATCCATGCCTCTTCTACAGTATTGAACTCCATGCCAACATGAGGTAACAAAGGAGGCGGCAAGCCCTCCCTACAAGCAAAAGACAGACGATAATTTGAACAACTAAAATCTATCTGATCTCATGGATAATAAGCAAGAAACAGTGGTGATACACACCTATTTTTGTCCATATCAGAAATATTGCAAGCAATCCGATGCTTCCTTCAATTGATTCTAATGGAGGAAAAAGAAGGAGACCAAATTAAAACATCATTGCAGTCTGAGTTCAAGACTGGATAAAAATGCAGATTTACCTACCTCTTCATCTGGGAGAACGAGCAGACACCAAAGATCGCCGCCTCCCACTGCCCACGATAGCCCTGCCTCCCGGCTGCCCACGCGCCAAATCCCAGTCTCGGCGCGCCAAAAAACAGAGCTTTGGCGCTAAAACATTGCAGTGGCCGCTGCTTTTCTATGCACAGGCCGTGGCCAACTGGGCCAAGGCCCAGCTCGTGGAAGGGTTCAGCATAGGAGATTTGGTCACCGTTGGATAAAAACGGACGATAGGGATGCTCGACTGCAGACTGACGCCACCACACGTGAAGTTAGAGGATCTCGTTCCGTTGTTGGAAGGCATTTTCATCGTGCTTGATGTTTGTCACTGAGCAGAGCAGGTGTTATTGAGGACATTCATCTCGCTCGCATAATATCCTGATTTTCTCATCTATCTATAATTCGCTCACATGGCATCCAACCGCTTACTCCAAAGTGAATGATCGCGTGAAAAGTCTAGGTTTAGTTGTAACTAGAAAATCTGGCGCGGCGTTGCCGCTCCAATTTGGATTCAACCAGTTTTTTTTTCTTTTTTCTTTTTTAATTTATGGCGTGGGTGTGTGAGGCCAGCCTAGTTTTTTTTTTACTATGTTAGTGCTCACCTTTGCAGACAAATCATATGTATATCCATTTCACATGGTTGATCAACCATAGCACAGAAGCAAATCAAGCAATCAATATCGTTATAGAACCACCCAATTGTTTCGAGTTGATCTGAAATGCAAAGCAGTGCATATGTACATGGTTGTAAATGTGATTCCGCACATGATTCATCCTGAACATGTCAATAATGTCAAAGAAGGTTTTCAAAATATACATGAATGGCAATAAGTCTTGATTACTAACATATCTTAGACAATCATCGTAGACTGCTTGATCAAACAAAATCAAATGGTTTCTATATAACAGAAGCCATTACACCACCTCATCCATGTGTATATCAAAAGCTTTACTCACAATGTTGTTTAATTCTTCACCTTAATCTGGAGCTTGATCTCTTCTTCTAGTGTCTGCGTCTGATTTCCCGCAGCAGCTTGGGCTTTGTGCTCAAGCAGCTGGATCATGAACAACGGTATATGCAGTAGCTTAAAATGGCTGTAAACGCAGGCTTGCTGCAGCAGTAAGCTGTGCCGAATGCAACTCTAGCATTCTAAAATTCAATGAAAACAATATCAGCAAGCAAAATAATTTGCCGTTTGTGAAAGAAATTCAATAGTCTACTATCTGCCGAAATGAAAAGTAATGTTCAGAATAATATTGTTTCGGGTATGGCCTTTAAATTCAAAATTATATTTTTATATATTGATAATACAACCAACTTCTTTCAGTAATATTAGCATGATTAAAATTCCCGTATCCATAAATATGTTAATTATTAAAGACGGTTTGCATTGGAAAATATACTTATTAAGATAAGTTGCCAAAATTATAACATTGGAGGAACCAAAAGAGATCAGGTTTGTGTGTAATCAACATTATGTGACCTTATGTGATAGAAGATGTGAGTAGTTCGCTAATTGCTTTTCCAATTTTATATTTAAGGATGCCATTTGCAATTGTCGATGTGGTCATTTTCTCAAGCAGATTAAGGGCGTCCAGAAACATACTTATGTTGCTGTAAGCGTTGGCCATCACGATTGCACGAAGCTCCGTAGAGGGGCAGTCAGTCTCCTAGAGGCCTCAAGTGTGAGCAGCAGGCCAGCAGCACCTGCAAAGGCAGGGAGGAGCCGGCCGTGAAAAGAAGCGGATCGACCGCTGCTCCTTACCTCCCCATGCGCCGCACCCTGCTCCCGGACAGATCGACCTCGGCGGCCCATTGGCACCCATTGGAAGCGCCCCGGCAGCGGCCTCTGTAGATCCCCCATGGCGCCGAGACCAAGCCCGCTCACTCTGCCTCTCCCCTGAACCCCGCCATGTTATGCCGACCCCTGCGCCGACAGATCATTCCAGCTGTGCTGTGCTCCAGCACGCCTGGATCCATTTTCCAATCGGTCTCACCCCACCCGGACTCGCCTGGCCACGCCGCGCCGGTGGCGTTGGCCTTGCTTGACGCCGGCGGCTGCGGCGAAGTTGGAAGGGCGTTGCGCGAAGGCTCGAGAAGTCGAGAAGATAGGAGTCCGGATCGCGGGTTAATTTCGCTAAAGTTGAATGTCCTTTTTGAAAAATGAGCAGCCCCCGCTCCATTGTCCATCAGCGCGCCCGATCGGACGGTCGTGGCCAGGCCGCGACGTGGCCATGCTGGCCGGCCGCGGTTTGAGACCAGAATTCGTGTTAAGGAGATAACTCGTGTAAAGGAAAAACCAACAACTTGTGTAATATGTACTTGTTCACAGAGCATTTAAATTTTGACACCCTACATTTCTTTTTACCGATATGCATTCAAGTAACGCTCTTCCTTCCGCAAAAAAAAAAAAGAAAGAAAAAAAAAGTAACGAAGGTAACCGCAGCACGAACCGCGGTGAAACATCTGTACATTAATTTCGCTGTACACTCTCCATCCACGAGACGGACCAAGCGCGAGCAGGACGGGAGGGAGGGCCAGCGCCGCTGTGCACCGGTGCACGGCTCGTGGCATTATCGCCGGCACGAGCAGCGGAAGATTTCGCGTGTCGTGCAACCCAATTAAGGCGTGCATGTTCTTATATTTGGCGGGCCAACCGGACTCCGGCGGCCGCGCACGATAGAAAAAGCCTGGCGCCCGCATGCTGGGAGCGTTGCCGTTTTCCAAAGCTGAGGGCAGGCAGGGGACACACGAGAACGAACCCAACCAATTCTGCTCCTCCGCCACCGCCAGCCACCCACGAACGAACAGAATTGTTGCCTGCCAGGCCAGCAGATCCCTCCCTCTCCTCGCCTTCCCCAAAATCTAGCCAGCCGCGGCTCTTTCTCTCTGCCAAGAAATGCTCCACGTTGACATCGAGGGCGCCGCACAGGAGCGCGCGAGCGTGCCAGCCATGCGCCCGTGATGGCCCGGCCGTTCCAGAAGATCGGCCACGGCCTCGAAAGGTTCTCGTTCAGGCGGCGGAGGTCGGCGTCGTCGTCCTCGTAGTCGCCGCTGTCGCTGGGCTCGGACAGCTCCACCATGGAGGGAACGCCGCCGGTGGCGCCTTCCACCAGGCGGATTCTGTCGAGGAGCTGCGGGTCCAAGGGAAGCAGGCTGTCGGTTGACCTTCCGCCGCCGCTGGCCGGCGGCCCGTCGGATAAGGCGGCCGCCGGAAGCTCGTCGTCGACGGCGGTGCCGCCCAGGCCGGCCCGCCATGAGGGCCCGCCCTCAGGTGAAGGATTTTTCTTGGACCCCGTCGACGTCGAAGCTCCTTCTGCTGTTGCAAATTGCGATCTAGATTTTTTGGAGAAATGATTTGCGTTGGTGGGTCGCAGATGCGGAGATGGTCAGGGAGAAGTTCTCCAAGCTGCTGCTCGGAGAGGACATGTCTGGCACCGGCAAGGGGGTGTCCTCTGCTCTTGCCCTGTCCAATGCCATCACTAATCTCGCGGGTAATCCCTTTTTCTCTTTCGAGGATCCTTTTTGTTTCCCTATTCTTTTTCGAAAGGAAAATCATTCCTTTCCTTCTTCGATTCCACAATCTGAGCAGTCCTGTATTTCTTATGGAAACCCTGATTAACTAGGCGTTCTTTCTCGTGGTGACATCTTTTCAGCTTCTGTGTTTGGTGAGCAGCGCCGTCTGCAGCCGATGGCCGCCGACCAGAAAGCGCGGTGGAAGAAGGAGATCGACTGGCTTTTGTCCGTCGCCGATCACGTTGTCGAATTTGTTCCTTCGCAGCAGGTGTCCGAGAACGGGACCTGCATGGAGGTAAGAAACCCGCACCCGCCGTTTTCTGTGCTTCTTGTACTATTCAGCTTCATTGTCCCAGTTCAATTATCCAGCTGTGCATACCACTGCTTCAACTCAACTGCCTTGAATTGAACGGTCTTCCTGTCCAACAGATAATGGTAACCCAGCAGCGTCAAGATCTCCAAATGAACATCCCTGCGTTGTGCAAGCTCGATGATATGCTCCTTGTAAGCATGGGCCTGCTCATCTTGATCTTCTACTGAACCAATTCAAAGGGATATCTGAAGTGTTAACTTTTGTCATTGCATATTTCTCACGTGGAGCAGGAATATCTTGATAGTTTCAAGGACAAGCAGGAGTTCTGGTATGTATCGAAAGATGCAGACAAATCGGAGAAGGGCAACATGCCGAGGCAGGATGACAAATGGTGGCTCCCAACTGTTAGGGTCCCTCCTAATGGTCTGTCCGATGCATACAGGAAATGGCTTCAACACCAGAAGGATCTCGTTGCACAAGTGCTGAAGGCAGCAATGGCCATCAACGCTAATATTCTTATGGAAATGGAGGTTCCTGAAGCATACATGGAGTCACTACCGAAGGTGATCCATAAGACCAGAACCGCTAACGTCTTGCTTTATTTATTTATTTTACAACAATTCTAACAGTATTATTTCACCACCTTTTGTTTTTATGTCTGCAGAATGGGAAGTCCACCCTTGGAGATTCGATGTACAAACTTATAACAGACGATTATTTTGACCCTGAAGAACTTCTAAGTTCAGTAGACCTTTCTGATGAACACAACATTGTTGATCTGAAGAACCGAGTTGAAGCCTCAGTAGTCATATGGCAGAAGAAAATGACCCATAAAGACAGCAAATTGTCGTGGGGACATGGGGTCAGTCATGAGAAGAGGGGAAAGTTTGAAGGGAGGGCAGAGAATGTTCTTCTCCTTATCAAGCACAGATTTCCCGGCATTGCTCAATCTGCTCTAGACATAAGCAAAATCCAATGCAACAGGGTACAAAAGGCATTCACAATTCCTGCCTTTTACAGATACACTACAGTGCTATATTTACTCACATACTTGCATATCTCCTCTCTTATGTTTTCTCAGGATGTTGGTCTTGCCATTTTGGAGAGTTACTCCAGGACTCTCGAGAGCTTAGCTTTCACAGTTATGTCTCGAATCGAAGATGTTCTCAATGCCGACTTGGCCGCTCTAGATCCCAAGAACGCAGATTCAATGAGAATCCCCAGTTTAACTTCAGACGACACGGATAGGGTTGTCTCAGATGCTAAGGCTGAAGTAGAGAAATTGAGGAGAATGGAACCAGTTACAGCAACATTGTTTGACCTTGTGGGCCCACGGGACCAAGATCTGAGCACGTATGCCAAGGAGGGCGCTAACGGTCCTAAGCTGACTAAGATCACATCAATTGCAACCAAGAGGTTTTCTTACCTTGATAATTTGGGTGGAACAAGAAGCCCAATAGCTAGGCACTAGCTAATATAGGGATGAGGAATTGAGGATAGATGGATCATGCAGCCAGGAAGCCTTTGGGAGAAACTTTGTAAATAGCACAGATGGCCAAAGCATCATGACATTCGGAATTGGGGGTTCTCTCTTAAGGTTGTGTAAACTAACTCGGATGAGGTTTTGGTGCACGAGTCCATGCCATTATGACGTCTTAATTGGCATGTTTACCTCATGAACTGACCATCAACAATAGGCCTGCCGGATTTGTACGTGTATGGTTTCAAAAGAAAAGGAGGGAAAAGAGTGTATTTCCCATTTCCCTTGTAGTGCCTTATTCAATTGAACTTGAAAATGGGCAAACTCCGTATGACTTTCATTATAATAAAATCATAGTGCCTAAAAACAACAAAAGAAGGTCATTTCTGAGAATGTGGCAGGGGATGGATAGTTGGATACTATTTTATCATCAAGCATCGGTCTCGCAAAACAGATACTACTGAACCAAACCACAGCCAAATAGAATTAGTCAGGACGGGGTAAGGTAACTAACAAGACACCAAGTGGGTAGCAAGTATCTCCTATCATTCGACCATACACCATCTTGCTATTATTAATTGGAGACTTCTTTTAAAGCCTTCAGGTAAAGCCACCTATATAGGTATTTCTATCATTACTAACTGGGTTAGGGTTTAGGTAGTCTACAAATTCTAAAAAAAAAATTGAAAACATGCAGCCATTAATACGACAACTCTAATCATAATAACCTTGGATAGGTTATCTTTTCTAATAAATTATCCACCTATGTCATTATAAAAATAGATTAAAGTAACCCTTAAATATATATATCTAAATTAACCACCTCTGCCATTATAAAAAAATATAAAGTAACCTCTAACATTCATGTAAATTACCCACTTACACCCTTACAAAAATAGTCAACCACCAGCCAATCTAAATTATTTTATAATTAAAATCTTAAATTGCACCAATATAAATTTCTAAATTACTATTTATATCATTATTAATATATTATTTATATAAAAGTACTACCCATAATGTGTGTTGGCAATATATTCATGTATGAGGGAAGAGATAACAATATCAATTTTCATATTGTTCACACAGCTCAATCAAAATGTTCAACTGAACACATATCAGACACATATGGTCATATGGAGGCGTGATGCAGAGTGAAAAATAACGTTACTAACTACATCTACCACAATTATTATAATTAATACCGTGTCATAATATTTCATGGATGAAAGAGAACATTAAATAGATAATTATGATTATTAGCTATTTATAACTAATCCGTGCGGCGGCACAGGTTGATAGGCCGGTCTACACTTAATCAGAATATCAGATCCAGACTATTGTGAAGCATAATCATGCAAGACACTTAAGAAATCGAACATGCATATATTTGGTGTTCCTCATGGGAACTTGAATCGATATGATTTTCCATTGAAAGCATGGAGCATCTGGCATGCAGCTTGGGAGTTGGGACTAAGAGCGTGTGTACCGTGTTTACTAAGAGCATGAACCAGAAGATTGTTTGATCTATTCTTTGGCCTTGGCGCGGCACAATATCTGTTGGAAGCGCTGGTGTCGATTGGTTTGGAGTATGGACGGCAAACCCAGGGAGGTACAGGTACGTCACAACGTGAGGTGCCTTTCTTACGTCAGAGGAGCGTGGTCAACAAGTGCCAGTTTAAAATGCTCTTGACGTCGATCAGATGTTGCTTTCCTTGTTTAAGAATTAAGATTCTAGATGTAAGGCGTCAGATTGTGTCACACAAGTTGCTGTCTTGCTGACCAACACTAGTACACTACATGCAGAAAGATACAAATGTGAACTAGCTCCAGGAAAAAACGAGAGCACGGATAAATCACCACGGGAACATCCAAATCGAAGTAAACTATAATAGATAGTACAAACTATGGACAAACCAAATTTCTCTCCCTTTCGAAAGGGAACTAGGCAGACAGCAAATGTTTTCACTACAACAACAACAACAACATAGCCTTTAATCCCAAGCGAGTTGGGTAGGCTAGAGATGAAACCCAAGAAACAAAGCTCAAGGCTCAGGAACGTTGATAGCTAGTCTCCAAGCGCTCCTATCGAAAGCTACCTCCTTGGAAATATTCCACTCTTTAAGGTCTCTGTTTATCGCTTCGTCCAAAGTCAATCTAGGTCTACCTCTACCTCTCTTTATATTATTGGCCCGCCCTAAGACCCCAATACGCACCGGCGCCTCCGAGGGCCTCCGTTGGACATGTCCAAACCATCTCAGCCGATGTTGGGTCAATTTCTCCTCAATGGGTGCCACCCCGACCTTCTCCCGAATGTCTTCATTCCGAACTCTATCCCTTCTTGCGTACCCGCAAGACCATCGCAACATCCGCATCTCTGCTACACTCAGTTGCTGGACATGTCGCCTTTTAGTAGGCCAACATTCCGCCCCGTACAACATCGCCGGTCGAACCGCCGCCCTATAGAACTTCCCCTTCAGCTTTTGTGGCACCCTCCGATCACAGAGGACGCCAGAGGTTTGACGCCACTTCATCCAGCCTGCTGCGATTCTATGCTTAACATCTTCATCAATGTCGCCATCCTGTTGCAACATCGATCCTAAATACCGAAAAGTAGCCTTTTGGGGGACCACATGTCCGTCGAGGTTAACGTCTCCATCCTCGTGCCTAGTCCCACTAAAATTGCACATCACGTACTCAGTCTTGGTCCTGCTAAGTCTGAACCCCTTCGACTCTAATGTGCGTCTCCATAGCTCTAGCTTCTCATTAACACCTTCCCTACTCTCATCGACTAGCACCACATCATCAGCAAAGAGCATGCACCAAGGGATATCCCCTTGTATATCTCTGGTGACCTCATCCATCACCAAAGCGAACAGATAAGGGCTCAATGCTGACCCTTGATGTAGGCCTATCCTAATAGGGAAGTCAGTGGTGTCGCCATCGCAAGTCCGGACACATGTCATAGCATTCTTGTACATATCCTTAATGAGGGTAATGTACTTCGTTGGGACTTTGTGCTTCTCTAAGGCCCACCACATGACATTTCTCGGTACTTTGTCATACGCCTTCTCGAGGTCAATAAAGACCATATGCAGGTCCTTCTTCTGCTCCCTATATCTCTCCATCAACTGTCGGATTAAGAAAATCGCCTCCATAGTTGATCTTCCAGGCATGAACCCAAACTGATTTTGGGTCACACTCGTCGCTCCTCTTAGACGGTGCTCAATAACCCTCTCCCAGAGCTTCATGATATGGCTCATCAGCTTAATGCCACGGTAGTTAGTACAACTTTGAACATCTCCCTTGTTCTTAAAGATCGGTATTAATATACTTCTCCTCCATTCTGCAGGCATCTTGTTAGACCGAAAGATGAGGTTAAAAGGCTTAGTTAACCATACCGTCGCTCTATCACCTAGGCATCTCCACACCTCAATGGGGATACCATCAGGGCCCATCGCTTTACCGCCCTTCATCCTCTTCAAAGCCTCTCCGATCTCTGCCTCCTGGATTCTTCTCACAAAGCATCTGTTAATATCATCAAATGAGTCATCTAGCTCAAGGGCAGGACCCTCAATCTCCCCATTAAACAACTTGTCAAAGTACTCTCGCAGCAAATGTTTTCACTATCATCGACAAAACTCCCCAAATAAAAATATGCACAGATATAGCAATATCACAAAGATATGAAAGACAGCAGGCTGCAAATTCAAACACAAGCCACATCAGGATGAACAAAACAGTGTCGCCAGAAACGTAGACCACATCAGGAAGACCAAAACACAACCCTTGTAATGTGCCAACGCCCTTTCATTTCACTGTTCCTGCGTTCGATTAGAGTGTCTACAAAGGAGGATCTTGGAGTTCAAACAGAGTACAAGCTCAACCATCACATCCAGTGAACAATCTGGTAATATAATCCCCAGATACGACAAAAGGCTACTCTTCGCCTACACATTACTTCTAACAACAGCTCACATTCGATGCACACTAGGCTACGTGAACTATGAAATTATCCTGCATACTAGAGACTTATTAGTGCAGTTGTCTTGCCAATGCACTACGTCGTGATAAAACGCCGTTGGCATCCCTCAAACTCCTTGCCCTTCTGTACTCAATTTCTGCATCTGAGCACGAATGGCCGGGAGGAGATTTCTTCCTTACTTCTATGGGTTTTAACGATATTTCATCTGTTGCCTTTCTGAAAGGATGGCTATCTTTCACAATACCCTCATCCTCAGACTGATGACCACCTTTTGTTCCTGCAATGTTGAAGATAGAAACACAATAAGCATCAGAGGGAAAAAAACAGGACATTAGCAACTGAATTACATACTGTTCAATTAAAATCTGGGTGTAGCTGATAAAAGACGCGGAATTCAGTTACAAAGTAGTGTTTCAAGACAGCAGGCAATTATTTGGTGTAGTATACCACTGGATGGTCGACACAAAAGAAAAGGATCTTTACCTTTGAATACGTCCAAGTGCAGCATTTTATTTGGAGAATCAATGGAGAGCTGGTTTGCTGATTTATTTGGACTTGCGCCATCCTTCACATGAACAAATGATTTATCCACCTTCTGAACCTCATTAGGCAGATCACTAAATGCACAAATCTCCGCAGCATGAGCAATGTTTCCAAATGGTGATATACTAAATGACTCGTCAAGTGCATCTGGAATCTCCACATAAGACTGGGTTTGGACGATTTCATCCGCGCTAAAGCCAAATGAGGCTCTGTAAGCTTCAATTTCATCAGCATCTTGCTTCTCCCGGGAGACACTAACTCTTCCGCCGTTATGTGGAAATGTCTGTTGAGCCTGGTCCAGGTAGAATTGAGCAGATGCTGCTGGCCGAAAGAAGTTGTTGTCTAACATGTAGTTTCTCGGGGTAGATGAATCCAGCCCAAAAATATTGGCTGGCGATGTCCTTGCATATGGTGTGTCACAGGCAGATCTAGACGTCTTCCACTGTGCAGTGGCTTCTTGCTCGGGAATGGGTGAAGCCTTGAAGTATGGTGTGTCACAAGCTGACCTAGAGGTCTTCCAGTGGGCAGTAGGAACCTCTTGCTCAGGTATTGGTGAGGAGAGACCAGTCCTCGGAGTTGCTGAAGCAGGTGATATGAGGCTGCTACAAGGGCTTTCAGGGTAAAGTGGGTAAGATGCCTGGAGTCCTGAACCACCAGAATAGATTGTTGATAAGAAAGGCATGTTATGCTCCTTGCTGGCAGTTTTGATGTCCATAGAAGAAGAAAGAAATCGAGCATATGGAACATCTGGAGACGAGGGAGTAGTTGCATGAGCTAGTTCAGGTGGTGGGGTCAATGGTGCTGTCGATGGCTCAGTGGTGTAAGTTGAGAAGACAGGTGGTGATACAAGTTGAGGTTCATTGGCATATGGTCCAACAGCGAACATATTAGATGTCGGACCACCAGGAGAGTTTGCAGATACTGACAGGAAACAATTTGGTGATTGAGCAGTCGAAGGAAGTGCAGAGTTTGAGAAGGATGCTGGTGATGATGGAGGAGCCAGAAGAGATAAATTCATAGGCACATTTTGGTTCGAATTGGCACCGGACTGGTCACCATTCCCACGAATAGTTGATCCATTCCCATCAGAACGTGATGCGGGAACTATTCTTTTCCCAACCCCACCCTTCTGCAATCCAAAACACGAAAGGCCTGAAAAGCAGCCAGCCCATCTGCTCCGCTGTTTATAGTAAAGAAGCACATATTAGTCCTGGCACATAACTTAGCTGATGCTAGAAACATAAATAAACTGTATGGATATTAGCTCAAAAATCAAATTTCAGAGGACTAGTGACCTTTGCTCTATGCATACAGAAAAAACTACTTTATAACTATAATTATAGCAACAGAAATTACATAGCAATAAAAAAGCATAATATGAAGTGCTACAATAGAGCGTAAGAGTTTCTCGTAAAAATCTGTAGGTCTTCATGCGGAATAATATTTTATCATGACAGGGTTATCCCAGGTGTAAAAGCTATTTTGCTTCTGACTTCAACTGTAAATGAGGTGTCTGAGTATCCAGGGTTCATACAATCAGCAAATTTGTAGCATACAGATTCTCTGCAAGAATACTATTGCAGGAGCGAGGCTGTTGGACTGAAAATTATAAAGCAGGAGTGGCAAATGCCTGCATTTCTACATCAGCAGGACAATTGAACAAAATATTCGATAGAAGCAAGCAAGCATGTGGTACTGAAGCCTAATTATTGGTGGTAAAGATGCCCCAGTTTCAAGCTCTAACCAACTGCTGGTCAGTACAATTTGTACTAAGTACGCAAAGGCTGCCAATCTAGGTCGTCAAGGCCTACTCGAAATTCCAGTCCTCATCCACGTATCTAAAGCATGCGCAGCAGAAAGCTGAGCTAAAGCACGAATCTGATTTCATGCGCCCATGGAATAAGAAGTCGTGTAGTGTATGTACCCTGTCCTGATGTAGTAGTTGGGAGTGGAATCTGGCGTCGGCCGAGCCTGCTGCCGTCTCGGCAGCACTGATGGCAGCGGCACCATTCGCTGCCCTGGTGCCACTGCTGCTCCCAACTGAAGACATTTCTGACTGTACCAGGGGCGGACCCAGCATTAGGGTTTGGGGTTCTTCATTTCACACAGCAGGAAGGGAAGAGGAAGTTCGGGATACCTCGTGGGTGCTTGGGCACGGTGAAGGCGTCGCGGATCGGCCGCTGCAGTGCTGCTCGCTCCGTCTTCGCCGGCGGATGAGGAGATCAAGAGAGAACAGAAACACAGAGATGTGGAAGGGGAAGCCCTGCCTGCAGCGGATCTGAGCTGGGCCGACCACGAGTCGCCGGGCGACGGCGCGACAGCAGGAAAAGAGGAGGAATGGACAGAGGGAGGGAGGGACGGCGGCGACGGCGAGGTGGAGGGGAGGGGCGGCGTGTGGTAGGGGAGGCGACGGGAGTGCGGGAGTGAGAGGGAGGAAGGTAAGGACGGCGACGGCAGCGAGGTGAAGGGGAGTGACGGCGTGCGGTGGTGGAGTGGAGGCAGCGCGTCGGCGCGAGGGAGGCGACGGGAAAGGAGGAGCACGGGAGGAGCAGCGCCTGACTGAGACACGAGGGAGGGCCGGAGAGCAGGTCGTGGGGCTGGGGCGTATAGAGAAAAAAGTTTTTTTGTTTGTTGAAAGATCGAAAGAGAAAAACAAATTGGTTTTTTATTTGTCACTCAAAATTTTTGAGCATTTAATCTGCTGTCTACTTAAAATTCTTTTTTTTTCAATACCGTCCATTTTTCAGTTATCTACTGTTAAATGCTGCCTAATAATATTTATTTTCTCATGTGCATTCAATCTTAAAACTTTTGTATACTTTTAATTCTAAGTTTTAATATTTTAGTGTGGTTTTTATTTTTCAAGTTGCAAATATGCATATGTATTGCTACGAGCGAAAATTGCATAGATATATGTGTCGCTAAACATAATTTTTTTTTGAACTAATAATGACCCAATATATGTGAGTATATCATATCTTTGGTGATGTAAATTAATAGCTACGGTTAAATTTTATTAGCTTGTCACGAGCAAGGATCCTAGTAATGTCTTTTTCTTTAAATTATATCACATCGTAGGATTGTAGCATATATCATAATTTGCATTGACATAATTTACATACTCTAGAATGTTTAAATAATCGTATTCTAGAAATAAATTTTGTTTTAATTACGATAAATTACATTCCCCTCTCGCCTCATCTTTTTCTTATTTGTTCCTCGTTCCCAGTTAGGGTGGAAATAGGGCTCGATTAACTAACAACAAGCCTTCTATCAGCTACAAGTGTGCCCAAATTACCTAGTCTCCAATTCTCCTTTTTGTCCTAAGATAATAACCTGAGATCAAAGGAAACACTATCCAACACGCCTCTCCTACTCATCAGGCTACGATCAAGTGCAATGTTGAATTTTTTCAACGAAATTACAAGTGAGAAGCGTCGTTGTCCAGGGAGAAAGGGTAAAAATCCCTTGTTTAACACCCATGGGAGAACAAAATGGAAACGAGGCTGCTTTTTCTGCTCGTTTCATTAATATACACAACATTATAGCACCCCACCTATGGATCTCATGATCATACGCAGGATTACATTCTCATGCATATGATAGAATAGTAATTTTGCTAGAAGATACTCCTTACAGAGTTAAGAGACATCATCACATGATGATACAGAAGACCTTAATGGTCCTCACACCAATCAACGAGGGGAAACACATAATGGAATGAGCAAATCATCGAATGAGGTAGGTCACACAGCAGGCAAGTATAGACAACCTCATCAGCACGACAGCACTCGTCATTGGATCAACGTATAATATGCAAAACAAGAGTGTACTAGCTGCTATCTGTTTGGTGGTCCTTGCAACTGTGGCCATGTCTTCGGAGTTGTTGTTTTTTGTATGCTTTATTTCTGCAATTATCTGGCTGTATTAGCCACTAAAAAAAGCTTCCTCTAGTAAATAAAGTGGCTAGAAAAGCCTAGTAGAATGCTCCTTTTTAGTGTTGTTGGGCCCTTTCAAAGGCCCGTATGTAACGGCTGGTTGACTGACCAAGAAACACTACCTGGAAATTGTAATTCACCTATCCAAAATGCAAATTCTGCAAGTTTTGGAGCTAGGCGTTAATGTACACTTATTTAATGAACATTATCCTTGTAATTTCGCTGCTCCCGGGGATGATGAACATTAGTATACTAGTACGTACGAAACCGCTGTAAAAAGAGCAGTTGCTAAACTTTTTTTTAAAAAAAAGTTGCTCTAACTAGTCTAAACGGCCAATAGTATAGAAGCTTATGCCAGACAAAACGGCCTCTCGACTTGGGCTCAAAAGCAGGTCGCACTGGGCACGGATCGTCATCATATGGCTCCCGTGCCGGGACGGAGCCAAAGGCACGTACACGTTACAGAGTGGCGCGGTCAAAAAGGGGTAGCTCCTACCCCTCGTCCCGGCCCCCTCCCTTTCGCGAGCGACGATGCACGGGTGGTCTCCACGTGACAGCCTTTTGGTAGCGGCTAGCGCCTCCTCCTTTTTGGTTGCGTCCCACACCCCCATCGCGACGATGCATGCAGCGCTCGCTCGTTCTGCATGCTCCCACCACCACCCACTGATCGCGGGGGTAGTGACTAGGGAAGCGACATGCGTGTACGAACGCGTTGCGCCCTCCGCACAATGCGTGCGTTGTGATTGGTGAAACGACGAGGGAGTCGGGCCGGCTGTGCTGTGCGCGCCATGCATCATCAAAGCGGCGTACGACGACGAATCGACGATCACGACGCGTCGTGGGCATCGAGTCGTGGACCATAACCATATCGATCTCGGGCCGGTATGCGTGTATCGGAGGCCAGGGAGGGAGGCTTGATCGAGCGAGACAAGCAGTGTCGCCGTCGCCGAGGACTCTGGGCTGGGCAAATTCCCATTTTCCAAGACTCCGGCCACCGGCAGGGCCAGCAACATCGCCGCGCAGCCCGCACTAATCTATCGAGAATACATTTTCGGCGACAACGTTGTGCTGTGGCCGCTGGCCAGCGAGCTGCAATGGACTAGTTACGGATCGACTCTCTGCCCCTGCTCCCACGCATCTCCTTGGGATTTTTTTTTAATTTTAACCAACTTTTTAATAATATTTTAAAAACAACACCCCGGAACGATATTTGCATCATATAACCGTTTTGGACGCGTCTATACGCGTGGCGCGTCAAAAACACCCTGTCGCGCCACATGCTTTGGCGCGGCACGCTATGCCACGCTGGAGGGTGTCGGAGGGGTCTCACAACTCATAATCCATGTGGCGAGCTTGCCACGTCACTCCCACCGGCGCGGCAAGATAACATTGTCACGCCGGCGGGAGTGGCGCGGCAAGCCTACCATCTTAAAAAGATCATATCTTTTTCATACGAACTCGGATGAAGATGATTTTTATATGAAAATTGTAGCCCTCGATGAGATCTACAACTTTGTAGTTTTATGTTTTTCATTTAAAATCATTCAGATGCTCAAATAATTGATCTAAACTTTATTCAGCATATTAAGCATTCAAATCTTAGTCAGGTCGGCCAACTTAACTTTGTTCACCATAGTTCCACCAAAGAAATTATATATATGTATTAATTGGTCTATAGAACTACGAATTCATGTTTAACACTTTCTAACACCACTCATTATAAGGTTCTCTTTTTTGTTCTTTATATTTCTCAAAGTTTAAGTCCTTAGAACATTATATTTATTTACCGAGACACATGCAATATGACAATAGTTTCTTCAAATAGTTAGCTATTTTAAAGAAATAATTTGAGTAAAAAACCTTCCATTTTAATGGTAAAATGAACTTGAAGAAGTAAAAATTATCACTTTGAAAAAATTATCATATGCTCAAGTAGCCATGTTGGAGGGCTTTTGGTTAAAGATCTCTTTGATTAGTCTCATATTGTTTACAAATCTCTTTCCATTCCATCAATACTACTAATCTATCTGTTGACGCAAAAATCGGGAAAGACCTTCACGTGCTAGCACACGAAATCGGTTGTGACCGATGATGCAGGCGTGCCAGTCAATCTGGCCTGTTGATTGACAAGGAAAATCGGACGTTAATAACACAATGAAATCAGCTGGGTTTCCGATTTGACGATGCATACCAGATCGGCAATGAATTCCGATCTATGATAGAGAGTCGGCTAGATCAGCCGATTCCAATGCACAGCAGAGTAAGATTACTAAAATGTAACCTAACAAGCTAAGCAGAGCAACACTTAGAATAGATCTAAACGGCTATACCAGATCCGATAATGAAGTATGAATAACAGCCGATCAAAGCTTATTCTAAGCTGGATAAGGGTTGAATAAAATCTAAACGAAGTAACAGCGATACGCCGGTTACTAAAGCATAGATACTTATCCAATAACTGTTGAATAACTTAAACGAAGCAACAGCGATACGCCGGTTGCTAAAGCCTAAGAATTATTCGATAAAAAAATGGAACTCACGAAGCAAGCCCTGAGATCTGATCACCCTTGACGTGCTCGAAGAACTCGTGAAAAGAAAATAGCGAAATCGCCGACAAATATATGTAAGATGCGAAAAAGTGTAAAGGTTTGTTTGATGTTGGTGTGTACAGACTTCTATAACCACGTAGGGTCGACATTTATACCCTGATAACTATAACTCCTAAACGTATACGACAAACTTACTTGACGCAAAAGAAAAGGTCTTTCTTACAACCGTTTACGACTCAGACTCTATAAAAACAACCGACTCTTTATTTCGGTCCTTCTATAAGCTTAACCTGGTAACCTTCCAGGATTCCTCCACGTCATCATCCTCTTCTCCGATTCTAACTCTCATCGGATTCAGACTCTGATTCAAACTGCCCTTCCTCTCGGACTCCGATTCCGATTTGATCTGCTCCATTCCCCGGACTCCGATTCCGATTCTATACCTCTGCTTCACTTTTTGGCACCGATGTGACCTGTTAAAATCCGGTGTCAACACTATCTATACTACTAAAAAGAACGAAAGGGTGGTCACGTCCGCACTCTTTGTTGAAGCCTCACGTACGAAACCATCTCTGCACCTAAAAAATGCCCTTCACATCGCACCTAAAAAATAAAATCATCTAAGATCTTCAATAGGCTAGTAAATATCAAAATGTGCATGTTTGTCTAAAAAAGATTGAAACATAACTAGTTAACTTATGAAGAAAATTGTGGGTTCCATATTCACTAAATCTACTATACAACTTATAAATTTTTGGTGTTGCTTTGAATCCATAGTTTCATAGAATGATTAATTATTATATATAACCTTTTTGGTGGAACCATGGTGAACAAAGTTAAGTTGGGGCGATCTGAATAAAAGTTGTATACTTAATATGCTGAATAAAGTTTAGATCAATTATTTGAGCATCTAAATGACTTCAAATGAAAAAACATAAAACTACAAAGTTGTAGATCTCATCGAGGGCTACAATTTTCATATAAAAATCATCTTCATCCGAGTTCGTATGAAAACGATATTATCTTTTTAAGATGGCAGGCTTGTCGCTCCACTCGCGCCGGCGTGGCAGTGTTATCTTGCCGCGCCGGTGGGAGTGGCGCGGCAAGCTCGCCACGTGGATTATGAGTTGTAAGACCCCTCCGACACCCTCCAGCGTGGCACAGCTTGCCGCGCCAATGCATGTGGCGCGGCAGGGTGTTTTTGACGCGCCACGCGCACAGCCGCGTCCAAAATAGTTATGTGATGCAAATATCGTTCCGGGGGTGTTGTTTTTAAAATATTATTAAAAAAATAGTTAAAATTTAAAAAAATTCTCTCCTTGGTTGGTCGGCCACCACCGCCTTGGGCGATTGCGGCATTGCCGCATCCTGCGTTGATGTGCTTCTGCCTTCTGCCTTCTGCCGCAGAAATATTATTGGTGAATGAATTGTGTTTTTTTTTCAGGAATTAGAAAAATTTCAGAACTGTGACAACTCTCTGTATCTTTTGTGAACAGGTCAACTAAGAGGATGTCTAATAGTGAAAGTGTGGGATTAATTGCTGAAAGTGCAGGCGAAGTTGCACATCGTTCCAATCGCAGCAGAAAAAGATCTGTGGTGTGGCAGCATTTTGAAGAACTACCCGATGAAGCAAAAGCCATATGCATTCATTGTGGGTCTAAACTGGCCTATCACAAAGGTATTGGAACATCTCACTTACAGAACCACATTAGGACATCATGCAAAGAGCTTCCTGCAGAAATTGATCGTAGTTCGATTTTTCCAAAAAGTGTGTCTACTGTTGATCTTCGTAGTTTTGTATTGGATCCTAAGGTAGTAAGAGATTTTATGACCAAGTTCTGGATCAGTGCAAATGTTGCCTTCAAAAAGATAGAAAATGGGTTTTTCAAGAGAATGATGAGATCAGCACATCCAAGTCTTGAAGTTCATGGTAGGCAAACACTTAGGAATGATTGCATGTCTGTCTATAGAGAAGAGAGGAATAAGATAGCTAATGAATTTGCCAATATAGATTCTTGTGTTAGCTTCACTACAGACATGTGGACTTCAGTCCAAAATCTGGGATACATATGTCTGACAGCGCATTATATAGATGGAGATTTCAATTTGCATCACCATACCATCAACTTTAAGCAAGTTCCTCATCCACATAATGCTGCTGCCATACATAGTACTATAATGGACTGCCTTTATGAGTGGGATCTCTCGCATAAAGCATTTGCCTTTACTCTTGACAATGCCACATCTAATGATAATGCTGTGAAAAAGCTACGAGACACTCTTTGGACACATATGCCTTTTAATGGTGGTGATCTGCACGTGAGATGTGCAGCTCACATACTAAATTTGGTTGTCCAAGATGGAATGGCAGCCATACGGAGTGTCGTTGAGCCCATTAGAGATGTCATTAAGCATATTTCATCATCTACCTCCCGGCTGCAGACATTCAATACCATTCCACAACAATTTAATTTGCGACCTAAGAGGGGATTTTCCTTAGATGTTCCTACGAGATGGAATTCTACATATGACATGCTTGCAGAAGCTATCCAGTATAAGGATGCCTTGACACATTATGCTGATCTGCAAAACATTCAAGGACCCAACCTTGAACAATGGAACCAGGCTGATAGAGTGTGCAAGTTTCTGAAAATTTTCTCTGATACAACTAAAGTCTTCTCGCTGCATAATACTCCAAGTGCTCATAGGTATGTTGAAGAGGTTTGGGGGATAAGAGAGCTACTTCTTGATGACAAGCATAGAAGCGATAAATTCTTGAAGAAGGTGTGCGATGACATGAAGTCGAAGTTTGACAAATACTGGGACGAACCTAACAAAATCCTTTTGGTTGCATCTTTGCTAGACCCAAGATACAAGTTAAACTTTCTGAAATATTGTCTTATGAAGGTGTATGGTGAGGAAGTAGCTGATAGAAAAGCAAGTGATGCTCTTATGTGGTTCAAAACATATTATCTTTACTATGACTCGATCCTGCAAAGGAGTTCACAGGGCAATATTTCTTCACCCGAAGTTGGTGGTTCTGCAAATATGTTGTCTTCACTATCTGGAAAGCGTAAGCTGGGGCTGGAATTTGCTCTGTACAACCAGAAAAGTAAACCTCATCGCTTAAGAAGATCAGAGGCAGATACTTATTTGGATGATTCATTGGTTCCTATAAGGGAAAATGAAGAATTTGATGTGCTTAAGTGGTGGAAAAGAAACCAGGATCAATATCCTATACTAGCAAAGATGGCTCGAGACTTTTTGGCTATTCCATTATCATCTGTGGCCTCTGAATCAACATTCAGCACTGCTGGCATCATAGTTGATAAATACCGCAATTCTCTAAGTTCAGAAACAGTGGAAGCACTGATATGCACTAAAGATTGGCTTAAGCAATACCTCTCGGATGATGAAGATGACGATGGTAACATATTTTTTATGTGCAGATTTAAATTACTAACCTAACAGTATTTTGATGTTTGTACTAATTAATACTAGTCCATCTAGCAAAACTTAATATTTTTTTTTGCTATTTGGTGTAGGGACTGTGATGGATTAAGGGATTATGCAAGGTTTGGATTCAGCCTGGCTAGTGGCTACATTCTTGGTTTTTAGCCTAGCAAGTGGACAGAGATGGTCTATGCCACCTGTAAACACCTTTCACTTTGGTACAATTTGCTTGCTGCTGCTGCTGCAGCTGCAAGCATGCATTTTGTTGTCCTTGCAATCGTAAGCTGGGCCGTGCAGGTGTAGCTTAAGCTGACAGCTTGCTTGCTGCTGCAGCTGCAAGCCTCCGCTTTGCAGTCATTTGAGCTAGATCATGCAGCTGCAACTTAAATTGTTGAAAAAAATATTTAGGATTATGTATGAGCCTGTGTAAAAAATATTGGCAGAGACACGGCAGCTAATGAGCTGACGTAGGGGATGAAATCATCGTAGTATCCAGTATCAACTGTCCATGGTGATGTCTCCTTGGTGCGGTCCCACATGACGACATTTTTTTTTGAACGAACGCCACATGACGAGTCGTTGACGACCTCGGCCTTCCCCTGCGAGTGCAGCAGCACTTCGGTGCGGAGGCAGGTGCAGGCGTGCAGCACGGTGTGAAGAAGGAGGCGACGGCGATGGATGGATGGATGGATATGGATGTTGGCGGCAGTGGGCTGGATTGGACGGGATAGTAGCCAGGAGAATTTGGATTGGACTGAAGGGGACAATAGGTGGACGTGGATTTTAATTGGATGTAGCTCATTGGATGGTGGATGTCCATCCATTCCCACGTCTACTTCTGCGCTGTCGCCAGTGGCCGCCTTGCCTCCTGCGCCGTCGTGCTGCTGCCGCTAGCCGTCGTGCCCCGGAGCAGAAGCTTCAACATTTCGATTTGTATTTGCAACAATTCGTGCATCTAATTTCAATATTTCTTTTTTTTAATGGAACAACAAAAGATTTGCCGTAATTTTTATTAGAAGGAGGAAAAAAACAAACAAAAAAGCAAAGGAAAAAAAAACACATGGCCCCGTTACAACTTGCGACTAGGATATAAAAACAAAGCAAAGCAAGCCAGGGGTTTTTTACACAACTTTACAACTCCTTTTAGCTCATTTTAGCAACTAAGGAAATCAAACCGACTCTCTTGATTTTGCCGTTTGGTATAATTCCACATCCGCTTTGATCAGTGAAACCACTTCTACCACTGGTTTTGAAGACTGTTGGAAAATTTTTCTATTTTTCTCCTTCCAAATGTTTCACCAAAAATAGATGACTAGGCCATCAAAGGAGGATTTCTATTATCTGTTAAACTTACGGCGTGGTTTCTTCCATCATAGATTTAAGGAGCGAGTTGAGGGAATTTGAAGATCATGTCTGCCAAGGCTAGTAGTCAACTGATTCCAAACATCCTTGGTGCACGTGCACTCTAAGCATATATGTGTTGGTGTTTCTGGTCGGGAGTTGCATAAGTTACATAATGGGTCATGCGGCCATCCTCTTTTTGCTAGGTTATTGGCCATGAGGATTTTATGTTGAAGGAGGATCCATGCAAAAATTCTACATTTAGGTTCTGCTTTTGCTTTCCAGATTGACGTGCAAGTTCGTTTACTCTGTCGTCCCTGGAATTGAATCCGATAAGCACTTTGCGTAGTATATTGGCCATCATGTGTCCATTTCCACGTAATCTCATCACTCATGGCCATCAATATTTCTTTTTTGTAGTTTTAACATTTTAAATGTCAGAGATTGAACATGTTTAAGGAACATGTTGAATTTGCGGAAAGGAAATGTTGAACATGTGTGCAAAATAATTGGGCCCGATTAGGCTTTAAACAAAACTCTCCTCGCAACAGGCAAGGTGCTCCTAATCGGTGGATCCACATCTATTTTAGATAAAAGATTAATTGTAAAAAGATAAATTGATGCGTCTCATCATCTTTTATCTTTGATGCAAAAATTAAAGATGAGAAAAACTATGAAAGAAGAAAAAAAAGAAAAATTAATAGTGGAAGCGGGTTTAGACATGGATAGTCACACATGCAACTATCCATATGCATAGATGCACACTTTTCTCTCCTTTTTTCTTGCATAACGTTTTGTTCATCCTTAATTTTTGCCTGACCCTCTTGTATCTTGGCTTTGTGATGCAATTGTGCTATGGACGTATGGTACTTTACGTGATTCAACTTGCTCCGTAAAATCTTGGTGAATAATGAAGAGGCAACACAAAGCTAAAATCCGAGCTTACATATGTTTCCTACAACATCTCGCTTTTTCCTACCACATCTCTAAGACCATGGCTCAATTGAATATAAATTTAGCTAATATTCCCTTCAATCTCCTCCGGTCCACTAGTTCCCAAACAAGCACTTAGGTCGTGAGCACACCCCCTAGTGTTGAATACAGATTTATATATACCATTATTAATTTAATTATAAAGGGCGTGTGGATGTATCCATGCATGTCTTGCCCTAACTATCTGAACTGTTGATAGGAAAACATATGTCCGCAGGATGTATGAGGCACGCAACGCCATTTTAATTTTTTATGCCAGAGTACAATATCAGCACCATAAACAGGCAGGGATCGAATGTCATATCAACAGCATAACAGGCAGGGATCCATGACGACCGGATCAGCTAGCAGCACGAGCAAGCTAGTACAGTAGGCAAATGGAGGAGGCGCTGAACTTAGATCTTGCCACGTGGGCCCGGCTGCGGCGGCTGCTGCGGCCCCTTCTTGATCGGCAGGAGGTCCGGCGACGCCGACGCACTGACGTAGGCCAGCAGGGAGCCTCCGCCCAGCAGCAGGAACTTGAGCAGCAGTCCCCTCTTGGTGAACGGCCCCGCGAAGGTCTCGAAGAACTTGCTCTGCACGCGCAGAGAAGAACAGAGTTACTACGTGTAAAGATTACGCATACAAAACCATGCGAGAATTTGTAAGTTTGTATATATGTATATCATCGATCGAAGCCGTCGTGAACCTGGAGTGGGTTGTAGGGCGATGGCGCGTCGGAGCCGTAGAGGTCCCACTGCCCGGTGGTGTTGCCGATGTCCTCGAGGTCGAAGTAGACGCTCTTGTCGCCGTACTTGGCCACCACGGCGGCGCGGGGCCTGCGTGTGGAGGAGCGGCAGGCGGCGCGGGGCGACGGCCTGACGACGGCGAGCCTCCTGCCGGAGATGGAGCTGCCGGCGAGGCCCTTCACGGCGACCGGCTGCACGGAGACGGCGGCGAGGGAGGCCATGGCGGTTGGCGCGCGCGATGACTAGCTTGTGACGAGGTTACTACACAGATAGTAGAGTGTTGCAGTGCGTATGTATGTGCACAAACTTAATTCGGTGGATCGTGCTAAGGGTCTGAGACTTGTGTGGGAGGGGGCAGCTTCGCATGGCTCGGAGATGGACGAGGCCCATAGGGAGGGTGCCATGTGGCCTGCTCTGGATAGGCTTATCCTCATCTCCTGATTCTGCTTTGAGCTGACTTGGCGTGCCAACATGCAGCACGGCCAGTGTTTGTGTAGTACGATTTTTGTTACCTACTAGCTTCTCTTGTCTCTGTCCAGTGGCGGTCCCAGGATTTTTGTGGAGCCGGAGCGAACATCGCAATGAATAACAAGATCACATAAATATATCAATCACTATAGAAATGGGTGATAAATTTTATAGGCTTCATATGACAGAAATTGTCTCAGTACGACACTAATATAAATTGTTCACTAACAATCTACCAACAAAAATTCCAATAGTATTTAATATATAACCAAAAAGAGACTCTATGCAGGCTTACCGGTACGAGGCAGCTGCATTTTTTGAGCCTTAATTGTCTAAAACCTCGGAGAGAAGTTATCAAGAGATTTGAATAGTTTCCTCTCAATATAGCAAACCATCAAGGTATTGAACCAATCATTGGCTAACACGAAGCAATCACAAACAGTATAGAAGCCGGACCAATCACAAGCCTGCTGCCACATGCAAACCTGGACACTGAAAGCAGGGCAAAGCACGGGAGCCATAAGTCTGCACATTGTGTCTTTGTGAACACGTGTTGTGCCTTTTAGCTGTACTCAACATTTTTCCCCAAATGAACTAGACATGCATATCGTGTGCTGCTGTGTGCACTTCCGTGGAGAGCCCGGGCGGACGGCCCGGCGGGCGCTGGTCCCGCCCCTGCTGTCCCCATCGCACCCCGCGCACCTTCTCCATGAAGAAGAATCACGATCGTCGTACGGTAACATTGAGATTCCTGTGCAGTGCAAGTGCAACCGTATTAGTCACCAGCTGATCCATCAGCACCGAATATTATTGGACCATAACCGTGTGGTATACGGGGTCATGATATAATTCATGATACAGCGCGTGATACATTGCCTGTCTATTCTCAAAACATCCCTCGTGATGCTAGTATCTGGTTTTAGCCGATTGGCTTAATCGTGGTAATGATACAACGCACAGTACAGATGTGATCCCCCGGAGACAGCGTACGGCGATGAGGATCTCGTCGGATTTGCTTCCGATTCACATACGGCTGTACCGTACGGAATATAGTATATACTATACTAGTATACTAGTATAGTATAGTACACTTACACTATATATATATATATATATATATATATATATATATATATATATATATAACTCATATCGCGCGAAGTTTTCCGGCACCGAGAGGGCTCTGCCGTCGCTCCGCGGATGGCTCTGCGACGCGTGGTCTTCTAGGGATTTTTAACCGTGCTTCTTTTTCTTACCACGTGTTGTTGGGCTTTTGTTCGTTGGGTCGGCCCTTGGGGTGCAGTTTGGCCTGGCAAATGCGTCATCGGTGTGTCACCGGCGTTTTGCTTGCCTACCATTGCGTGGCCCGGCTTTGTACGGCTGCCCTGTTTCCCTCACGCACGCATAGCAGGCCCAGTGCTGCGAAGCGGGTGCGCTGCCTTGGTCAGCCGCCGCTTTTCGCCGCTGCCGTTTATTCCCCACCGCCTTCTACGCGCCTCGACCTCGCCGCTCATTCTCCTCATCTTCGTTGCCGCTGTGGCCGTCTCCGGCGACTGCCTCCTCTCACGCCCCTCTTCCTCCGTCTCCTTGGCCTCCCATCACGTAGCCGGCGTGGGCTCCTTCTAAGCCCCTGGTCTCCTCAGGGTGCGGCCGTGGCATTGGTGCCCACGGTTGAGGTCTCCTGCAGCGGGCATGGATGACCTTCGCCTCTGCGGCGGCGGTGGACGTGGCGTGCTCTATGCGGCGCGTTGGGTGTTCGAGCTTGCCTCCTGGCGAGCCCTACGCCGGCGGCGGTGCAAGCTCCTCTGTGGTGGCGGCGCAGGCGAAGCTCCCCTACGGCGGTGGCGGCGGCGGTGGCGGCTGTGACGCAAGACCGCACCTCCACTGCGACGGCGACGCGAGTTCGAGGTCCTCCCTCTGCGAGCCATGCGGCAGAGGGGATTGGGCGGAGGCAGGCAGGAAAGACGGCAAGGGGCGACGGGAGGTCCTCCAGAGAGCAGTCCGACTGGAGAAACAAGATAGGCTTAGTCTTCGAAAAAAAAAGAACGCAACTTTCCTCCTTTGCTTCTAACCACACCGTCAGCTAGCCTCCGCAGGCCGGCGGCTTCCGGTTTCCCTCCACTCTTTCATCTGGTGAGTTCATTCGTAGATAGATTGTTTTATTCATCTTATCCTGATTAATCCTCTTATCCTCTTCACTTTGAACCCGTCTTTATGCCCTCACTGCTCAGATTCGCGGGCAGAGGTTCGTACGGCGCTGCTGTGTCCTAGAGTTGTGTTGTTCCCATCGTCGAGGGAGCATAAACTCAAGTCTGATTCCCCGTTCATGGCTATGGATTTTGGTTGCAGGTAATGCTTCCTAACCTAATCTCTACTACAATTTGAGCTTTACAGATTAGAAAGTATGGTGAAGTGTTTTTAGATTCTAAATTAATGGATTGGAAAGCTCTCGAAGATACAATACCTCGGATCTCCTCTTTGATTTGAGTTGTTCTATGACTTGTGTTGGAGAAAACCTCCAATCTCTGAAATGATTCCTGCTAAATTCGGGACAATCTACTATGCAATCTTTGACTGAAGTTCTAGATGCATGTTGTGGAATTTGCAGTAGCCAATTATCTCTAGGTTTTGTTTCGGACCAAAAATATAGCACCCTGCAGTATTTAGGTGGTAGCAATACATATCACTAAAACTGCAACTTCATTGGTGAACTGAAAATTATGTATACCAACCTTTTTAATGCAAACCAAGTACTGATGCCTTAATGTTAGCAACTTGCATTTCCAGCTTCAACATGTATGGACGTAGTTGGGTATATGTAGTTTCAAGGTCCTCTCACATTAGGAAATTTCTAGGACTGCCAAGTATCCAATATATGGCATTAGGGAGCTTTGTTTCCTTCTGTACACTTAGCCGTGAAAATGCTCTTACACTATGATGTGTTCTTTTAGCGTCCAATCCGCGTTTTTATTTTTTAAATCAATATCATGATGGCGATGAAGCAGTAGGCAAGCAGTCTAATACTATAGTTTTGGCATAACACATGATCGTTAAGCACAAGCCTACGAAACAGAGTTTATGAAAATAATAATGGACTGACAATTGATTTCCTGATAGTGATATGATAGTATCATGAAGCCAACTGTCTTCAAGATTTAGAAAGATACGGATTTTCCAAGACTGATTAGTACTAGAATAGCATCAAATGAGCAAAAGGCAGATGATGACTACTCAATAAGATTACAGTATCTGAGACTAGCTTCTAGAAGGATAATATCTGATATTGCTGAAACACATCGCATATGGAGTATGCCACATCAATTTGTTCATATTACACAATGCCAATTTGCGTATAGAGAGGCCCATAACCAGATGTTGACTAACCTCATATTCGATCACCTGCTTATATTGCTTCTCCCTACTTACACATTCATCTCCAAGAAAGATTGTCCATCATAAAGAAGCTTTTATTAACAACTCAAGATTTTGATGAAACACTGATTGAACTCCTCCAAACAGTATAATGTTAAATCACTTACGTTACAATATCTTTTATGCCTTCTAAACTCTACGATATAAAATTGATTATCTGACCTTTCGAAATATTTTACTAATTTACGTATGCTTAATTTTTTTTCCTTGCCTTTCGAAAATTTCAGAGCCTAATGGTTTTTCGAAATAACTCCTGTCTTCTAAATAACTTGGGTTATGAGTATCTGTATTCAGAAATTTCATTGATGCAATTTCACTTCATGTGATTTTGGAAAGGTAATTTTACTCCATTACTCCTATTGTCACTTCCTACAAACGATGTTTTAAGTTTCCATGCCTGATGTCCAGCAATGTTCCTTACATAATGCAAACTTACTTATAGCACTGTATTTTCAGCCTGTTGTTACGCCTGAATGGAAAACTACAATATGAAAGAGCGGGTTAGAAAGCACTTGAATTATGTATACCTACCTTTTCAATTGCTTTGCTATAGCTTGCAAGCTGCTATTCAGATGGTACTAATTTATATTATGACTTCAATTTTTGTTACAAGATTCAGCTAATTGAATTTTTATTTCATTGTTGTTCTACATTACCTTGGCTAATATTTCATCACTATATTTACTTCATGCTGCATGCAATTCACCTTTGTTCCAAATGTGGTATTTGCAGAAAAAATGGTAAGTTTAATTTTTTCCCCTGCTATGAAGTACATGTTGTTTTTAGTCGGCTATATGAATTATGACTTCAATTTTTAATTGTTTTGCTGTTGAAATTACGTGCAAACACATTCTAGATACAGAACGCGGTTAACATTTAGATATCCCTTTTCTTGATCGTTTCCTAATGAGTTTTTTTTCCTGACAACGCATTCTCCTATCTATGCAGAAAGGATTTTGCTCTCGATGGTCATATCTGTGCAGGAGCAAAAGTGAGCAGCAATCCAAGCATCTACGTAAAATGTGAACGGCACTTAGTAAGGTATCTGTCACTTGGTATATGCAGATAATTTATTGGAATTACACAGAAACTTAGAATGGAAGATTGGCTTTTGTTTTTTGCGAGGAAAGAATGGACGCTGTTATAGCTGAGTTTGTATTAGAACCGGGACAGTATATGGTATCCATCAATCTCGAGTACTGATGTCATTACATTCACGGATAACAGTTGTAAAGCAGTGCTCTGTTTTGGCCCCTGGTTTTCCAAAATGTATAGTACATGCATTCCTTGACATTTTTTACTTTTTTTTTTCTGTCATAAAGTCGGCACATATAGTGGCCAGTACAAAGAAAAGCACTGAAAAGAAGTTATTGATAACAAAGACCCATCCTACGCGCGCAGCGAAGCGCGCGGGACATCCTAGTATACTACAGGGCTACGGGCCTACGGTGTTTGGCATGATATAGTACAGACGAGGCACGTGCAGTTCATGAATCTACGAGTCCAAAGCCAGAACTCAACGTATAGGCGTATACTACTACATAATGTTGTAACTCGGCGCGTACTACGTACCTGTACTTCTTTTTCTGAAGTTATACTGTTCCAGACTTCCAGTTTTTCTTAGATCAGTTCCAGACTTCCAGATGTGAGTGGAACGTGAGTGGAGGATGTGGAACGGGTTTTCCGGGAGAGCAAAAGTTACATGGCCCAATACAGCTAGATTCTTTGTTACAGCTACTTTAGGCCCAACGCGTGGCGCTGCCACCGGGCCCTCGGCCTATTACCAGAATAAACGGGCTGTCCCTTTTACACGCCGAAACAGCCCATTGGGAGGCTCCATCCCTTCCCTCGACAGGCCCACACGGCCACGCTGTCCACCGCAACAGGTTGGTTGGCCATGGCAGGCAGCGTGCACACTGCTGATGACACCGCACGAGCGGCGACGGGACGAGCCGCACCTCGCCCGCAGCACAAGATAGAAACAAGATCGGCTCAGCTCCGGCGGGTCGAGATCCACCGATCCACTCAGCCTCACTTCACCGAGCCGAGCGGGGCGCGCGCGCGGGCGGCTCAGATCACACCGCACCGGCAGGCGGGCGATCGCCGACGCGGCGCCCCCGCGCCAACGGCCAAACGCACTATACGAGCTCTCTTCTCCCCCACCTCGCCGTCGTGCTCCCCGACCCAACCCAACCCCACCCACTCCTCCCTCCGCAGCTACATCTCCCGCCTCCGCCACCGCGTGGCGGGAGGTCGCCGCAAGCCCGCATAGCTGCCCTCCGCTCCCCCGCGCCTCCCGTACGGCGGCAACGTCGGCTCGGCTACCCGTTCCCACTGCCGCGTCGCGTTCGCGTCAGTTTTCCGGGCTCCACTGATCTGGTTGGTGGGGGCGAGGCTGCGCGCGGGGCCAGATCCCGCTCGCGCGCGGCGCGGGACGGGGCGGTGGATCGGCTGAGCGGATCAGATCTATGCCCGAGATCTAGGGCGGCAGGCGCGGAGGTGGAGGCGGCGAGCCGGTGGTGATCGGAGGCCGGGGACAGGGATGGCGTGGTGGTCGGGGAAGGTGTCCCTGGGCGGGCTGCAGGACATCGCCGGAGCCGTCAATAAGATCAGCGAGAGTGTGAAGAACATCGAGAAGAACTTTGACAGCGCGCTCGGCCTAGAGGAGAAGCGCGACGGTGAAGAAGGTAGGATACAGAGTCGCTAATGCTACAGCTCTCAGTCCTGCCAATCGTATTTTTTGTGTTACCAGGGCACATTGGTTGATACTTAGATGTGCACTAACATTATACCTGTTTGGGCTAACCCTGATGGGAGGGACCAGGGCTATTATTCGTTATGTTCAATTGATATTTCACTGGTCCATGAGTGTAGATAATCGGCTTATGTTCAATTGCTTGTTACTTGGTCCTGACGAAAATATGCTTATAACTGGTTTCAACTTTCATTCGCACATATAATCCAAATTCAGTCCATTCGTTTGTTGGATTCTGTACTATTGATTGGTGATTGGTTTAGTTAGAGCTTTCCATGAGAGCTTAACATTGATTTTGTTCACATGGTTATCTACGTGCTCAGATGTCATGTGTATTTGGTAATGCAGCATCAGGATCACGGACATCCAACTCTGATGGAATAGGATTCTTCAATCCTGTTATGGCTTTCATGGGACACAATGGTGAGGAGGATGGTACTGAAGTAACAAAAAAGCCACAATCACCAAAGAATTTGTCACCAGAGGAAGAAAATCGTAGCACCCCCACTGAGCAACTGATATCTGAGGTAGATGCTTCTGAAGTATCAGGAACACCAAAATCTCCAAAGCAGCCTTCAAAACTGAAAGAAGCTCATAGCATCTCCACTGAGTCACCTGTTTCTGAACAGTCAATGAGACCACAAACTCCAACACATGCTTCAGCAGGAGAAGAAAAGCTTGATGGCTCCACTTCACCTGTATCTAAGGAGGAGGATTCTGAAGTATCAGAAATGCCACAATCTCCCTCACATCCTTCACCAGTGGAAGAAACTACTAGTAGCTCCATTGAGAATACTAGCTCACTTATGAATGAAAACCAGGATGACCAAGATAACAGACATTCTGGTCCTAATGATGAAGCTCTGCTGAATCAGCTTGGAGAGTCTGAGGGAGACATATCTGATGGTGGACCATCTTCTTCGCCTACCAAAATAGATCAATCAGATGACACTGAAACAGGGGAATCTATTCATACTGGAAAGGCAGACACATCTGATGGGAACACCTTGCAGTCAGAACCAGCAGAGACCATGCTAGCTAATTCGGATACTGTAATTGAAGCTGCGGACAAGATTGATCAAGAATCTGATGCTCCAAAAGAAATAAGTAGCCCACACAATAGCAGTGGTACAGTAGACAAAGGTGCTCATCTGGAAGTCGAAGTACATGATGGCACTATTAATGCTCAAACACACGAGGACGAAAACAATAAGACAGAGGCAGAGTCTGCTTCTGGACAGGAGGATAATGTACAGGAGCAACCTGAAGACTTTAGATCAAAGTCCATAATTGTAGATCATGATTCACATTTGCAGAATGAGTCAGTAGTAAATTCGGCAGATATACCTGCTGGACTAGTGGAAGTAGTTTCTCCTGCAAATGGTTTTAGAAAAGAAGAAAAGGTTCAGGAATCTGCTGGAAGCACCAATTCTCTGACTGTGGAATCTGATGGTTCTGTTGTTGAGCTAGAGAAATTAAGACGTGAAATGAAGATGATGGAGGCTGCATTGCAAGGCGCTGCAAGACAATCCCAGGTATCATTTCCACATGTCCTATCTTTGCTCAAAAAAGAAATTAGTGACCACATAGAACTATAGAAGCTTGTGGAGTTGCTTGCTAAAAACATTACCCTCAGATTAGTGGCCACATAGAAGCAAACATTTTTATTTGAGAAGTCTTATTTATTGTGTAAAAGAAGGGAAGTATTTGAGTAATTCATACAATTCATGTTTTACTATTATTGCATGGACATTAGTACATCTGAAAACATTTAATAGTTTCTAGTCTCGTCTTTTGTCATTTATTTGCAACATGTAGGCTCCTTAATATTCATTTTGTGCCTAACATCACACTTAATTCTTTCCACAGTCCAAAGCTGATGAAATTGCGAGATTGATGAATGAGAATGAGCAACTCAAAGCAACAATTGATGATCTCAAGGTATGTTATGGGCATATTTTTCATTTTTGGCCTTCCAGAAGCAGTACTTTATAAAAATGCTTGAATTTAGATATTGCCTCTGCTATTTAGTAAAACGCTGTCAAAGCTAATTGAGATTAATGGTGGAAAACTATTCTCTGAATTAATCATTAGTGCAATAATGCATTTAAAACATTTTTTAACTTTTGATTGATTGGTTTTTTATATAATACAGAGTAAGTCATCCGAAGCAGAAATGGATGCACTTAAGGATGAATATCACCAAAGAGTAGCAACTCTTGAAAGGAAGGTAAGGCACATTACCGCTTTCATTTTAATTGATGTTTCCATAGCCAATTATGGCTTCCATGTTTAGGAGTAATGACAATGCTATGATTTTACCTGTTTGTTGTTGAATGGACAATGTTATGCCCACATGCACTATTGCAATTTTATCACCTGCTTTTTTGGTGTGGTGGTCAAGTATTTATTACTCTTGTGTGAATAGTGGGAATATCTTATGATTTTCTTCTGCGCTTTAACAACCAGCTATTCAGCTACCTTACTAAGGATAGATATGTTAATATGTGGTGAATGCTATATAAAGTTGTTCAGCAAGCTTCATTTTCTGTTTTGCATTATTCGGTATAGAAACCAGAAAATGTAATCTGAATTCAGTCTTTGGATTTTCTGGCTGCTGGTTTAAAAGACTTCTCAATGTCTATGCATTTATTTTGATTTGATTTGATTTGATTGAGATAATGTTTAATGATAAAAAGTTGGAGAAGTAGAAGTAAGCTGAATTGTTGCGATAATTGAAATGCTACTGCCAGGACAACGCAAATTACTAGAATGTCTGTTTTTCTTTCCTTTTCTGTTTTCGGGGTAAGCAGCTATACAGTTATTTTCCCTATGCCTTGGTTCATCTGTACATTATCTTATGTTTACGGCATAATCTTTTGTATTGTGTGCCTTGATGTGTGTAGGTGTATGCCCTAACCAAAGAACGGGACACACTAAGGAGAGAACAGAATAAAAAAAGTGATGCAGCTGCCCTTTTGAAAGAAAAGGATGAGATTATCAATCAGGTCATGGCTGAAGGTATACAGAACCTATGTATTATACTTGTTCATTGTGAAACATATTCTCATTATTCAAAGGCCTGTCTCATTGTAATGTCATTGATACAGAAATCATTATTTCTCTTTGTAAATCCTAATGACCATTTAAAGCATTACTGCCACCATAGCAGGCATTATATCTTGCTAATGTTAGTATGACACTTCAAATGCTGCTTTACTCCAGATGCACAATCATTAGTTATTTCCCCAATATTTTGGGTTGTTTTTAGCCGTCTACTAACATCTTTTTGCTACTAATGAAACAGGTGAGGAGTTATCCAAAAAGCAAGCTGCTCAAGAAGCTACAATTCGAAAATTGAGGGCACAGGCATGGAATAAAACTCTATGCACTCTTCAAATAATAAAATGCTTTTCTCAGTATGACCAACAATGCTATTTTTTTGTTCTTCTGTTGAAGCTAGATTCGTGAGCTTGAAGAAGAAAAACAACGGCTGAACTCAAAGATCCAGGTAAAAAGAATATAAATGTTGTATATCTAGTATAATCCAAACCGAGTTCTTTTCTTATTGATGTTCTGATGCAAAGTAATTAAATTCTGCTCACCTTGAGCATCATGAAGAATAGATGCCTTTGCTAGATTTCATAATATGAAATCAGTTTCCACCCACTTTGTTACTTCTGTTACGACCTGGTGCTGTGGTGCATGTTCACTTCATTTGTATGTCATGATGTGGTTACAATCAGAGAAGCTTTCCTCTATGGCTGTTTACACTTTTGTAGTTTAGCTGTCATTGTACAAGATTTTCTCTGGAGTGAAGTTAGTTCCATTTCCTGAGCAAGATGTTGCATTCTGTTCATCGGTTTTTATTTTCTGTTATCAAAAGTAGGTGCGTACTTAACAATTTATGACTAAACAGGTTGAGGAGACTAAGGTTGAGAGCATTAAGAGGGACAAGGCAGCAACTGAGAAGTTGCTTCAGGAAACAATAGAAAGAAATCAGACTGAACTTGCAGCCCAGAAGGAGTTCTACACCAATGCTCTTAATGCAGCTAAAGAGGCTGAGGCATTGGCTGAAGCAAGAGTCAACAGCGAAGCCAAAGTTGAACTGGAGAGCCTTTTAAGGGAAGCTGGTGAGAAAGAAAATATGCTGATTAAGACAATTGAGGAGTTGAGGCATTCTCTCACCAGGCAAGAACAAGAGGTAAGTGCTGGACATTTATATCCACACCTTTTACATAACTCCAATATCATTCGTAGAAGCAACTAATTTATTCGCTGACCTAACTGTAACCTATTTCATCTAGCTGGATGCCCCAAGATTAATGACCTATTTGACCATCTACTTTGCAGCTGTCCAATATCAGTTCCACTGACTATAAGTGTTTCTTTGGGTCCTTTTCAGGCTGCTTTCAGGGAAGAAAGGCTAAAACGGGACTATGATGAGCTTCAAAAGCGGTATCAAGTAAGCAAGGGCCTTCATGTTTAGCAGCTGATACCGCTGTACCAAGCCGCGAAATAGACATGGACCAATTCTCACATTCTTTCATTATTTAATGCTTCACTTCAGGCCAGCGAACTTCGTTATAATGAATTGGTTACACAAGTTCCCGAGTCTACCAGACCACTCCTAAGGCAAATTGAAGCCATGCAGGTGCTGTTCCTTCTAAGTTCTAACTGTTGAAATTATTTCAATTTTATTTTGTTATTTATTCTTGGTGAATGTGTCACACTTCTGCCTTTTTCCCATGCAACTCATTTTGCTTTCATTTGTCGTATAATCAATTGTGCTAATGTTAACAGGAGACAGCTGCTCGTAGGGAAGAAGCTTGGGCTGGTGTGGAAAGAACCTTAAACTCTCGCCTTCAGGTTGGTTAAAAAAAACTCTGTTTTACTGCAGCCATGTTAAAATAATGAAAAAAAAAATACTTGAACGATTCTGTCAACTTAATGCAGGCAGAAAGAACATAGTATAATCTTTTCTATTCTTTTGCTTGAATATGCAGGAAGCAGAAGCTAAAGCTGCTGCTGCAGAAGAAAAAGAGCGGTCTGTAAATGAGCGATTGTCACAAAGTTTATCCCGAATAACTGTGCTTGAGACCCAGGTGTGTGTGCATAAATTTGTAGAGAAATAAAAAATTATGCTAGTATAATGTTTTAAGACCTCAGTTTCAGATTTTTGGCCAAGTAATATTTGGGATATGGTATATGCAGATTACTATTCTTAGAACAGAGCAGACACAGCTGAGCCGGTCTCTTGAAAAGGAGAGGCAGAGAGCGTCTGAAAGTAGACAGGAGTACCTAGCAATGAAAGAGGAGGTGGCAATGCAAGAAGGGCGGGCCAAACAACTTGAAGAAGAAATAAAGGAGCTTAGGGCTAGGCACAATAAGGAGCTGCAAGAAGCAGCAGAGCACAGGGAACTGCTTGAGAAGGTAGTTTGATTGGTTTGGGAGCTTTATAGAATGCGATGTTTTCCTGCCAATTTTGTCGACACAACTAATTTCAACTTAGTAAATTGATTAATCGATACGTCATATAACACACAAGTTGAACTTTGGCTTTTGAGACTATGCTGTAGCAATTTTTTAGGATCCTTGTTTTTCGTCTTTTACATAGAACAATTTTGTCATATGAATGCTATGGAAAAATCATAATAAAATGATCAGATTAGTTTAGCTTGCTTCTTTGTACATGGCCAACTTAATTAGAATGCCTGTTCTGTGAATTGCATTTTCAGGACCTTGAAAGGGAAAAGGCTGCCAGGGCAGAAATTGAGAAAACATCTTCCCGTGACGTACCTAAAGTTCCACTTCCTGATCAAACAAGTACATATTTTATTTTATTTCAATTAATTTGGGCGAGTGAGACCCAATTTCTTTGCCTCTCTTTGGTACCTTACCATTCTCTCTAACTATTTCCTATTTTTCTGTTCGTAGGAAATGCCCCTCTCAGAAAGCTTTCTAGCTCTGGGAGTATAAATAGTCTGGAAGAAAGCCATTTTCTTCAAGCATCATTGGATTTATCTGACAATCCTTCATTAGAGAGGAGAATGTCTTCAGAAAGTAATATGTCATATTATCTGAGGACCATGACTCCAAGTGCTTTTGAATCAGCACTTCGTCAAAAGGATGGAGAGCTGGCGTCTTACATGTCACGCCTGGTATGTATATGCGACCTGCTGTTGTTTCTCCCCAAACTGTTAGTTCTTCGGTTATACCCCACTTATGCTGGTAAACAATCGTAGTGAACATTTAGAAACTCGCAGTAGTTGATCGAGCTGGACCTGCAGTAAGTATACAGTTTTGAAGGTCTATGGATGATTTTCACTGTCTATAATGAGTTTATTCTTGTCCAAAATGTATCATTCACTCTGCTCTTTTAGAAAAATGGTATGGATGCTTTTCACTGTCTATAACTGACTTTATTCTTGTCCAAAATGTACCTTTCACTCTACTCTTTTAGAAAAATGGTATGAGTGATTTTCACTGTCTATAATTGACTTTATTCTTGTCCAAAATGTATCTCTCACTCTACTCTTTTAGAAAAATGGTGCAACTTACAAATTACCTGGCACAATTGGCCAACTATTTTTTTTAACCATAAACTGGCCTCCCTCCTTCAGTGTTCCTGTACATAACTTCTAACAGCATCTACTCCGTAGAATTTAGTAGGCCAGTTATTGCCCCGAAATGATATCTGTTGCCAAGCTGTGTCCCATCCTATCTGTTGCCAAGCTGTGTCCCATCCTGCTCTGGTTCGAAAACCCTTGGTACCTTCATATCTATGCATTATACGCATACTCTCGTGATTCAAGTTTAGAAGTGGAAGTTGCTGCTTTGGGTGGTTTCAGAATCATATTCTAATAAAGAAACGTTCCTACAATATATGAAGTCAAACATGCTGGCTGCTGGCAACCTTTCTAATTCTATTATTTCTTTCATATTGTTTGTACTAATGTTAAGACAGGAGGCACTGAAAAAAATGACAAATCATATTCTAATAAAGAAATGTTCCTACAATATATGAAGTCAAACGTGCTGGCTGCTGGCAACCTTTCTAATTCTATTATTTCTTTTATATTGTTTGTACTAATATTAAGACAGGAGGCACTGAAAAAAATGACAATTTCATTTTATTTTCTCATTTGTTACTCTGATCTGACCTGGGCTCTTATCGCTGAAAATAATGCTGGTATACTGATATGTCTCAGGCCTCATTGGAATCTATTCGGAATTCACTGGCAGAGGAGTTGGTGAAAATGACAGAACAAGTAAATCCTGACGATCCAATCACAGTTTTACTTCTCTATCTCTATATGTGCAAACTGAAGTACTGAACTGAACTTTTATGCAGTGTGAAAAGTTACGGACTGAATCTGCCGCTCTGCCTGGCTTAAGGGCCGAATTGGAAGCTCTGAAACAAAGGCACTTTCAAGCTCTAGAACTTATGGGGGAACGTGATGAAGAGGTAATGCTCCAGTGTAAATTCAAGCAAGAGTTAGTGTCAGTCTTGACAGAAACTAGTCCCTCTCTCTCTCTCTCTCTCTCTCTCTCTCTACACACACACACACACACACAGAGGAGAGCTTTGTATAATTTCAACTAAGAAAAAAGAAATTATGCAATAGAGAAAATTGATTAGTATTTATTTGTAAGCTAGAGTATTGAATAAGTGTGGTGCAGTATGGAGTTTTACAAGTGTGGTGCACTATGTAAAAAATACCTTTATTCTAAGATTCAGTTTAATTTTGATTCTGTTTTGCAGCTGGAAGAGCTAAGAAATGATATCGTTGACCTAAAGGAGATGTACAGAGAGCAAGTGGATCTTCTCGTTAGCCAGGTTTGAGTCTTACGGTACCTTTCACTGCAAAGGCCTATAGGGCTGTAGGCTGCTGTTGCCTAACTCATGTTTCCCCCCCCCCCCCCCCCCTTTAACAGCTCCAGGCATTGGGTGCTCGTGTATAGTGCCGGCACGGCTTTGTCATGCCATCGAAGCATTGTTCATGCATAGACCAACTCAAAGATAACAGGTCCGAGATTTCGCATGTTTCTTGGAAATTTTGCAACCATACACAATGACACTGAAAATATTCGTTTGTATACATGTTATAAGCACATTCGGTGTTGGGTTTAGGAGGATACGTTGTTGTATACTAGATTGAGTAGTTTCACAGTTTTACGTGTATTCTTTGTGATTTGTTTTCATCTAAGTGTATCAAATTTGAGAATACTTTTTGGAAGTGTTACCTCATCAGAGGTATGCAATTAATAATATCGAGAGCCCTTTTGTCCCTTTTTGTATGTTCTATGTTTTATCCTTCCGTGGACATGGAAACAACGTGGAGTACAGTAAATATTTGCTGAAATGATCATTCCAGAGTTTTCGTTCAAGCCTTTCAGAGTTGCGTCTCCTCATTGTCGGCAAATATGTAAAAGCGAGTAAAGAAATTGCGCTTGAAAAGTACTGTCCCCGTGTTCCTCATCAGCTTGCATCTCCCTTTTAACTTAGTGCAAATTCTGAGACAATTTCATCTCAATTCTAGCACAAAATGCCACGCTCGCAAAATATGGATTCATACTTTTGTTCTTATAAACAAGCTGTAGCACGTGAAATTTTCTCATGCTACACAGCCGTTAAAGGCGCCGCTCTGGAGAGCAAACACGAAGCCACGCCGTAATGTAGCCGGCTGCTCGGCTGTGCGCCCCGAGCCTCCTGCGGTCCTGCCTGACCCGCGACGCGAGCGCGCCAATCTTGGGCCGGACCACGAGCGCCACGCGCACCGCGGCCTTGGCCACGGCGACCGCACGCGCCAACCTCAGGTCGGGCGCGGCCAGCGCGCCCGCGAGGAATGCTAGTCGCGCCATGAAGGTGGCGACGAGGAGCGCGGCGAGGTGGAGGTAGGTGATGTCGTCATCTCGCGTGTTTCGTTGGGCGTTTTCGTTGTTGAGAGAGCGTTTGGTACGCTTCAGACGGTGGCAACGAAACAGGTAGGTGCAAGACATGGAAATGCTACCGAAGTGCACGTAGGCTACCACGTGGAATATCAGCTGCGTGCGTCGAATGGTTGGTCCGTTCTGACTTCTGAGACGGAACATCACGTATCTCGGCGCCGTTCCGCACTTCCGCATGTGTTCCGATAGTCTCTAACCTCGCAGCGCTGCATGTCGCCGCGCTCACGACGGCATGGGCCACCATTGGAGCTCCGACGAAAATAGGTTTTGTTGATCGCCTAATGACGTTGATAAATATAATGAAAATGTTTAAGCGTCGAAAAAATTAATAATGAAAATAAGACAGGAGTTAGTAAAAAAAATAGTCGTCGACAGCAGGATTCGAACCTGCGCAGGCAAAGCCCAACAGATTTCGAGTCTGTCTCCTTAACCACTCGGACATATCGACGCTTCTTGGTGAGTTGCTTGTACAGTTTTATTTGATGTATTCGTTGGCTATCACTAACCTGAACTAGTGGTAACCTACGTATGAGTATGGCCTCATTTAAGATCACCGTATGGGAAAACCAGACCCTTAGCAAATAACACATATCATATGTGCTTATATATAGATTATCTTCCTGTTCAAACTCGGTGTAATTTTGGTTTTGTGAAATGCTCAATTGCTCATACGTGTAAAAGAAAAATAGTCTTACTCTTGCACCATAAAAAGTCACAACAGCTCTGATGGGAAGAGCCCAAGATAAGCCGTGTCATTCGTACCGCCGTTCAGTACGCTGTACGCCTGGCCTGTGTTCGCCGAGCGGTTTATCAAACGACCGACCAGATCGCAGACAGGCCAACCTCATTTCTCACTGTTACAGATCACAATTCACAAGCATAGTGTTGCAGTGCCATTTGTGAAAGAAACCCTTGAAAAGCCAAAATCGAATAGTCGACAGTTCAAATGCTAAATGATTTTTTTAATCTCTTCAAGTATCAAGACAGTATTTGCCTTTGCTCTTAAACAGTTGCAATGTACGAGAGCTTTTACATCTGTAAGGAGTAAGGTAACACATATGCAAAAACAGAAGAGCCTAAAAAACTCTACATCCAGTATCTAGCTGGTGCGTACAAGGAGAGAGAGAGAAAATTAAAGGGCATCAAAGGAATACACAAAAGAAAGAGGAGGGGGGGGGGGGGGGGGATCCTGTCTTGACTGGCCCTGCAATAGATCTGACATTACTGAAGGCAGATCTCGGCGTATTATATCCATGTAATCTTTGACGCAACCTCTTCAGGATGGCATCATCCAGCAACCTAACTGGAGTATGGGCACCTAGTAACAACAGGGGGCCGAAATTTAAAACCATCGTACCACTGGAGACATCCTTTGAGCTTCTGGCTGGCTGAGAAAATCACCTCCTCTAGAAGCAGCAAGAAACTATATTACAGGCATGTTGGCTTCTAGGTTCTTGTATATTGCCCAGCCTGTGGGGTATCTGAGTTCAGGAGGTTCTAGGTTGAAATTCCAGACCATAACCCTGTTGCAATTGTCTGGAAGACCCTCTACTTGCCGCTCATTTTTCACAAGCTTTTCTATAAATCTCGACTCCTGCAAAGGCACATGTCAGGTCAGCACATCTATCAGTACTACGATCCAGTAGACAAGTAGAACTCAATTCTAGATATAGCTTTTGTCATATAGTTTATCGGCCATGGTGCATTTCAATTTCTTCCATTATAGTACATGGTGGCAGTTTGAAGATAATCCCCTAAGCTATTTACAGTGTGTTCTGGTTGTCTTCATTATAAATCTTATATAATCGGAGAAGCAAAAATGTATTATAATACTCTGTTACAAAATTGGCCATTTCCATTGATAACTACTATTATGCAGTATGCTGCATGGAGGGCTGTAAAAAAAAATCACTACCTACCAACTAGGATGAGTGCTGACTTTATGCAACAGAAGATACATCAGCTATGTGAAAAACTACCTAATCTGACTATTGCAGTTTAAATTAGAACAAACTCACCTGCAAACCATTTCTTCCACCTGAATGAACTACAACAGAATCCATAGCTGGGCGGTTCCATCTCTGAGGGTCCCATAACATTGTACTGTTGAAAGCAAACGCAGAGAAACCAATCGGGAAACGGCGAATCATGCTCTTCTTCTGAACTGTCTGGATCGTGTGCCATCCAGTGACTCTGCTACCTTTACAAATAGGGCCTTCCAAAACTGCCCTATACTTAGTTCCAACATGGATTGCAACAGGCCATGAGCCAAAGCGCCTGAAAAACGTAGCACAGCTCATGAGAAGGGAAGCAGGGATGCGGGATGCCTCATCTAATTTGAATGAGATATCAAAGCATCGAGGTTTTCTAGAGAAGATCCATCATTCAAATCAAGACTACTTAATGCTTGCAAGCTGATGTGTCAACAAAAAAATACCATCTTTTGCATTAAACAAAAGGAAAAAAAATATAATACCCATATATTAATTACATTCATAAACCTTCATAACATGTCAATTGTCATTATGAATCATCAATACAATTTGTAGATAACTGCACTAATATATCAGTACAGCAAAAAATTGTGGTAGAGTTCTGACCTGATTTTCTGCATTTCCTCAAATACATCAGCTGAGTATGACCGCTCTTCATCGGCAAAATGCATTATACCATCAAGGTGATGCTTTTTGACATGATAGATTGCATTATTCCTTTGACAGACAGCAATCTTTCGTACACTTGTAGTATTCTTTCTACATATAAGATGCCTGTACATGACCCCAGAAGACCTCAGAATTTCTGCTGTCTCATAGGACTGTTCAGGCCATTCCACCACTACCCACAAAAGAGGTGCTTGTACTGCTTTCAAAACATGGGCTAGCCGATTCAGGTAATATGCCTGTTGTGGCCGAACAGAAGTGATTGTCACGATTATAAGCAACTTCTTCACAGGGACATCAGATTCTTTAATAGCAGGTAATGCAGGTGATGATTCGGCGAAATCTGCTTCATCATCCAACATTGCAGGAACTGGAGGGCTCTCTGCAACCTCTGGGTCATCAATCAGTTCGACCTCTTTCTCTACTAAAACTGTCTCCAACTCCTTAGTATCCATCTCTGTTTCAATCACACGCTCATGGAACGGAAGCCTCTCATTCTCAGACACTATTTTCTTATAAACATCAACCGAGAAGAACGGCATGAACCCAATGAAAATACCAACCATGAAACACAACAACAGATGGAGTGCAACCCTCCTGCAACTCAATCCCCTTGATTTCGCTCTCTCCTGAGATCGAACGTGCCTCTGGGACGTCAAACTGGCCCATGCAGATTTCAGTTTGCTTGGCAACAGGAAAAAGTCCAAGGATACTACTGAGGCCAGCAACCCTCTCATTGCAACATAGGACTGTGAGTACAGCAGTTTCGGTGAAGGTGAGGGATCATTAAACTCTGACCAGTCCCTAACCGACCCTTCCCGTAGGATAACCCCGCTGTTCCTTCTACTGGACACCATTCCAGAATCAAGGTTTCGCTACGCATGTATTACCTCCTTAATTACTCAAAAGCACACGCCCTTTAGTCCACAATCACGGAACTTTCTGTCCCTTTTACACATGTGGAAACGGGGATGCGGATTTTCGGAGGTACTCAAACGAATTGTACCTGCAAAACAACCAGTTACCAGAGGTACATCAGCTCAGCTCAGCTCGAAGATCAAACAATACATGCTCATGCTTAATAAAGTTTCCTTCGTCTAAGAAATCCATAATACATGATAAATTAACTTCCTCCAGCCACAGCAATCCAAATTGCAAGGGCAGCAAGATCCAAAGCTAAAGGCACCCAGCGATCCAGGCACTAAGATCACTGAAAAAAACAAGGCATTTCTCCCTAATCAGTAGGGAGAGAGGACCTATACATTACGGGCATGGGGGATCAGCCGAACCCCGCAAAACTTTGGGAAATTAACTGCTACAAGCACTCCACCGCAGTACGGGAACCCGGAACTAGCTGGACGGATCGGATTCCGCAGGACAAAGCAAGTCCAAGCAAGCAAGCAAGGGCTTCCTTACCAGGGAACGAAGAAACCAGCCTGCGCCCCCAGAGCCCGGGGGCGGATCTCCGCTCGGCGGCTGCCCGAGAGCAGGATGGTGGAAGCGGAGCGACGCCGCGGCGCGAGAGGACGCCTGATCCAGATGCAGGCTTTTGCTCCGCGTACGGCGGCAGCAGCGGTGGGGTGGCTGGCTCGCTCGCTCCCTCGAGGGCGCCCTCCCACGCCTCTCCTTTTCCTCGGCCCCTCTGCTGTTGAGCTGTTCTTGGCTTCGCCTTGACTTCTCCTCTCCTCCTCTGTCTCCCACGCTAACCGAGACAGGGGGAGTTGGTGAGGCGGTGATGGCTGATGGGTGGGGATAGAGAAAAGGAGGCGCGGGGAGCGAGTAAACTAATGGCGGCTCGCCACGGTCGCCGTCGGCCGGAGGGGAAGGTTAGTTGCGTTGCGTCTACGGTTGTTGCAATCGAGCCCCCTGGATTATTGCTGTTTTACCGATGGTGACCACTGTTTGTGACTCCCGCCGCGTGCTTTGCCTGCTTGGTGTGGTGGTGCACGGTCTTTTTGTACCGCAGGTTAAGACTTTGGTTAACTGATGGGTCAAGCCGTGCCTAGAACCAGGAAACAGTGGGACTTGTTGCACCTTTTTTTTTTTTGGTACTGATAAAAACTACCGCGGGAGGGTTAGGTGTAGCATCTTGAATTTAGAGATGTGAATTCTGGAAAAAGATTGTGTTGGGATGTAGATATTGCACAATGTGACTGTGATGTAGTACTACGTGGATTTGACTTTCTTGATCCTAGCGATGGAGATGGCCTGGATGCTATCATCGAGGGTACTTCGAGAACTAGAAAACCATGTCCATGTTGTAGCTGACCATCTCGCAGCCGCAGAGCTCACGTAATTCAATCCTAAATTTACTTTATTTTTTGGTGACGAAAAGGGTGCTTCCATTAATTAACTTGGTAAAGAAATTCATCAACTGTTGCATCATATGTGTGTGTTTTTAAAAAAAAGGTTGGCAAAGTGTTATGATCAAGTTTGAGGCACTCACTAATATTTGATTTTGAAAAGATAGAGATAACTTTTTCCTTTCTAGACTTTCTTTAGAAAAAAAGGAAAAAAAAATAAAGAAATTTCACGTATTTTCAATCCTAAATGGGAAGGGTGTCTTTTACGTGTATGTAATGATTTGATATTTGAGGAATCTTAGCACGAGGTCTCTCTAGGGAACTTTGCTTATGTCAAGAGTCAAGACTATCTTCCTATATATTCAAATGGTCTTCTTCTGTTTTCATAAGCTCTATACGAACAGTCACTTTTGCGGTTTTATTTTAGTCTCACTTCCGTATTATTCAAGTGGCTATGCCTCTATTATTTTGGTCTCACTTTCGTTTTGTTCATAAGTTTCGATTATCTCAAAATTCAAAGGAGCCTTTAAAAGGGGAACCTCTGCATGGTAGATGACATGGTCTATTTGATGGTTTTGTTTAATAACTTATCATTCCTTTGCAGCAACCCTATACTTAAAAAAAAATCTCCCATACACGGGTACAAATACAAACAATCACACCGATGGACATAATATATTATCTATGTCATTGTCATGGCAATAATGATTTTTTTTTATGAAATAAGTCACACTGGTGACATCATGATTTAGTTGTAAAATGTTTGGTTTTTAAAAAAGACAAGGACTATTTTCCTTTGACATCTTCATGCGCCAAGGTTTTTCTTCGAAAGAGCATGTTAAAGGTAGACCTAGTATTTGAAAAAAAAAATAATGTATAGACTTTGTCGAATCACGGGAAAAGGGTGAAATTATGTGTACTACTTTTGTACAAGCTCTTTTCTAGAAGCAGCACTAGTAATCACTTATGCTAATTAATCATATGCTGGCGGCATATTATGTGATGAGCTTGAAAAATATAGCGTGTGATTGGTTTGCATTCAAACTTGCCAAGCCAGAATATGGACATGCCTATAAATTTTGGCTATCAATTGATTCATTGACATAACCCATATTTTGGCTATAAAATTTTGACATGTGCTCATGTTTTGGTAAGCCATCATTTTGGCTTGGTAAGTTTGGATGCCAACCAGCTCATAAGGCAAACCATGTCCCTCTCACAACAAATATGATGTTCCTTTTAAGTATACCCCCGACAAATTGAAATGATGAGTCTTTGTTTAAAAATGCTCTAATAGCATCTTTAGCGGTTTCCCATTCCCAATCCAACTACCGTACTAGGAGAGGTTTTGAGAAAATAATGCTTCGTTAGAATCCCTTTGTATCTTCCTTTTACCAAAATTTATTAGGATAAACCAATAAACTACTCCAACTCTCCTACGTATGAGATTATTGAGTGAATGTAAGAGCAACCCTCCCAATAATTCTTGAAAATGGTACTGGGACATTCCAATAGTATGATATTAGTAAATACTTTTTGGGATGGAGAAGCTGAAGGGAGTTTCTTTCGAAAAAAGGTTAATAAAAAAAGGCAATGTGGTCGCCACAGTTCTCATCATAAGCACTAAGGCACGTACAACAGTTAGATAGCTGCTGTCTATTTAGGTCCAAATAAGCAAAATGAGATGATGTGGCCATCATTAAATGAGGAGAGAGGATGTTATTGTCTACTATCTCATCTACTGCTTATGCTCGCCTCACATGCAAAACTACACCAACTCGAGTGTGTGTTAAATATTATATAGACAACTAAACAGATAATAACTGTCTAAACTATTGTAAAGCTATCTATTTAGTTGTATGTATGTGTCAAATAGACAACGACTGTCAAATTGTTGTACATGTCCTAAGGAGATGATGTGTCTTATGTCCGCTAACTGTCACCGGCTTAAACCGGTGCGTCCTACGGGTGGCCAGCTGACGCCATCGGTGTCGCCGGCTTAAACCGGTGCGTCCTACGGGTGGCCAGCTGACGCCATTGGAAACAACTAGCGGATGATCTCTTGATCCAACGGTGACTCTTTCTTGAGAGTAGGTGGTGGATGACAGGTGGTCCCTGCCTACCAGTGGTTCCTATAGGCTAATGTCCTACTCGTATGGCGTTCTCTAGGGTCTGTTTGGATGGCTGCATATGGGCCATTCAGGCTCTCCAGATGCAGCGTGATCTAGTTTGGTTGCCTGCACGAGCTGTTGGGCCAGGCTCCGGCGATGCAAAAGGAGGCTCCGAGTCAGGCTCTGGTCATGCGGCTTTTTTGGGTGTATCTCGGGATGCAGGCTCTGCTGGTGCGGGCAGGAGCACTTTGACTGCATGCGTTAGAGACAGGTGATGCAACCATCCAGGCATCCAAACAGTTGCTCACTACAAACTGCAACGAAGCATTCAGGTAACCAAACATTGCATCTTGGATGTACTCATCCTGGCTCCCGCGAGCCTGGATACCTGATGCAATCCAGGTTGTGTAGGTGCAGGCATCAAATAGACCCCTAGTTGCTGAAGCGGCGCGCACCCGCGCACCGTCGGTTGGCTCTTTGAGGGAAAGCACGGATCGTGGCCGCCCGTTCCGTACGGCCGACAGATCCAACGGCACAGACGCGGTACCGTGCTCTTAGCGCCGGCGAGCACGTGGAGCGACCGGTGGAGCAGCAGCAGCAGAATACTTGGCCCGACCGACATGTCCCGCGAGGCCGCGAGCTCGTGTTTATAATGCGCCTCCGTGTAGTTGCTGATTCCCTTTCTTATTGTTCAGACGGTGCAACTAACCGGTTTTGTTTTCACCCATTATTCCCCAGCGAATGGTCATCAAAGTCAACACAAGAGTTTTAAATTCTAAACACTGCTCCATTTGGTGATCGATAAATAGTCGTCTTTTTTTTCTAAAAAAAAAATAACAAACCGTCTGGATTGCCTACTGCTGCGGTGCTGCCTGATCATTCCTGCTGCAACATGCTGCTGCTAAGTTTTAGCAGCATTAATTATTCAAAAAAAGATATTAGCAGCATTATTGGCGTTGCGAAGAATCTAAGGACATGTGACACTGACACTGTTCGTGACAGTGCAGGTTAATGGAAATGCGCTGTCATGCTGATTTGAAAATTGGAACACGAAGATATGCCCTGCTTTTCGCCTAACGATTATACTATCCCCATCCTGGTTGTTGGAGCGACCACTGAGTGCTTATATATATTACGGTCACAAAATCGGCATCCGTAGACCCACCACGCCACCAACGAATGTTGTTTGCCGTCGTTGGCTTTAGTTAACGCCTAGTGAAAGCGCAAAGTGCTAACCAATAATCCCATTAGGTTAGCTGATGGATGTCACTCAGTCTCTCACTCACTACTACTAGGCACTAGTACGTTATAAAAATAAACAGCTGGATTAAAGTAGTAGCAGACGTAATACCCTTTTGGCCATGCTTTTTTGTCCTCCTTTACCTTTGTGTTGGGTGTTGACACATGGTTAATCTCGTGTCCTCTCTCACACACACGCTACACCCACGCATGCACGCACAGCACAAGCCTTGGTGAAGTGAGGCATGGCACAGGACAGCAAGCGTAGCCAAGGCCCAAGGGGGAAATGAAGTCGGTGTTGCGGTTGCAACAGCGAACTCACGACGCGTCGAGCTGGTGCCGCGACAAAATAAGTTTTGGACGTACGGGTAAATGCTTTGTGGCCTCGAAAAGTCTGTGCTAATCTGGTAGGGTCCCTTGCTTTGGCACCAAACTACCAACACGCCATGCTGGAAGCCTCGTCCTGGACATGATGGTCCTCGTCTCTTGGGGGTTGGTCAGCTAACCACGCCGCACGTCTGCACATGGCGAGGCTGATGGCGATGCATCATGGGAGTAGTTCAGTAGCCTTTCAGTTTCATTGTTTAGATGTTATAGTTAGTGACTGGGCCTTGCTAACCTGCTTTTCTTCTCTCTAGAGATTTTTTTTTTAATCCAAGATATGATAAATTCTGGCTAGCTTGGCCCATAAAAAATTAAGGTCCACATGGAGCCCAAATGGTTAAACAGTTATCAGGTGCGAGTTGCGACCCATTATTCAAGCCTGGAAGGACTCTCAGGAGTCAGATTCAGAAATCAGAAACACCGGCCCGGGTTCGACGCTTGGCTTTCAGGGTCAGTCAGGAAGGACCTCAGGAGTCAGGCGGGCCCGGCGATGCAGGTTCGGGCACCACCACCATCCTGAGAATGCCCTGATGCACGGCCACGGTGCGGCGCAGGACCGGACGGAGACATCGACAGGTGTGGTGATACACCGTCACGCGGACGGCAGAGCAGAACAGGCATGGGCGCATGGTGGCCGGCTCTTCCGGCTGTCCTCCTCGCCCACACGAACTGCTGGGCCAGCCGAACACAATGTTTAGTCCTAATAAATTCGTCTTATAATTTCATGTACATTTATGTAATTAGTTTTATAATTAAATCATGTTTAGTCCTCTAATCTTTGGTATAAAATTGCTACGTCTAACTTATATAAGGCCTTTGTATTAAATACGGGTTTACCAGCTGGTAGGTTTTACTGATATTCGGAGTACTTGTGGTTCTTGGAAAAGAAAGCAGATCTGCACAACGTCTTGGGCGCCTGGGCGGCACACACGCTGCAGCTCCACTGTCCCGCTGGGCAAAGAGTCTAGGTTTTTCATTAAGAGAGAGAAACTTTGAGGTAATATAGATTTTTTAACCCAGTCTCATAAATCTGTTTTTATGATAAATTAAATCTGGGTTTAGATGACACCCATGCCGCTCAGCCCACAAGCCAGAGGAGCTTTGGTTATCCCTCTTTCTTTCTCAGTGATCACCGAATGAATGCTGCAAGTTACTAGCCAATATCGATCACCACACACAGGAGCGAGCAGGCTGCAGGCATGCGGTGCTCTCGAGCACCACCCGGCATGATGCCGGCCGGCTAGATTAGCGGGCAGCGGGGATGATGCAGGCTGCAGAGAGCCGCTGCGTAGTGGCGACTACTCGCGGCGCAGTACACTGCGTGGTGGTCTAGCTACCTTGCTGCTGCAGGTGCAGCTGGCAGCTGGCCAGCCGCAGCGGCTGCCGGTGCCGCGGTGCATGCCTGCCTGCGCAGGTATTGTCGCGTCAAGCAGGGACGCCAGCGCGGCGGCCGCAGCACGGCGGCAGCGCCATCAATACCACCGATGATGAATCTCGCCACAGTAGGAGTGTCTCACTCGTGGTGTGTTGTGTCCCCCATGAATGATGATGGCCTTTGCTGTGGGTTTAGTACCTGGACGGACATTATATAATCGCCCGCACGTACCAATGATGGTTCCTGGCTTCCTGTCCCAACGAGGACTATTGCAAAGATCAACACGACGTAAACAACGAACGCCCAACCCTGACGGAATGGAGGGGACGGGGAGCTTTCCGATCCGCGATGTGAAAGCGAGGAAGGAATTCGAGGCCGCAATCAAACGACCGTGTCAACAACTATCATCATCATCATCTCCATGAAACCCGGGTCAAGCTTGCCTAAACACAGGCCACCGCCACCTGCCGTGCCGTGTGCACCTTCCCCGTAATCCCCTGCGCGACGATGACCCCCCAGAACCCCGGCACGGAAGGACACGAGCGCGACGCGGACACAGGGACGGGATGGCACGGCAGGAGACAGCGCGCTTGCCTTGTGGCCACCCAACTCCTCGTGCACTGAATTGTGGGAAATTGGAAGTCGGAGCCATGGAACAAGAGGCTCGTATGCGTATCTATCGGTCGCTGCCGGCACACGGGAGGCTGGTGGAGCCGGTGGCTTCGGAGCACGGCGCTAGCGTGTCGTCGTCCAGCTGCCCCCACCCTGCCTCCTGCCTCGCTGCGCCCCAACGCCATGACCACCATTAGTTAATCCGCGCCGTTTCTCACGAGGTCTAGTAGACGAGACGAGACCAGACCCGCGCGGCGCGCATCGCCCTCGCCATCGGTACGGTCACCGACCGAACCGGAGCATCGAAGCCGTGTTTAGTTCTAAAAGTTGTTTTGGCCTCTACTATTTATCTCTCTCAGAAAACACGCTTCCCAAAAAAGTTTCCCTTTAACTCCTTTCAACTTTCCTATTCATCCCTCTCACAGAACACGCTTCCCGTTGGGTCGGGTCGGGGCTTGTGGGGCTGTGGCTGTGGGCGGACTCACTGTTAGGATGCCGGCCAGGTGGGTGGCGAGAGCGGCGCGGCAGGTGCCTGGAATTTTAAGGCTACTTTTTACTTCCTATTCATCCACCTCACAGAACACGCGTCCCTAAAAATTCCCTTTTCCCTTTTCCTATTCATCTCCCTCATATAACACGCATCCCAAAAAAAAGTACTTTTTCCAACCTCAACTACACGTCCTAAAACCGGAAAGGGAATCCTCGCCAAGATCCTGTCGCCGCCAAAAGAAACATTTTACTTGTGTTCTCAAATCTCAATGAATTTAACCGTCGGGCGCCGGCAGTGTGCGTCCTGCTTTTTGTCACACTTGAGCCTAGAATTTCACACAGTATTTTACCCCTACCTTTTTTGCTAAGAGCAAGTATAATAGTGGGCTGGGAGAAGGCTGAATGCTGATGTGGATGAGAGAGAAGAGGAGAAAGAGGGGAGGTGGGCTATAAGCTTGCAGCCCGCTCAGGCAGACATGTGGGCCACATGATTATAAAGAATAACTAACCATTATATGGGTGGGCTAAATAGTGGGTTGTACGGAACCATTCAGCAGCAGGCTATATTATTAGCCTTGCTCTAACACCCCTTCCCTTGCACTCTCCTGGCCTAACACGCCTTTTAGACAGAGCTCGCCGTGCCACATGGCCAAATAGGGTGATGAGCACTTACACGTGTTCAAACTTCGAACGGCCCTTTTCCAAATACTCCCCTTGGACAAGTCACAAGAGTGATCGACTGCAGCTGAGCTAGTACCACACCTCCTCCTTTGACCATTTGACTTCTCAGACGACCATCAGTCCATCACGGCTCTACGTGATCGCAGTGGGCACACCATCCCGGCTGAGCTTGTCATGACCTCGAGCTCGACGACTAAGTGAAGCAAGAATGCGACGTTTTATGATTACGTTTTCTAGCTGGTGTTGTGTAATTTCATATTTACTGTTTTGTATGACTTGTGGGCCCTTGCGGCAGGGAGTGAGGCCAGCTTAAGACTGTGCCGTGTACGAGGGGAAAGACACATCGAAAATTATCAAACTGAATAGAACAACATCGGGGTTCAGGGTCCTTCGTCCCTCCCCATCCGAATTCCGGTTTTCTCTGTAAATTCTCACGTCGGCGTGACTCTCGCCGGCAACGGGGTTTATCAGTGGTATCAGATTCGGCGGATCCTCGGCATCTGGGTACGTATCACGTGATTCCGTCGGCTTTGAGTTGCAAACACACTTGGTAGGGAGATTCAATTGTAGTCCATTTTGGCTGCGATTTCAAATTTTCTTGGTAAATTCGGTGCACGCGACTTGGCTTGCGGGTGATACTGCTAGGAATTTTGGTGGAGTGAAGATTGGGGGATCTGGAGCAGGAGGCGCAGCAATTCGTCGCTGGAATCGGCTCAATTCGTCTAAATCTGGTGCGTGAGTGCTTTACTCCCTCGATCTGTAGCAACTACGGTCGCACCTCGGGTTGAGAAGGAGGTTACATCAAGTCGATTTGTAGTTAGCTCGATTTGGGGTGCATTCACCACGGCTCCACCCAAGCCATCACCATAGACCCTGTTTGTTCCGGACAAGATGGATAAAAAGAGAAAAAGGATGATAGTCGTTGGGACCAAGTTATGGAAAGCCTGGATCTATTGTTTGCCAAGGTCGAAGAGCTGGATAATCATCAGACCCAGACAGATACTAAGGTTGATATGTCGACTGCAGCAATGGAACAGATCTTGAAAGATCAACAAACACTGGCCAAACAGATGGAGATCACGGGCCAGGCGGTCTTGAAAGTGCATTTGGCCCTCTAGTGGTTTTGGTGGTGATAACAACCACAATTTGGAGGTTTCATACTTTTATAAAGATATGTGTAGGTGCAAAATGAAATAATAAAAAGAATATATACAAATGAGATCCCCAATTCAAATTATATGGTGTGAAGCTCATATGGAGGATTTAAATTGAATTTATTCTTTGAAATTGAGTATAAGAAACACCGTACTATCAAGGAGGACGTGTCTGATGAATCAAGGTTGCTAAAGTGCTATATTGAGATGAAAACTAACTTTGAGAGACAAAAGGGGCAAAACTCAGTTTTTCAGGGAAAACCGGAAGATCCGGTTCTGTTCTTCGGAACTTCCGGTTCGGTTCTGCGTAAAACCGGAAGTTCCGGTTTTTTTCAACGGAAGATCCGAAAAGGTACTGAGTAGGTTTTGGCAAAATCGAAAGTTCCGGTTTGGCAGTACACTTAGGATTTTTACGGCTAATCTAAGCCTATCCGGAAGATCCGAGTAGTACTCGAAAGTTCCGGTTTGCCTGATTCAGAACATAACGGTTAGATTTTGGGTATGGGTATAAATACCCCCTCTCTTACCCCTTCAACCCTAGCTCGCACAACAAAACCAAAAACACACTTCTAGCTCTCTCTTGCTCTGTCCACTCCCCTCCAAACCTTGCCCTAGCCAAGACTCATTTGGGGATTGGTTGAGAGAAGAGATTTGAGGTTTGGGTGTTGACTTTGAGTGAGGAGAAACATTTGTTCATCTCAAGAAGCACTTGAAGCATCCTTAGCTTTGTGATTCGCGTTTGTTACTCTTGGAGCTTGCTCCTAGACGGTTAGAGGTCACCAAGCGCAGCACCTAGCTTGTGGGAGCGCCTTGGAGGATTCTATTACCCATTCCTTGTGTGGAACTATCTAGTAAGTGACTCAATCTTGATCTTTGTGGTCGATTGAGGGAGGAAACGAGTTGAAAGAGACTCTACCCTTTGTGGGTACCTCAACGGAGATGTAGCTCCCTTGGGAGTGAACTCCGGGAAAAAATCTCGTGTCTCTTTGTGTTGCTTACTTCATTTTGTTCATATATTCTCATATTTGCTATATATTGCCCGATCTATCTCTATAAAGGTTTCCGCTGTATTTTATCATCATATATAGCTCTTAGAGTACCTCTGTGAACTTTCTATTCAAGTGGAATTATGAATAACTTGTTAGATATTGAATCCCGAGCAAAGGTTATTTTCACATCGGAACTTCCTAGTAAGTCTTGGAAGATCCGATCATCGGATCTTCCTAGAGGTACTCGGAAGATCCGATCATCGGATCTTCCTAGAGGTACTCGGAAGATCCGGTTTCACTGACAACTTGTGAAGAAAGAATTTTCAGGTTTTATTAGGTACGCCTATTCACCCCCCTCTAGGCATCTACAAGATCCTCTCAATTGGTATTAGAGCCGAGGCTCTTGTCAAGGCTTAACCGCTCAAGAGAATCAAGATGTCGAGGATTGAAGATGAAGAAAACGTGAACATCATCAATTCTCAAGCTCCACCCATCGATCTACCTCCTCTAGATAATGAAGATAAAGCTTCTTTCAAGTCAACAAGAAGCAAAAGATCAAAGAATGATCCATCACCCACACCAAGTGGAAGCTCAAGCTCAAGTTCGAACTCTAGCTCGGATGAGAGTTCGGACGCCAACTCAAAGGCTAAGAAGATAGAAAAGTTGAAAAAGAAGCTAAAGAAGCTAGAGGAGGATGAGAAGAAAGAGAAGAAGAAGAAACACAAGTCAAGGGATTTAACTCGTGTTCCACTTGACTACAATGAGATATCTAATTTCAATGCATCTCATTTTCAATCTATTAATCTTGGCAAGGCACCATATTTTGATGGAACAAACTACTCAAAATGGGTCTATGACATGAAATTGCATCTCTTCGTGCTTCACCCCTCTCTTTGGGAGATTGTGTGTGTAGGTATGAAGAAGCCCAAGAAAGGGAAGATGACTCCGGAGCTTGCACAAGACTACTGCCGCAACGCTCAAGCTATAAGAATCATCACCAACTCCTTGTCTCCTCAAGAATTCAACAAGATTCAACATGTGGAGGTGGCAAAGGATATTTGGGATATTTTTAGAGATTCAACATGTGGAGCTTCAGAAGGGAGTCTGGTGACCGGGTTAACATCAGAAATATGGTACCAAAGATGGCTTTTCCTAAATTCGAAGGTGATAATCCATGTATTTGGAAAGATAAGTGTTTAGATTATTTCCATCTGTTTGATCTGCCAACTAGTCTTTGGGCCACAATGGCTTCGTTAAGCATGGAAGGAAAAGCAGCAAAATGGTTGCAGGTATATAAACAAAAGTATGGTTTGGGCAGTTGGGACATTTTCATCAAGGCAGTGGAAGCAAAGTTTGGTGACAATGATTATAGGGATGCCATGACTCAGCTACTGGAGCTGCAATAGAATGACACTCTGGAAGCTTATATTTCAACTTTTGAGGACCTGCAATATCAATTGATGATGCACAATGGAGGATTGGATGAGTTGTTCTTCATCACTCAATTCATCAAAGGCCTTAAACCTGAAATCAGCAGTGTGGTACAGTCTCAGGTACCAGCTAGCATGGACAGAGCTGTGCTGTTAGCTAAGATTCAACAAGTGTTGGACAAGGGCAAATCCAAGTGGCAAAAGTCGAGCAGTTGGGCTAAATCAAATTCTCAGCAAACCAAAACGGAAGTTAAAGGGAATGCTCCAACTACCACCTTGTGGAAAGAGAGGCAGGTCAGGGATTATAGGAAGAACAATGGTCTTTGTTTCTATTGTGGGGAACAATATGATGCTCAACACAAAAATACTTGTACTAAAAGACCTCAACCGCAAACTCATGTAAATGCCTTAGTGGTGAATGATCTGGATGTGGTACTCACAGATGAGGTGTTGAATCAGTTGGCCGTGGAAGATGCTCTAGCTGAAGACTTTTGTCAGCTTTCCTTGAATGCAATTGCTGGGACTGATCATGGAGATGCTCTCAGATTAAGAGCTTTGGTGCAAAACAAAGTAATGCTAATTCTGGTGGATAGTGGGAGTTCACATAGCTTTGTTAGCAAGCAATTCTTGGAGACAGTTGGACATTCATCTATACCAACAACTCCTGTATCAGTTAAACTGGCCAATGGGGATAGAATGATCAGTGACCACTGGGTCTCTCGTATGGAGTGGTGGATCAATGGGCACACTCTTTCTTCGGACATGAAAGTTTTGGAGATGGGAGCTTATGATGCAATTCTTGGCTATGACTGGCTGAAGGCCAACAGTCCTATGATATGTCATTGGACAGACAAGACTCTGCAGTTTTCACTTGCAGGGACAGAAATTACTTTACAAGGGATCAAGGCCACTGCACCTCAATTGCAAGAGACCTCAGTTGAACAATTGTTTAAGTGGTCTCTTTGAAATGATCTTTGGGCCCTAGCTATTGTGGAACCAGTTGTACCTCCAGCTGAAAAGAAACCACTGCCTGAAGTGCAGCAGCTTCTGGACAAATATAAAGATGTGTTTCAGCAGCCCACTGAACTACCCCCTTCCAGATTCTATGACCATCACATTCCATTGGTTCCAGGAGCTACCCCTGTTAATTCACGGCCCTATCGATATTCCCCACAGCATAAAGATGAAATCGAGAAGCAAGTGAAGGCATTACTCTCTGCTGGACTTATCACACCTAGTGTTAGTCCATTTGCCAGCCCTGTGATTTTGGTACTCAAGAAAGATGGAAGTTGGAGATTTTGTGTTGATTATAGGAAGCTAAATTCCATCACAGTAAAAAATTGTTTCCCTATGCCCTTGGTAGAGGAAATCTTGGATGAATTGGCCGGTACTCAGTATTTCACCAAGCTGGATATGCGTTCGGGCTATCATCAGGTCCGGATGAAGGAAGAAGATGAGTTCAAGACGGCTTTCAAAACCCATCAGGGTCATTACCAGTTCAGAGTCATGCCTTTCGGCTTGACTAATGCGCCAACAACATTTCAATGTCTCATGAACGAGGTACTAGCACCCTTCCTTCGCAAATTCATTATGGTCTTTCTTGATGATATTTTGGTATATAGTCCTACTCTCTCGGAACACTTGCAACATTTAACTCTGGTGCTGGATAAATTGAGAGAACATAAATTGTACATGAAGCAAAGTAAATGCTCATTTGCCCAGACTAGTCTAGAGTACCTTGGTCATATTATTTCTGTGGAAGGAGTCTCTACTGACCCTAACAAAACTGAGGCTATGTTGAAGTGGCCTGTGCCAGTGACAGTGTCTGAATTGAAAGGCTTTCTGGGGTTAACCGGCTATTACAGGAAGTTTGTGAGAAATTATGGCATAATTGCAAAACCTCTTACTCAGTTGTTAAAGAAGAAACAATTTAATTGGACTCATGATGCACAAAAGGCCTTTGAACAGCTGAAAGCAGCCATGTCTAACACCCCGGTTTTAGCCTTGCCAAATTTCAAGAGGCAATTTGTGGTAGAGACATATGCTTGTGATCTCGGTATAGGGGCAGTGTTGATGCAACACGACCAACCTGTGGCTTTTCTCAGTAAGGCCTTGACACAACAACACAAACATCTATCCATTTATGAAAAGGAATTCCTTGCTCTTATCATGGCAGTGGACAAGTGGCGGCAGCACTTACAGGGCCAAGAATTTATTATAAGAACTGATCACAAGAGCTTGACTTACCTCAATGAGCAAAATTTGCATTCAGAGATGCAACGTAAAGCCATGACGAGAATGATGGGATTGCAGTTCAAAGTGATATACAGGCATGACAAGGAGAATGCAGCTGCTGATGCCTTTTCTAGAGTGGCACATTTGTATGCCATCCAAGCTGTATCATCAACTCAACCGGTGTGGATCCAAGAACTCCTGAATACATATGCCACTGATTCATTTGCTCAAAAGTTGTTGACGCAATTGGCCATGCAGGGATCTGATGATCAAGGCTATACTCTTGAGGAGGGGGTCATCAGATACAAAGGCAAGCTATGGGTGGCTGAGAACTCTGCATTGCAAACTAAAATCATTGCAGCTTTTCATTCTAGTCCTATTGGGGGACACTGAGGAGTGCAGGCCACATACCAAAAGGTCAAGCGCTTGTTCTATTGGAAGGGAATCAAATCAAGTGTGGAAGATTATGTCAGGCAATGCTCTATTTGTCAGCAGGCTAAACATTCAACATCACTGCCAGTTGGGCTACTGCAACCTTTACCCATTCCACAAGGAGCTTGGCAAGACATTTCCATGGATTTTATAGAGGGCCTGCCGAAATCAGATGGGTTCAGTGTAATACTTGTGGTGGTGGATAGATTCACAAAGTATGCTCATTTTCTGCCATTGAAACATCCCTTTACTGCACAGTCAGTAGCTAAGACCTTCTTTGGCAGTGTAGTGAAACTTCATGGCTTACCCAAATCCATAGTATCAGATCGGGATAAAGTCTTTACTAGCAGTTTTTGGCAGGAGCTGTTCAAGCAGTTGGGCACTCAGCTTCTCTTGAGCACTGCTTATCATCCTCAAACGGATGGATAAACGGAACGAGTCAATCAATGCTTGGAAATGTACCTTCGCTGTGCTGTCTATGAAGATCCAAAGAAATGGAAGAATTGGCTAGCTCAAGCTGAGTTCTGGTACAACTCAACATTTCATACATCACTGTGTTATTCTCCTTTTCATGCATTGTATGGACATGATGCAAATCTGGGAATATTACCGCAGTCCTCCACCGAGAATATTTCATCTGTGTCAGAGAGGGTGGCTGAAATTCAGGCACAAGCTGTGGTCCTGAAGGAGCACTTGGCTCGAGCTCAAAACAAGATGAAAATGGTAGCTGACAAGAAACACAGGGACCATGAATATCAAGTGGGTGAGATGGTTCTACTGAAATTGCAACCTTATGCTCAATCTTCCTTGGTGAACAGACCGTTTCCTAAGCTAGCATTCAAATATTTCGGGCCATATAAAGTTGTGGAGAGAATTGGGAAGGCGGCATATTGATTGGACCTTCCAGAGGATAGTCTCATTCATCCTGTGTTCCATGTATCGCAGCTTAAACCTTTTCTACGAGACTATACGACTGTTTTCTCTTCACTGCCGACAGGAGCTGCACTGGATAAACAAGAGTTGGCGCCAGAAGAGATTTTGGAGCGTAGACTGGTCAAAGGAGGCAAGGCGGTGCCCCAAGTGCTCGTCAAGTGGTCTGCTTTACCAGCAACAGCAGCTACCTGGGAAGATTGGTACGTTCTCCTGAAGCGATTCCCTGACGTTCTTGCTGGAGGACCAGCAAGCGCTGGTGGGTGGGGGGGGGGAAGATGTCATGACCTCGAGGTCGACGACTAAGTGAAGCAAGAATGCGACGTTTTATGATTACGTTTTCTAGCTGGTGTTGTGTAATTTCATATTTACTGTTTTGTATGACTTGTGGGTCCTTGCGGCAGGGAGTGAGACCAGCTTAAGACTGTGCCGTGTACGAGGGGAAAGACACATCGAAAATTATCAAACTGAATAGAACAGCATCGGGGTTAAGGTCCTTCGTCCCTCCCCATCCGAATTCCGGTTTTGTAAATTCTCACGTCGGCATGACTCTCGCCGGCAACGGGGTTTATCAGAGCTTTTGACTTGCCAATGGACCAAGGGTCAAACGGTCGTCACCGCGCAGGGTGCTCGTGGCCCGCACACGTTTTCCCATCCCCATCCGGTGCCTTCCCATTCGGCCGTTCCTATCCTATCCGCCTCCAGCTGCCTGCTCCCCTTTCGCTACGCGCACCCGAGGAAGCCACACGGCCCGAAAAGCAGGGAGCAGAATAGAAAGCGCTCCCCCTCGTCCGGTCGGCCACTTCTCGCTGTCACTCGAGAGGCACCACCAGCTCCTCTACCTCCCAAAACGAACGAACAAAAAGAGGCCTCGCTTCCCTTCCCTACCCTGCTGCTGCTGCTGCTGCTGCTGCTGCTGCCGCCGCGCTGCGCCTATCCCCCCACCCGATCTTCCTCAGGTCAACCGCCAACCCTTCTCGCCGTGGTGCGACTCCGTCCGATGCCGCCGCCGCCGCTCCAAGCGCGCGACTACATCGGCCTCGGCGCCGCCGGGTCGTCCTCCTCGTCGTCGTCCTGCTCCGGCGTCGTCGAGGGGGCGGCGGGGCCGCACCTCGGGCTGCGGCTCGGGCTGCCGGGGTCGGAGTCCCCAGGCCGCGGCGCGGAGGCGGCGGAGCACGTCGACGCCGCGCTCACGCTCGGCCCCGCTCCTGCCAGGGGCGGTGGCGCCAAGCGCGGGTTCGCCGACTCCCTCGACCTTCCCGCGAAGCGGGATGCTGGTGCCCCTCCTGACGCTGCTGGAGACGTGAGCCGGGAGGAGAAGGGGGTGGCTGAAACTGCGGCGGGAGCTCCGCGGGCAGCCAAGTAAGTGGATGCTGCAGATAACTGGTTTCGATTTTAGCGTTAGGACAATTCGATTTCAGGCTACTAGTATATTAGCTCGTCATATAGGCCGAGTTTTGCCCTTGCTGTCGGAGGATTGTAGGTCGGTGTGCGATATGGCAGTTCGTTAGGTCTGTTATAACAGTATTGGTGATGCTTAGAAGTGGAGCAATTGAAACCTAAGAACAGAAGATGAGCAAATTTCCTGCTAATTTTAGTAAACATATACCAGGATCCTCGCACTTGAACCCATACATCTTGGTTGCAATGGAATATGTGGCGTGGCCTGTAGGCTTGGACATACTACATTCACGGGTCTTGTCACTTGTTGAATATTCCTTTTCATGTTATTTGGTGTGGCGTGAACTTATCTCTGGGAGGTTTATGTTCTAGGGCGCAAGTTGTTGGTTGGCCTCCTGTTCGGAGTTACCGAAAGAATACACTAGCTGCGAGTGCCACAAAGACAAAGGGGGAAGATGAAAGTAAGAGTGAGGCAGGATGCTGCTATGTTAAGGTCAGCATGGATGGAGCCCCATACCTAAGGAAGGTGGACCTTAAGACCTATTCAAGCTATGAGGATCTCTCGCTTGGTCTTGAGAAAATGTTCAGCTGCTTCATCAGTGGTATGTGCTTCTGTTTTATCTTAGTTCTTCTGGCACAATTCTTGATTTGCTATTCCCCATGTGGTTATGAACGTTATTCTGATGTACTCGCTCCATACTCTTTTGATAGTCTTAGGCTAGTCTCAGTGGGGGTTTCATGGATACAGGTACCTAGACTGGAAACTAGGTAACTGTGCCACAGAGGTTTCATGGTGATGAAACTCCCCTCACATCCCATGAAACTCCCCCTCCTAATTACCCTGTCATGTCAGCAAAAACTGATGATGTGGCAATGTATTTAATGCCCATGAAACTCCTATGAAACCTCCCATTGAGACTGGCCTTATTTCACCTTGACACAAAGACCAAGGAGAACAACCCTGCTTATCATCCAACGTTTTAACTGGGAACTCCTCGTTACGGGTGCTATTTATTGCCATGTCCCATACCAATAGCAAATAGGACTATCATTTATGAAAAGTTGAGTTTTTGAAATAGGACTATCAAAAGAGGATGGAGGGAGTATCGAACTAGTGTATCACCAGTACTTTTACAATTAGGAATAATGTTTTCTTCTTAAAGTCTTGAGGGGTCAATGGATGGTAGTTGTTGAAGGATGATGACTGCTACACTATTTTGACTAGTCATTGATTATCTCAGTCAACAATTGTTCAGTTCACGGGAGCAGAGGTAGAATGCCCTTTCAAAAGAAAAAAAGAGAGAAATAAATTCACATTGCTACCTACTTTCTAAATCTCTTCCCTACATAGTACATAGCAATGAAGCAAGTGACTAGTGGTTTTCTGTTTCCTTGAGCTTGAAATCTGTGCCTGTTCTGTTTTGACTGGTCTATGATTAGTATGTACATCAAGAAATAAGTATTGACTAAGATAGTAAGATTATCTAGAATGTCCTCTTTAAAAGAAGAGGGCTATAAAGCAAAGTTGCAAAGTATGTCCCAAATGTCTTATCCTCCTACAAGGTATAGAAAACAGACAGAAAATGGCAGTAAAGGTCAAAGACAAATGTTAACCTTCGATCACCCTGTGAACTTTAAACTGTGTTTATCATTTTTTTCGTAAAAATATCATATGTGTGTACATGAAACATATGTAGCCCTACTTAGGACCAATGCCTTCCTTTTTTACGTAAATATTGATGCTTCTTAAGTAAATGCATATGATTAAAAGTTGTGATATTACAGGTAAAAGCAGTTCAGGCAAGCCATCAAGAAGAGAGAGGCTTACTGATGGGTCTAGGGCTGATGCCCTTCAGGACCAAGAATATGTCCTTACTTACGAAGACAAAGATGCTGACTGGATGCTCGTTGGTGATCTGCCCTGGGAGTGAGTTCCTAACTTAGTTTGCTTTGAGATATTCATTCAGTTTCATTATCCAAATGATAGTTTCTGTTCATGCAACTGTAGTTAGGAATTGGGATTCAGATCTTAAAAAAACGATGGAAGTTGATATAATTTTATGGCAGCAGTCTAGACAAGTTGCAATTCGTTGAAACATACTTCATTTGAGAAAAACACTTTCCCTATACAACTTTCGGTTTTCCTTGTACAGTTTGTTATCCCCCTCCCCTCATCTCTGCTGTCTGTGATCCCTGACATGAATTGTTTGCAGTTTCCTTTCCTTTTTATCGCTTAACTAGCTATACATTTATTTACTAGTTATTTCTGATGATCGGTATATATATCTATATTTGGCCCTTTTGCAGCTTGTTCACCACAATTTGTCGGAAACTTAGAATCATGAGAGGTTCTGATGCTGCTGGCATGGGTATGTGTACACACTAGTGTTGATCCATCTTTGACTGTTTAAGACTTTGTTCGGCATTAAATTTTAAGTATTTTTTCTTGTTTACTATGATTTTGTTTGTCTTTGGTTGCATACTATGTTAGCTGCTGATCACTGGTACCTGTCCTTGTGTTAATTTAGAATAAACTAAACCATCCAATTTTAATATGATTGTCATGCGATACAAAAATCTGCGATAATAATAATGTTAAGGTACATGGGAAAAGTGTGGGCAGAGGATGTCACGACCAGACCTACAATTTGACACTGCTGTTGGTCTTTGGAAAAAAAGGGTTCCGAAACTACTATAATTTTGATACAGCAAATCATAGCACATACTTATTTGATGGCTACATCATTAATATGCTTGACTAATGACTTGGATGTAGCTCAACATAATTCTGATATTGCCTGAAAACTGCTTTTGGTTAAGACCAACTATTGTATGCTGGAATCAAGTACATTGAAGCTTTTTGGGAAAGATAATTGTATCTTGGACAATAATTCTCTCTCAGTATATGGCATCAGTGAACATTTGACGCTCATTCGTTTAACTGTTAATCTGTAGTAAATAAATACATCGCCTTCAGTTAACTGTTAATCTGTGCTCCCCTCCATCCCAAAATACTATTTGTTTTGGCTTTTCTAGATACATAGCTTTTGATATGCACCTTCATTACAATTTGTTGCTCCATATCTTCCTGCAGCTCCAAGATTACTGGAACAGATTGATCGCACCAAATAAGGTGTCTTGCCCTACATCATGAACGTAGCGACAGAATTTACGATAGCGCTGAAGGGAGCGATGTTTATCTGAATTGCTTCTGTTAAGTATTATTTCCACATGTGCAGTGAGATCTGTGGCCTACTGTAAGACGCCGATTTTGTCCACGAGGTTGTCATGTGTCAGTGTAGATGGTCGCTTTTGTCTGTGAAAGATCGAACCTGGTAGCTTACTGCTTCCTCTATGATACTTTCGTCAGTTTGCTTATATATTCGGAAGCTTGTACTTCGTATCGAAGAAGTAAGAAAACAAATTCCAATGTCGTCACATAAGAATTCTTAATGTACTGCGTTTTCAAGTCCATCAAATTATTTGGTGGGTCTAAAAATTCCTGACCACTCAGTCTGTAAATCAGCTCTGATATATGACCTTAATCCTTATAATGGTTAGTATAACGCTAGAGCGTTGAGATGGTGCTACATTTAATTCCTTTGCTGGATCTGAATCGTAAGATACAACATCTTGTGTGCAGGTAGTTCTATTGACGGAAATGTGCCTTTATTAATTTTTTACGGCTGCATTCACACGGGTTATGAAGGTCAAGGGAGCATGTGTTGTCGTGTTGACAGTGTGCAGGGTGAGCTACTGCGCTTGCATGCATTTTGCGATGCAGAGGCCGGTTTCTTCCGTTAGAATGAAAAAAAGTAGATCACCCCTGTTCTTCTGGAAGCCATTATCTTCGAATCCCTGATGTGAATGCCATGTTCTTGGATCTCTGATGCGAAAGCCAGGAGTCAGATTAGACTCCCTTTATAGAGTTGGAAATGGAAATTGTTTAATGTCCCCCGTCAATCAAAAGCATACCTATCAAAACAGGTTGGAATACGACTCCGGACGTGTTTAGTTTGAGAGGGTAGAAAAAAAAACTTTTTCTAGAAAACGTGTTCTGTAGGAGGGATCAATAGGAAATTTGAAAGGCATTAAAAAGGAACTTTTCTGGAAAATATGTTTTCTGGGAGGAATGAATAGTAAAGTAAAAAAAAAAAAATCTAAACACGACTTCAATGAACTTGGCATCGGCTTTAGCTTTGGCATCATTCGTTTCTTTAAGCTCTGAGACTTTGTTTTCTCAAGTCGCTCAACCTTTTTGTCAAGAGAATGTTTTGTCAAAGCATCCTCTGGAACAATATTGCGGAGGTTCTCAACAAGTAGTTCATTTGCTTTATATGATTTTTCAAGCTGTTGGAAGCTATTTAATGCGCGTTCAGCTGTTTCAACATACTTGTCCATTTTGCCTTCGAGTTCTTTCACGAGCAAGCGGAGTTGAGAAATCTCTTTTTCTTTGGAAATGGCTTCGAGTTCCATAAGCTTAGCTTGTTTTACGCTTTTTTCTTTATTAAGAGCAGCCTGTGAAATGAGTAAATTAAGCACAAGGATACAAAGAAATATCTTAGGCCATGTTCAGATTTCTAATTTCCACTATTCATTCTAACTTTTCACTATTCCTCCCTCACAAAACACGTTTTCCAGCTAATGCTACAGTGTTTTTTCCTACAATCTAAACACACCCTTATGCTCAATGAATTTAAGGTTCAGGGATCTCAAAAACCTTGTAACATGTTGTGGTACTGAGCATGCTTAACTCTCGAAACCCCATACATCCAAGGGAATTTTTGAAGCCTGAGTAAGGAAAAAGAAATAAAACGAAATCAAGTCTGGGCGGTACATAATTGCGATGGAAGTAGTTAAAGTAATCTTTTTTCCTTTTTAACCTTCGTGGGCAAAAGGAATCAAGGGAGGAATTGTTGTAATATTATAGAGATAAGAGACATGCTTTCATATTTAATAAATACAATAAAGTAAATAACAATTCCGTAAATGACAAGTACATTCCTAGATGATATACATGTTCATAGATTATATACATGAATAGAATAAATTCTAATGCCCGTACACATATTACAATTCCATTCGTGTTCATATGAAAATCCTTAAACATATAAAGTAGATGAAGTAGGCAGATAAAATACAAAGAATATAGAAATTCTTTTCATATTTTACTCTCAGACAGCGGGTTGCTATTCTAGATAGCCGTCCAACACCAAGGTGATTTACATCCTTGACTAGTGTGACAGTTCTACTCAAAAATCACAGAATTCAACAAGTTTTTTTATCTAAAATTGAATCTAGTCTCAATTACTGAAACTGCAGCCTCAATTACTAACCAGGAACAAAACGCCGAGGGGTTCACAGGCAACTTACGATTCCGTAATCCAGTAATATTACTAGCTAACAGAACTACAACTAGTAATTAGAGGTAATTCAGTAATGGCGCTAGTAATTTAGTAATTCCTGCTACTGCAACTAGTAAACAGAGACTAATAAATCCACAGCAGAGGCTACGAAGAGCCAATAATCAGGATTGAATGAAACAAGATTAGACAAAGAACAATCCTATCAATTCTATGAACTGTCACACTAATTTCTCACTACACTGCTTATCATCATCGAGTATCAAATCCGCCCATCAAATTTGCAATCACACCCAAGCATAAATACTAGCAGATTGCACAAATAAATAAATACTTGAACAACCGAGAAAGGCAATGGGAAACTCACAGCACGTAGATCAACTACGTGGGAAGATAAACTCAGCGAACCGAGGTTCTGTCCCAGAAAACCAACTTCCACCGCTCACGTCCGAGTCGTCGAAGGCGGTGGGTTGACGGAGATACTGAGCCGGCGTCGATGCCGAGGGGAACGTCACCGGCAGCGACCCGAGAAGAAGATGAACGCCGCACAACAGGGGACTCAGTCACCAGGCCACGGCGGACACCGAACGGAGTACAGACAGCAGTACGGCACCACACAGGCGTGGCACTGCAGCTGTACAAATCCCCTCACCAGAGAACTCTCAAACGCAGCTCCGGCGACCACCAGAGAGAGGGGATCAGAGGAGCAGCCAGCAGAGAGTGGATCTGAGAGAGGAGTAAAACTCAAGTGTTTAGAGGAAGAGAGACTTCTCCAAATACGTAGGTGAGGAGGAGCAGCAGCCGCTCGTGCTTGGCCCCACGCGCCCCCGAGACTCGGAGCTCCGTTGGGCGCCACCAGCGCCGCCGCCGCGCATCTCGTTCGCGAGCGACTCGCGCGTGCGAGCGTTGACGAGCAGCGGAAGGGATAGCGCTTATCCCTTCCGTGCGTGCTGCTGGCTGTTGGGCTGCTTGGTCCTTTGGGCCTTGTAGTGGCCCAGCGAGCCACCCTCTTTTTTTTAATCCATCAATTAATAGGGAAAGACCCATTATGGATAACAGGAATGGGATCACGCGCCGGTGACGACGTCCCAGGACGAAAGGTCTTCCTCGTGAGTCATGACCTGGAAGAGGATAGTTCAAATTTGGCGGATTCTATATTCCGGAGCAGAGTTATAACCAATCCGGAGCAGAGTTATAGCCATATTGAAATTGCATATACTGAATTAAATTGAAGGATTGTCCGAACTGATTGCAAGATGAGCAGCTTCTTGGTTCACCTCTGTCCATCGGACCGGCGCTGCTGCAGCTCGTGGTCGAGGTCCCGCTGCCATGTATGACGATGGTGGTGGCCGAGGTGGATGACGAAGGAGGTGAAGGAACAACGGGTGTCGTCATGTCGAGGTGGCGCTTGGCTCGGCCGGACGAGGCAAAGGCGAGCCGTCGCGGTGTCGTTGTGACTTGTGAGGCCACTTCAGCCGCAGCTCTTTCCGCGTGGCAGGCCGAACTTCTGTTGGGCTGAGGCCCAGCGCGAGGAAGGGTGGACCCGCGTGGGACCTTGTCGTCGTTGGATCTCAACGAACGATGGAGATGTGGTGGCTGCAGACAACAGTCAAGAAGCCGTTTCCCTCCTTCGCTACCCCAGGCCGCCGCTCTCGCCGCTGTCGGCCCGTGCGGTGCGGCGCCGTCCAGTCCTCCACGCTCCCCTCGCCAGCTTCAGCTCGAGCCCAGCTGGTGTGGCAGCACCCTCCCTTCCACCGACACGACAGGGCGAGTTGCGCTGCCCGTTGTTCATCGAGCGACGGGGCTTCGCCGGCGACGAACATCCGACAGGGGTATGCCTGCCTATTCCCCTCCCTTCCCATCCCGCTGCACGAAATCAAACACTCAAATCCAGATCATCCTTGCAAAGATTTTTGGGAATTCTGTAGCTGAAGCTCGTCCACCGTGTGGAGAGAGAGCTTGAAGATGATGAACCAGCACAGAGAGGAGGATGCCTTGAGAGGCCAGGCGGTCAAAAACCAGAAGGTGCTGACCCACCTGCTTCGCTTTTATCTGCTAACTCGACAGCTTTGCATCATGGTGTGCTAGTCTGCTAGATATGTTTGCTTTCGGAATCATTACCTTTCTTTGTGTTATGTTCTCTGAAGGCTATATGGGACAAGACCCTGGAGATGAGATTCTTGCTGCAGAAGGCTTTTTCCACGTCTAATAAGCTTCCCCAGGTCTTACTCCCTGATTGCCACAGCGGGCATCTTCATGGCTTTTCCGTATTGTCTCCCTCTCTGATGCAGGATTGCCAGTAGGTTGAATTCTAAGCTCAAATTATTTTCTGATTGTGCTCTTGCAGGAACCAATCAAGACAAGTTTTTGCAATCATGATAAGGAGATAGAGCAAGCCTACGAGGACCTGTTGGATTCGTCAAAACAGACTCTGGGTAGCATGATGGAACTGCAGGAGGTCTGATCAGTTGTGTATATCATTGTTCTTTTGATGCTATGGTTTTTGCTCACTATGATTAATGGATTTCTTACTGTACTTAGCCTCTGAAACTACATATAGGCTTTGCTGGAAAGTAATCAAGCCACGAAGGATGCCAATGGTATTGCTATTTTCCATCCAGGTTCTTGTTTTGATGTAAAACATGCCATCTATATATGTTCATAATTCTTGACTTGATGCCAGAAAATCCTTCTGCCTCAAATGGAGAGGATGACGAGTGGTTAGGAGTACAAAGATTGCAGAAAAGGTAAAGTTTGCATTAGAAATAACTAGCCATCAGTGCTTGAATTGGACTGTGAGTTTCTATGTGTTTATTAACTTCAAGTGAACTTTTTATTATAATACCATTAGAAGTGTCCAGTTTTATACTTGTATGTATATCAGGTCCTGGTAGTCGGGATTCCTTTTTATGTGCAATTAAACTCTTCTCTAGCCTCCTAATACATCTTATTTTTATCTTTTACAAACCAAACTCTGATATAGACAGTGTGGTAAGTAGTAGCCAACTTACCTCATGCAGAAATTGAAATAGAAACCTGTATATTGATTACATTAAGCTACTTTTATGATTTGGCTTAGATTGAGTTACTGCCCTGGTCTCGGCTGTTCTTGCCTGTAGCCTGAGATTGTTATATGAGTCTCAGCCATAAAATTGAAGTGCCGTTGTGCCGGTTGCCAGGTATTCCATTTAATGTGAAGTTATTGGCTGTCCAGCAAGCTAATTACTTTTTTACAGTCGAGTCAATAGGTTTCCTCATAGTTGTAGTTGTTGGTGTCCGTTTCTTTGTGAAGACTGGTGATAGGAAAGGCATGCAACAAAGACCTTGCTTGTAAACTAGAGTCTATAGTGACTTAGTGAAAATAATTTAAATCATATTTATTCTTCTTAGCCATGTTTGAAATGGATGGAAGCAATGCTAAGCTATTCACTTATGTAGCGCAAATAGAGTAATGTGACATCTTTTATTAAGGTGCTTAGACTTACTAATTGATCGATTTCTCTAACACAGTTTCTTGTGATTTCATTCTGGGAGAATCTCTTTCTTTCCCGAGGATCACTAGTGACCAGCAATCAGTATATTGATTTTGTGTCTATCAATATATTTGGATGTCTAGAAAGTATATTAGTTTTGGGATCAATATAGTCATCCTATATGTGAATTTTACGTTGTGCTAACATCCTTTAAGAAAATATACTGGTTCCACAACATTGGATTCAGTGATGCGCAAATATATAAGGCAATACACATGAAGAAAACGTACAGTTAGATCGTTAAGGATGCATTGCCATAATATGAGTGGGAAACCACAGGTCCCTATAGTTATATATGCTTGCTAACTTTCAGCTTGCATTTACACTTATGTGGCTTGGTGTTTTGGTGCTTGTTTTTATGTACACATACAGAATGAACCTGAGTTTGATAAATTGTTTGTATACAGGATAACAACGTTTAGAGATACTGAGATAGATAAATGGCAGAGGAAAATACAGGTGACGACGGGTGCTGCTGCACTGAAAGGAAAGCTAAATGCATTTAATCAGGTTGCCTGAATATTTATTTAGCTACTTTGGGTAATTTTACAAGTCTAAATCTAAAGTTTCTACTCTTTCTCCTTGTATGAGTACAGAACATAAGTGGCCAAGTTGCTGGTTACATGAGAGATCCAAGCCGAATTATTAACAGGATGTACTTGAGCAAGACTACTGTTGGTGTATTTGGAGAGGTATTTTAGATGCATCTATCTTTAAGGACCACCAATCGTATTTGTGCACCTCACCTCATTAGCTATTACAGTACAATGTAACTCTTGCGATTTATATTTTCAGGATACAGGAGAACCTGGAGTAGCTGAGGAGGTTTGAGCATTTTTCTTGTTCTCTTGATATTCTTTCGAACCTATCCGCGTCTCCTTGAATTTACTGAAATTTTACACTGTGTGGTTCCATCGAGATGAAATTTCTCTTTTTTTAGCCTTAGTTATTTATCTGTCACAAAAAAATATCAGAATGTTTTGTTTATAGGATACACATGTGGTCTTCTTGGCCTCATTTCTTCTCCTTGCTGTGACTTAGGAGGGCACTGTGGAAGGCGATCCTGAACTTATCGATGATTCTGAGTTTTATCAACAACTTCTCAAGGAGTTTCTTGACTCATGTGATAAAGGAGCATCAGGTTAGTTCATTTATATTTACCTGCACACGCCTGCCCGGACAATAGCCATTAAATTCTCAGATACTGTTGGTAGAAAGAATGCTCCGTCAGCCCTGTTGTCCAGCAGATCAGTCTAAAATTCTGTTGCAATTTGAATTAGTTATCTTCAATCCAACTTGTCTGGGTTTTATATCTATCTCAGTGTGCACAATTCTGTAGAAAGGCGCAATTTTCTTTTGAGAAACTTCTAATTTCATTGAAGTGTTCATAAACTTATACTGTCAAGCACTGTTTAATGTATGCAGAGTCCGCATTTTATGATCTCCAAAAGCAGAAGGTGAAAAAGAGAAAGATTGTTGATCGCCGCGCTTCAAAGAGCAGAAAGATAAGGTGTGGTCTCAATTCTCTTCTGCTTGTTGCCTGTCATATAATTTGTCCAACTTGTTTAACTTATCTTTTGATTTCCCCCCCTTTTTTTTGGACTTGTTCAGGTATCATCTTCATGAGAAGATCACTAATTTCATGGCCCCAGTACCCACGGCTCTTCCTCCAATGGCGCCAAAGTTATTTGAAAATTTATTTGGCACGAGCAACTAGATTCACCAAAGCCTGAATTCTAGTTTCGAACTTCAACGTGTAGCATTTTGTAGTTTTAAAATGGTAGCATGTATTGTGTTCTGTGAACTATGAATGGAACGTTTCGGTTTTGTGCGCCGAGCAAATGTAATTTAAGCCTGCCATTTAAATGAGCATTTGGGCCCAACGAGTGCAATGGGCGGGCTTGCAGCGCAATTACAGTGTTAGCTAAATTTGGAAGCTGTGCATTTTCTGGAAATCGTATCTTCAAGATAGATCGTGTTTAACTATGCTCCCTGTGTCCACAAGCAGCTGACATGCAGTTTTTGTCCATTACTCTTGTTTTTATAATTCTATATATTTTTAAATAAAAAAATATGTTGTAACATAAACTCATTCTAGTTACAAGCAAGCAACCCAATCTTTATTTGTTGCACAGACAAAGTCGATGCAAAGAGTCAGGTCATGGGAGCTTCCGCTTCCTGAGCTTGACCTGGGCGCCATGCTCCGGCCTGAGCAGCGGGAGGGGAAGGGCGCGTGCGAGTAGGACGGCGAGAGCTCGAGCTCGAAGCTCCGAAGGATCATGGCGAGCCCCATCTTGGCCTCGAGCAGCGCGAAGCTCTGGCCGTTGCAGGTCCTCGGCCCGCCGCCGAAGGGGAAGAACGCCGCCCTGGCGATCCCCTGCGCGAGCCTGAACTCGTAGGCGTCCTCCCCCCACACGTTCCTGTCGTGGTGGATGCACAGCAGCGGCAGCATCAGCATCACCCCCGCCCGGTACCTCACGCCGCGGAGCTCCATCGGCTTGTACGTCCGGCCCGGCAGCGGCGTGTACAGCCTCAGCACCTCGTACAGCACCATCGTCGCCTGCAATGCAATCAGTCGGCGAAAGCGAAATGGGAAAAGCTCACGATTTTGAGGCGGCTGAGGCCGTCGTAATCCGGTGGCGTTCCGCTGGCGAAGACGAGGAGCACCTCCTCTCTGGCGCGCTGCCCTCCATGATTGTTGTTCGATCAGGAAGGACGACGCTGCGGCGAGGGAGGAGAGGATCGGAATTGATGCGAGGAGGAGTGGGGGCTCCGCGGCAACCGGACCACCAGGCGCAACGATCGAGGGACCAACGGCAGCCCGGGAGGCAGGAGAGGACCACCGCGAGCTCGACGTCACATGGGCCGCGCTCCGGCTGCGGCCTCGCCTCGACCAACCTGACCAACCAAGCCGTATCGCTTCAGGAACCGGAGCCGGATCGATCGGGCTGGGTCACGTAACATGTCGCGAGCCATCATGAATGCCCTCGCGCGAGCTCACTCACGTCACGTGCTGCCCCGGTACGCCGCCGAACGAGCCGATGCCGATGCCGATGCGGCACCGTAGCGGTGGTGGGCGACGGCGACGGAACGCGGCCAGTTGCGTCCGTCTCGCGCCACGGACGGACAGCCCCCAGTGGCCGGGCACCCGCCGGTCACATGGGCCGCGGGGCCCCCCTCTGCCTGCCCGTCCCCGTCCGGTGCATGCCGTTGCCATGCCGGTGCAGTGCGCGCGCGCGCGGCCCCATCATTCATCGGCCGGGACAGGAGTGTCGTATCGATCGATCGATCCGAGCCATGTTTGGACGCGCTTGGACGGGAGGGAGGCTCTACTAACGTGACAGCAGAATAGACTTGCAGTTATGGATGTCACGCGCACGTACATGCGGCCATGCCCTTAAATGAACACTCGGGGGGGGGGGGGGGCGCTGTGACAAGCGGGGAGGGCTTTAAACGAACACATGAACTATGCCATGCATGGAGGCATGGTCCCCGCGTGCGCGCGCAGTCTTTCCCCTGCTCCATGTCTACGCTGTGGTTCCAGCACTAGTTTCCCGTTGGAGAGCCTGGCTATCGTCTTGTGGATCGATCGAGGAGTTGTTGTGGGCGCAGCACACGCACAAGGCATGTCTACGTCTCTCAAACTTGGGCCATGTTCAGATTCCCAACTATTTACTATTCATTCTAATTTTTCACTATTCATTTCAACTTTTCACTATTCCTCCCTCACAAAAACACGTTTTTCAGCGAATGCTACAGTGTTTTTCTTATGCTAGAGTGCTTTTTTCCTACGATCTAAACATTATGCTTCGTTCATGCTGCTACAGTAGCGGTTTTATTTCCCATTTATCCTGTCGTCTACGCCGCAAATCCATCACTGACACCCTTTGAATGGTGTCTTTAGCCACGTGGCAGATCAAACACCGATTGTTTCTTCCTTGACATTTGGATATTCGTTCTCTCTCCTCCCGTGCCCCACGTACGTCGATCCACGACCGAGGATTTTCTTCTCCGTCCGTTTGCCAAAAGGTTATTAGGGTTTTTGTTTTAGGGTTCGACAGTGGTTATTGCAGCAGCGCCGCAGCTGTAACATGCACTGCAGGGCCCAAATTCAGCAGCAAGTTCAAACATCGATTGTTATCTCTCCTCCCTTGCCACACGTGACACGTCGATCCATGGCCTGATGGCCAAGACTTGTTCCCCATTTGCCACAAGTTTAAGGTTTGGTTCGACAGTGACTATTGCAGCTGCAATCTGCACTGCAGGCCCAGCATGCAGCAAGTTCCTGATGGGGCGTCAGCAGCTGCTGCAATCGCTTGGGAACAAACAGCCTGTAAAAGAGTGTTTTCACTGTTGCTGCTGCTGCTCAAGGTTGAAGACGAATGTCACCCGTCCGACATTCATCATGTGACCGGCTAATCTCGTCCCGTCGCCCCGATCCAGTGCTCGGTATAGTCGCTAGCGTGGGCATGTTCATTGTACATACGTGCCTCGACGCCCCTCTTCTGTACCAGGATACTGGACGCCGACGCCATCCCATTCTCACTCGTCACTACACATCTCTCTGTACGGGCAACGCACGAACAACCAAATCAGTAGCATAGCACCCCATTTTCTCGCTGTCTCGTTGGCCTTCTCGTAGTACAGTAGTACGCAAACACAAGGGCATCCAATCCAATCCATGACCGCTGTCCTTGTCTTCCACAAAGTGCCGCTTCCTTCTTCCCCCGGGGGCCAATAATTCAGCAGCCGGGCCGGCGGGCGCGATGTGGATCGGCGGATGGATGGGGCGATCCGGAACGTGCGGCAGCGCGCGCGAGTGCGGGCCGTACGCCCGCGCAGGCACGGATCGCTATCACTCCGGCGTCCCCCCGCCCCCCCTGGCGCCGTAAGGGTGTGTTTAGATTGTAGGAAAAAACACTGTAGCATAAGAAAAACACTGTAGCATTCGTTGGGAAACGTGTTTTGTGAGGGAGGAATAGTGAAAAGTTGGAATGAATAGTGAAAAGTTAGAATAAATAGTGAATAGTTGGAAATCTGAACATGGCCTAAGATTCATGTCATGCAGTGACACACGCAAGCAGACTGCCGGAGGCAGGGCCGGGCAGAGCGGCGCCAATCAAGCCGTGTTTAGTTCTCGTTTTCCAAAAAATTCCTTTAACTACTTTCAACCTTCCTATTCATCACTCTCACAAAACAAGCCTTTTTCTTTTTCTCCCCAACCAACTGAACACACCCGAACGAGTCGGGAGCGAATCGAAAGGGCACACCGGCACAGCAAAGGCTACGGCGATCGCTGCCGTCTGCGCCGCACATGCCATGGGGATGCTTGCCCCATATGGGTACCCTGACCCCGGCGGCAGCCTTGCTGATCGCCCTGCCTGTCCCCTTTTGATCCCAGTAAAACGTTACAACCATCCCCCGCTTAGCTTAACACACTGTTCATGCCGTTCGTCTCCTTTTTTTTACCGCGCCGTTAACGCCACCGCCGCCGTACACGTGCTGTGCGCGAGCTACATAAACGAGCCACCGGGCTGGCGGCACAGCGGCAGCTCAGCTTGAGTGGCTGCGCACAGCATCCGCTCGACAGCGCAGCGCGCGCGGGTAATCAGAGTCACAGAGCACGAGCATTCAATTCACTCGGGCCGGCCGGCCAGCCACCACCGCGGCTATCTCGGCCTCCATATCATCAGCCTAGCTCTGGGCAAAGCTCTCGGCGATCCTCCATATCATCAACTCTCCATCTGCTCTGCTCTGCTTGGCTCGGTGGTGGCGTCGTGAGATGAGCCGCGCGGCGCAGACGGGTGCGGGCGGAGGCGGCGCGGCGAGGCTCAAGGCGTCGCCGCGGGCGCTCTTCTCCTGCGGGATCTTCAGCACCTGCACGCACCCCGCGCTCAGCCCCACGGCGACGCCCAACAACAATGTGGCGCCGGGGAGCAGCGGTGGCATCAAGGGCGTCGCCGGTGGCTCGGCCACGCCTCGCGCCGCCGAGGCGTCCGCGTCGCCGGTGGTTGAGGAGGCGGCGACGACGACGCCACCGCCGCAGCAGCAGCGGCAGCACTACCACCACCAGAGGGGGCAGAGGAACGTCGTCGGGCCCTCCTCGTCGTCGTCTTCGTCCTCCTCGTCGGCGTCGCAGAGCTTCACGCAGTGGAGGCTGCCGGTGCACCACCCGCCGCAGGCTTCGGCGTCCGCGTCCGCTTCGGCGTCGGCGAGCGGGGGGGACGCGCTGCTGAGCGCGGAGGAGAAGTTTGCGGCGGGGGAGACGGTGGCGGCGCTGCGGGCGGTGGAGCGGGAGACGGAATCGGCGGCGAGGCCCGTCCCGCCGGGGGTCGTCGCCGGGGTGGTCGCCGCGGTGCGTGAGCCGGCGACGGCGAGGCTGGCCGCCAAGGTCCTTCTCGTCGTGCTGCTGGAGGAAGGGAACAGGGAGGCCGCCGTGGAGGCCGGCGCGGCTTCGGCGGCCGTGGAGGCGGTGGCGGCGTCCGGGCCCGCCGGCGCCACGGCGGAGCGCGCCCTGGCTGCGCTCGAGCTCCTCTGCACGGCGCCCGGCGGCGCCGCTGCCGTGCGGAGGGAGGCCCTCGCGGCGCCCGTCCTGGCGCGGGCGGTGGAAGGGATGACCGGCCGCGGCCGGGAGTGCGCCATCGGCGTCCTCGCCGCCATCTATGGAGGAGGCGGAGAGGAGGAGGACGGAGCGGAGTCGCCACCGCCACCGGAGGTGGTCAAGGCGGTGGTGGCGGCGATGCAGGGCGAGTGCAGCGCGCGCGGGCGTCGCAAGGGCGCGCAGCTCCTGCGGGCGCTGCAGGAGGCCGGCCGCCTCGGGCTCGCGTGGGACGGCGTCGGTGATCACTGACCGTCACGGACGGGGCCCACCTGCCAGCCAGCCACCCGGCAGCGCGCTCCCTCGACCGACACGCGGGGCCCGCGTCGCCAGGGATGGATTCCGGGGGCAATGCAATGGATTTGGTAGCTGCAGTGGGTGGGGCCGAGGCTACTGAAGGTGGGCCCGGGGGTGAAGAGACGGGCAGGAGAGCAGTGACTTGGCTTTGGTTGATGATGACGGAGGAAACGGTCGGTGGGGTGATTGATTTGTGGTGGTCACCTTTTGTAGCCTCCTCTGTGATTTGTACCTTCTTTTCTCGTGACAATTTATCGCTTCCATGACGCGCCTGGCCCACGCTATTGCTGCTGCCTGATGGTATTCAGAGTCCTGCTCTAAACTAAGCACATTTCAACTTTTGATGACACTAGTCATCGTTTGCATGAACCATCTCATGTGCTGTTCCTGTTCCATTTTCTCATCTGTATACACGTCTTCAGTAGTGGCCATCCAGGAGGAGCAGGACAAGCAACAACAACTTAGCCGCCGTCTATTTTTGTGCATCAGACAACGTGTGCACGCAACGCAACTCCTACACAGCATGCCTCGTTGCCACTGAACAACAGGGTTGCTGGTCGGCTCGCAACAGTATGCCGCAAATTGTACAGTGGAAGTCTGGTGGACAGGGCAAAGTGACCCATTCCCAAAGCCCAATTTTCTTCTGCTAGCCAAGCACACAGCAGAGCCAGAGTGCCGGGCAGCTCCTTTCTCGGCAAGGATTCAAGGATTCACCAACAATGATGAAGCGATTCGGTGGCGACTGGCAAAGGCTGTTAATCCAACACCCTCTTTATCCAGCCGCGGCCAACCCTGCCAGTGCCATGCCTTTGCCGGTCTCGGTCTGGTCTGCCCATCTCTCTCGCTTTCGCATCTGCTTTTCCAACCAGGCCAGGCCGCACACCGCCGGAGTTGACTTGCTTCCGTTCTGTCCGGCCCTGAAAGACTGACTACCGACTCACTGGCTGACTGGGCTCAGTTGACGAGACTGTGGTAGTGTGCGTGTGACGTCCACGACTCTTTTACAGAGGGACCCATGGGTCCCGGCCCACCAAGGCCACATCGCCCCCGGCTGGCGAGTGGCGACACCTTCCCCCCTTCCCTACCTTCTGTGCAGCCGTGTTTAGTTCCAAAAGATCTTTTGGCCTCTACTATTTATCTCTCTCAAAAATACGTTTATCAGAAAAGTTATTTTTTTAACTCCTTTCAACTTTCCTATTCATCCCTCTCACAGAACACGTTTCTCAGAAAAAGATTTTTTTCTCGCCTCCCAACTAAACACATCCAAATCCTCTTGTTGCGCCTTTCATTGAGGCTAGTACACACACATCATCATCATCGCCCATGACGGAAAATGACCCGGTCCGTTCGATCGTTAAGGCCCAGGGCCCATGAAATAGCACACTTGTTTCATGGGCTGGTGGGCCTGTTTCGTTGCTCCGCGGCGTAGGAGCCTCGTCTCGTGTAGCGTTTTGTTTTCTTTCTTTAAGGAAGGAAGATTAGTTTTTGTTCTTCAGAGTTCAGAGAATCAGAGCTATGTGTTCAACGCGGCAACGTCAGCTGTTTCTACATGGATTCCGAACAGATAGATAAAAATCCTGACGCGATCGATGCCACGAGTGCATCGACGGATGGGTGACATAAAATAGCAGATAAAAGAGGCACGCATGGTTCCGCCACATCCCATCCATCTAGAAAAGAAATCGGTAACGCCATCCAGTGATACACGAAACGCTGCCATCAAGGCAACGGCATCAGGAGGACCTAGCATCATCACTGCATTAGTCAATGGCTCCATCAGTCACCGTGACACTTGCTTGCCATCATCAACTTCCTTCCGTTTTTTTAATCCTCGATCGATTATGGTGGTGGTAGCAGACAAGTCGTGATTCCTTTCCTTTTAATTTTCTTCGTCTTTCCCCAAATTTCCCTCCCCTTGTTTTAACAATAATAAAAATCAAAGGATTAAAATCTCGAAGCTACTTGACTGATTATTAAGATAGAAATATATACACGGCGATTAGCGTGACAGCAAGTCATTAACCATGTGGCTTTTGTCAGCGGAAGATGTACGGCTTATCCGTGCCCACATGTATGTGCTTGTTATCAACTAATGCCATCTTAGATTTAGTAATGCTTAGAACGGTAGTCAGTTTGTCAAATGTTTTTTTTCCACTAGGGGCTAGGCCCGAATTTCATTATCAGGATAACAAAATTACAGAGTACGGGGGAAATATTTGCGAAACGAAACAAACTGCCCAGCCGGGCCAGGAGCATCGCTCAGGGATGCTTGGAACAGTCAAGCCAAAACTAGAGTTGGATAACATCTGAAACATCTACTGCGCAAAGAAAAGAAGAACTGAACCTAGCTAGCTGAAAGAGCAGCCCTACTCCCAACAAAATATTTTCTTCGAACATCACGTTGATAACAGCTTCATAGTCTTGAGTTTCTTCATCAGAGTAGCAGGATCACCCCCCGGTCTTCTGGAGGTGTTTGCTGCGTGTGGAACTGTAGTGCTGTGTTCTTGAGTGCTTCGGCTCCTTCCTCTTCCTCCTGATATCCTGTTGTTGAAGCTCTGCCCAATAAACAAGAAATGAGCTAACCATACAAATGATCTCGGTAGGAGATCTAATTTTCTTCTTATGAAATCAAATATTGTTCCTTGCTTTCCACAATGCCCAGCAAATTGCTGCAAGACCAGCCATATAAACTTTGTCACCACCAGGTAGGTATGTGTGGACCCAAACCCAAAATTGGGTAAAAGAGCAGGGTCGACAGGGGGCTCCTATGACTAGAGCTACCAGACTCCAAGTATATTTGGCCATTGGGCATTCAAAGAATAGGTGATTGATGGTTTCATGATCAGGGCAGAATCTACAGCGAGGGTCACCCTGCCAGTTTCTTCTAGTTAAATTGTCCTTAGTGAGAATAGCATTATTTTTTATAAGCCACATGAAAATTTTGATCTTCAGAGGGATCTTTGCTTTCCAGATTCTTTTATTTGGAGAGTTTATTTCAGTTCTACTGAACTGCTTGTACATTGATTTCACAGAGAAATGGCTGCTTGTACATTGATAATGTCAGTTTGTCAAATGTGAATAGAAATATACTACAATACAGTAGGAACAGATAACCGCGGCTTACAGGTTAAGACTAATAATTGCATATGTATGTAGGACCCAAACCAAAATAAATAATGAGAAATGGATTTCGTTCCTCTCTTTATCGTTCTTTACTATTTGGTGCTTCCACATTATCTCAGTAGTGCTCACGGGACCTGAACTGAATAATACAATTTTTCTAAGCTAACTTTTGCTCTCAGTGGGTTGAAAAGGCCTTTTCTTTTTTGTGCAGATGATATGCAAGCACGTACTGTGCTTGTCTATCCCAATCAGGTTAATAATCTAATAAGTTTGCTCTAGCCAGCCGGCCGTTTGTTGTATGATAGTAAAAGAAATAGCTTGATTATTATATCTAGATCTTGTTTCAGCTTTTCTGAACATCTAGGTCTGCCAGACTGATGTTTCTGAAGGTAGGAGGAGCTAGCCACTAGCCAGTGACGAAGCAATCCTTTCCAAAAAAAGAAAAGAAAAAAAACTGACGAAGCACTTCCACAGTCTCCGCTTTGGGGGTGAAAGCTGAAAGCAACAGTATTTTATTTAACGAAATCAGCCGCAATTAGTCTCGGAAAACTGCCGCACATGCAGCTAAACTATGGTAGGAGGAGCATCAAGCATGCACAGCGTGCTGCAGTTTTCTAACCAAATTATTGCTCAGCAGTCTTGAAAACGCCCCAACCAATTAACTATGGGGATCAGCTTGCCCTTTGCCCTTGAGAGTTAGTTGTTGTTCCCTTTAAGGAGTTTTGTGAGGATCGGATGCTGCAAATCTCGATAAACCCTTTTTAAAATTGGCATAGAAATTAGACCGGTCGACTAAGATAATCGTCGGCTGATGGATGATGATGCCATGTGTACGTCTAAATTCCAGTTTGCATGCGTGTTCTGATAAAGCTCAGCTGATGCTGCATTATCTCTTGAGATTTTCCAGCCTAGACTACTGTCAACAATTTCGATCAATCGATGCGTGTTATCATTGTCATAACCACACCAATGCAAGGCCGGAGATCCAGGCCGCACGTGGAACTTACTGAAATCTACGACCAGAACTGTAGCAACTAGCAAGTGGCAAATATGCTAGCTTAGAGATGCAGGTGACATATGCCAGAGTGTGTGGTTTGTGTTCGATCGAGGACGATCCTTTCCACCCACTCTGCGATCCCACCCACACCCCATGTCCGAGCCAGCTGAGTCTGATCCATGCAGCAACCAGCGAAGCTTCTGATTCCCGAGATCGCCGGGAAGATTTGCTCCCCATCTCGCCCTCCCCTCCAACCATTTCTAAATTGATTCGCCTCCGATACCTTTTAGATAATCGTACATGCTGTCATGTATCCTCATTAAACTAATCCATCATTATGCGTGTATGGCTTTGTTATTTTTATTGTCTTTTTGATTTGGCACTTGGAATTCTCTTCCATGTCTTTTCGCCAGTTGTCTGATTGTATATTGTTACTTTTTGTTCAGTTGTTATTGTATCATAAAATGGGATCCTGTATATATAAGCAGAGAGTTGGTAAATATACCAAGCAAGAAAACATCACCTCATACTATAGTCGAATTTCAAACTATCATTTCAAATTACTAAGGATTTGACATATCAACTTATCAAGTATCCTAAGGACCACCTTTTAGGGATGTATACATACTCATTTATCAGTTTGAATATGTACACATACCTAAAATAAGCATGCTCGTTAATTAATTTCTGTTATAGTTCTGCGATTTTTTTAGGATCTTGTAATTACTTAAGTTATTAGCGGTGCTTTTTAATTTGCTGACAAAGATCCCCCAGGATTGTCTCCGAGCCTATCAAAATCAAGGAGCAAAATTTAGTTGTTTTCTCCTTTTGTTTTTGTGATAATGTTTGTGCAGCACATGCGGTGCTGATTATCTGTGCGCTAGTGAGCCCATGCCACTACATGGATTAATAAACTAATAAATCCAATAAAATATTGAGGAAAATCTGCTGTCTCCTTTTAATTAATCGAGCTATTGGACGTGTAAGGCGATCTCTCCCTTTCACTTTAAGAGGCTTCTTTGCACCATCCATCTCCTCCTTTCTTTCTAGCACTCCCATTCCTTGGTCTTCTTCTAGGTCTACCCGTCTACACTCCAGCAACCAAGGGGATCCATGAGTGCAAGCAACTCCGGGTCTGGGGACAGCATGGAATGGGGAAGGGGAAGGTCATCTGGCTCTAGGAAGGGCAAGAAAAGCGCCAACAGCAGCTCCGACAAGCCGAGGCAGCCGCAGCGAGGGCTCGGCGTTGCGCAACTGGAGAAGATCAGGATACAAAGTGAGATGGCCGAGTACTTGCACCACCCTCTTGGCCAGCCTCCTCCGATCCACAGAACTGGTAGCTTCAACTTGGTAATCGTTCATATGCATATGTGATAATTTGATTGGGTAGTTTGTGGTTGCTAATACAGTCATATATAAACACCTGAAGTTCCTGATTTGATGTGATCATGATTGTGTATGTAATTGATTGACGGAGCAGGAAGAACCTCGGATGATGTCTCACTCGCTGCCATCGTCTCCATCCTCCCCCTTCCATGCTAACACCGGGGTTTCATCTTCGTACCCGATTCATCGTCCAAATCTTGCGGTACATGTGTTAAATGCGAGCGTTTATTTCAATAATACTTCAGTCTTCAACAAGTGCATTAACTATGTGTGATCATTCGAATAAGCTTATTATTACCACAACCTTGTATGGTTCTGCTATTTTTCCTGCTATCTAGAGTAATTTAGACACATACTACATGATTAACTGGGAGAAATATATATGGATCTTTTACTTTAATAGCTTAGTTGATTGCCATAGTGGAGAGCAGAATGGGATGATCAGAAAAGGCTAGCAACAAAAAAAAAGATGGTCTTGTTGTCCCGTTTCTTTTGGTGTTTTTGTTGCTTTTGCAAGTACTTCTCTAGCTACTACGAAAACAAGAATGCATCATATATTACTTTTGGGCCAAGGAATGATAGATCATGAAGCCTAAAAGATGAGCAGCATTGTTGCTTAGTATAATTAATCCTAGCACCAAAGATGATCAAGATAGTATCATTGCAGATCAAGAGATTTTATTCTGCCATGCACGTGATGGCCTTAGCCAGCTGGCTGGATATCTTACAGCGGCCTGGTGCGACCTAACCTCAATTATGTGTCTTGTACGTAGATGGCCTATGGAGAGAGATCAAGAGACATAAGATATGGTGCACTTCACACCAATCCCATCATCAGGTATGTAAAAGGGATCAAGGATTCATGTCTACCAGCTGAACTTGCATTGTGTGATCATATCAGAGAAGATCTAGACACTGATAATGCAGTAACATGTGAGCATGGATTTATTTCCGATATGTATCTTCAGGCCACCCAATTATCATAGAGCTATATATGGATCAGAAGCCCAGTATACCCATCCAAGCAACGTCACATTGCCTCTCTTCGAACCTGAGGTACGATACTTATATATATGTTTCATGTAACATATACATAGGCTACTAGTGTACAAAATATATAATTTCAGTTTTATCAATGACTTATTATTGAGTTATGTATACAACTTAAATTCTGCAGGAATCCATTTGCTTGAATAGACCATACGATTTAAATCAAACGGTGAACTCATCGGACTTAGATGATCAAGAGGTAGACCTTGAGCTCAAGCTATGATAAAAAAAAAATATGCTGGCCCTCGCTAGCTACTTCTCAGTTAAGCTATATATATGCAGCCTGATTGTTTGTGACACAAGAACTAAAGTGCTTGCAGTCTTGTTTGTAATGCATGCATGGATCGTATATAAGAAAAAGATATGCAGTGCACAATTCTTAAGTCACAGTGTGATAATGTGTAATTGATGAGTTACCGAGACGATCAAGAACCAGCTCAAATCGGTGGTGATGGCTAGCTAGTTAATTTTTACAATTCTTGTAAACATTGGTAGCATAGAACAATTGCTAGTTTTTCTCATCTGATGTTGCAAGCTAAACATGGATACGCGAGATGCAGTAGTGTTCATTCATCGGCAATGCTCAATTCAGAATAGAATATATTTGTGCAAGTATATTTGTGCCAGAATGTTTCTTGTAAAGAGAATTAGATAAATATAACTGCTAGCTAGCGATAATGATGCTGACAAATTTTCCATGATGGTGTCGAATTATACGTTTCGAGTACGACACATTGACAAGTTTATATTACCGCACATTTTCATCAAGACATACAGTCTGCATCCATCACAGGTATGTGCGGTTGTTGTACGTACTCTGAAGCTCGTGCTCGATCTCTCATCTAGCGGTACGTGGGATTTTTGGCATTGTGCCTGCTAGCTTGCACATGATGTGTTGATCGATCAGGATTTATTATTTCCTTACGTACAAGGCTTGCATTCGAATTTATATGTGCGTGCGCATCTACCATTTTGATAAGTCCCATATAGTACATAGTGCGTATCAAATGTTTTCATGAATGCATTATGCATATATATCGGATCACAATGTTTATACTCCCTGGTTCTTAATTATATGATATTTAGCCTAAACAATTAATTTGCTTGTCCTAAACATCATATATTCAAGAACATAGTTAGTATATGCAAGGCGGCATTTTTTATTATTGTTCAGAAAATTCATGTGGACTCTCTCTCTCTCTCCCTAAAAAAACATGAACTAGATTATTATTATGAAAAAGTCCATTTACTACCATGAGTAATCCACTCTGTCTTTTAACCACTTGGCCTAATCTACCTATTATTGAGATTTGTCTATCTCATTTGTCTGCATACTGGTTAGCTCTAAATGAACTTTATTTTGGGCTGACAGAGGAGACACCGCAACTTATGTTAGAAAAACTTTATATTAACATTTCAGGATTATTTTCATTATTTTCATGAGTATATTCTTTAACATATTCTTGTATTGGATCAGAGTCTATGTCTTGCGCTGTAAGTTACATATATATGTGTGTTTTCTCTTGGCCGCTTTTCCTCATACCATATATCAGGCACAAAGTATCTTTTTTTTGCGAATCACACAGTACAGACGCAGGCACTCATATATACGCACGCACACTTGCCCCTACAAACATACGCACGCAACCCTACCCCTATGAGCACCTCCGAAAGACTGGGCCGGCAAATCCTCCAAATTGACGAAGTCACCACAGGCGCCTCGCTATTGACGGGCACGTCGCCTACCACTGAAAGAATAGCGCCGGTTAAATCCTAGAATAAATCCAGGAAAATGCGAGCACCAGTGCCGAGTCGAGGACTCGAACCCTGGTGGGCTGGTTCCACCACAAGGAACCTTGCCAGCTGAGCTAGAGCTTAAATACTTCAAAATACAATTAGTTTGTACAACTGAGTAATAACCGGACCATTTGATGATCTCTGCTTGGGTATATATATATATGTGGTTGCCCTTGCCCAACATGTTGTAAGGTATCATTAGTTTCTCCTGTTTGTGATCTCTAGTGCAATCACGCACCCCTCACTCAATCTAAACAATCTTATGCTGGAAGTGTAATTTATCCTAAATTTTGTTTATTTATTAACAATATAATACGAATATGATAATAATGCATGCTTGGATTGATGAATAAATAAAAAATAAATGCTTCTTCTAGCTAGCTTTATCTAGGAAAAAGGCTGCAAGATCACTAAATCATGGTGATCCATTATACTAGTAACCTGACATTGATCGATATCAGGATATTGTCCTTCATGCTTGGCCTTTATTGTACATGTTCGATTGCGCTCGCGATAAATTTAGTGGCCATAGCCCATAGGGTATTATTGATTGGTGATTCGAGGCAGCGTTTTACGTACTGTACCTACTAGCTATACGTACCCTGTCATCAGTCTTCGGTATCTACGTGTGTCTGAATGTAGCGAGAAGGCTACGTACACAGTATAATCCAACGGCACACGATGACAGAATAAGCTTAGCTTACACGGAGATCTCAAGCTTTGCAAACCCCAAATCTCGAGCTGCAGTATTAATTAAACTAACTAACGATCAAACTAATCATCGCTTGCATGTGTCCCCCTGATTGAGATTTGAAAAGCGGCAAGGGACGACGCGCGCTCTCGCAACTTGCTCAAGAATAAACTAAGCTCTCATGTCGTCGATCGCAGCCGCCATATAAAAAAAGGTTTTAATTAATTCGATTCTGGATGATCATATGAATAATAGCACCAACATGATGCATATGTTTATGTGCTCCTAATCATGCAATTACGCGGTCTGGGACGACATTGCTGGCCCGCCTGTTGAGTCATGTCATGTTGCTAGACGTAGTACAAATTCCTGCTGGCCGTGCTGCTTGCTTTTTTGCAGGCTGCAGGCAAGTTGCAAAGGCTCGTCCTGTAGAGAGGACCCCCCGACGGACCGGGCCGATCCGGGTCTCTGCCGCCGAGCCATCTTACGAACGTGCATCGCATCGTTCTTGCATTTGCTGCAACAGCTGCACAAGTGCTTGTCCACGTACTCGACAAAATCCATAATTGTGCAATAGTTCTTTTCCCTGCAGATCCATCTTCGCATGTAGTAATTAAAAGAGCTTTGGTAAGAGCATCGTCTTCGGTGGGGGTCTTAAATGAGCCCCTACTCTAAATTTTAGGAGCTAAGCTAAAAAAAATAATCTCCAGTGGGGCTTCTATCCCCCTCCCATTTTGCATGCCCTCCCAAATTTCCCCTCAAGGCCCCTAGGTTTGGGAGCCTCCCATCCCCCTCCCAACCGTGGGTCCCACCACTTTTCTTTTATTTTTTTTCTCATTTTCTTTCTTCTCGTCGCGAGCCGCAGCCTCTCCTCGCGACCCTGACACCGCCGCCGCCGCCACACCAGACATCCGTACAAGCCCGGAGGTGCCGGATCTACGCCCATGGAGCACACATCGAGGGATGTGGCACCCCAAGCCTTCTCCTCGATGGCCGATGGGAGGGCTCCCTCGACCGATGGTCCGCGCCCTCCCCTGCCGGCGGCGGATCCCTCGGCGAAGCCACGGAGGTGGCCCTTCGTCGCACCACCTCCCCGAACGACCGCACCACCTCCCCGGACTACCGCGCCTCCTGCTCCCGAACAACCGCGCCTCTTCCTCGCGGCGGCGACCTACCAAGACCTCGCGGCGGCAGTCTACCTCGGCGCCAAGAAACACCGACGCGTCCTCCTCCTGGTGACGTCCTTCCTACTTGCCAAGGTTGGCGTCCTCCCTGCGTCAGCGGCGTCATACCTCGGTGCCAAGAAACGCCAGCACGTCCTCATCGAGGCGATCTCCTTCCTGCTAGCCAAGATTGGCGTCCTCCCTGCGTCAGCGGTGGCCTGCTATCTCACCAAGAAACGCTGCCGTCCGTGGCTCCTCCCGATGGCCTGCCTTCTCACCAAGAACAACCATTGTACGATGCTTCATTCAACACCGCCGCGGTCTGGAACGGCAGCGACGACCTCAGCCCAGTATCCGACTGGACGCCCGACTACTCTAATGTAAGCTCATTGAAAGATATTTGCGACTATGCATACATTGGAATAGCTAATCAAAGAATCATTGCAACAAAGCACTGTAAAATGGTTTGTTCTGCATATAAATTTTGTTGAGTGAGGGTAGCTAGAGGAGCAAAATGTTCACCATGAAGTTTCTGCTGGACGCCGTAATAAAAACATAGGGTAATAAAAAATGCAACATAGCAGTTTGATATACCATGTAATTGGAATGCAAGAGGTTTTTTTTTTTTGGAGAATGTGGATTGTATTTTAGCCAAGTATTGCTTTGTTTGAAAAGGTAAGCATTTTAGCCAAGACGGTTTATAGCAATATCTGTGTGGATTGGAAATGTGAATGAATCAATATTTATGCATAGCCCTTGTGATATGTAAAAATGAAACATGAAACTGTTAGTTCTGCTATATAGACCAAATGATTAAAACCATCCATTTTTTTTGATAAACTAAGCTCACATAACACATGTGTCTACTTTCACCAGTCAATACTGCATATTATTTAGCGAGCAGTCTGAGATGCTGACAGTCACAGCATTATTTATTTCATTTGGTGCTTAGATCTATCCAATAGTTCCATCTAATCTTGATGTCTGTAGGAAGAACCAAGGACAAATATAATAGCTCTCTTAAAGAGCAGTATCCTTTGGCTTATGTATGGCTTCATAGGAGACGACCTGATGTTATTGCAGTACAGGAATATCTGAACATCCGTCAGATGTTTAATTCAATCGATGATATATGCTAGAGCCTAGAGCTCCAGATGGATGAGATGATCTTGATTATGGAGGTTTTAATTGAGTTTTCACTAGTCAATATACCTAAAAGAATAATCATGAGCACTGATAGGATCAACAACAACAACATAGCCTTTAGTCCCAAGCGAGTTGGGGTAGGCTAGAGATGAAACCCAAGAAACAAAGCTCAAGGCTCAGGAACATTGATAGCTATTCTCCAAGCGCTCCTATCGAAAGCTACCTCTTTGGAAATACTCCACTCCTTAAGATCTCTATTTACCGCTTCGTCCCAAGTCAATCTAGGTCTACCTCTACCTCTCTTTATATTATTGGCCCGCTCTAGGACCCCAATACGCACCGGCGCCTCAGGGGCCTCCGTTGGACATGTCCAAACCATCTCAGCCGATGTTGGATCAATTTCTCCTCAATGGGTGCCACCCCGACCTTCTCTAGAATGTCTTCATTCCGAACTCTATCCCTTCTTGTGTACCCGCAAAACCATTGCAACATCTGCATCTCTGCTACACTTAGTTGCTGGACATGTCGCCTTTTAGTAGGCCAACATTCCGCCCCGTACAACATCGCCGGTCGAACCGCCGTCCTATAGAACTTCCCCTTCAGCTTTTGTGGCACCCTCCGATCACAGAGGACGCCAGAGGCTTGACGCCACTTCATCCAGCCTGCTGCGATTCTATGCTTAACATCTTCATCAATGTCGCCATCCTGTTGCAACATCGATCCTAAATACCGAAAAGTATCCTTTTGGGGCACCACCTGTCCGTCGAGGTTAATGTCTCCATCCTCGTGCCTAGTCCCACTAAAATTGCACATCATGTACTCAGTCTTGGTCCTGCTAAGTCTGAACCCCTTCGACTCTAATGTGCGTCTCCATATCTCTAGCTTCTCATTAACACCTTCCCTACTCTCATCGACTAGCACCACATCATCAGCAAAGAGCATGCACCAAGGGATATCCCCTTGTATATCCCTAGTGACCTCATCCATCACCAAAGCAAACAGATAAGGGCTCAATGCTGACCCTTGATGTAGGCCTATCCTAATAGGGAAGTCAGTGGTGTCGCCATCGTAAGTCCGGACACATGTCATAGCATCCTTGTACATATCCTTAATGAGGGTAATGTACTTCGTTGGGACTTTGTGCTTCTCTAAGGCCCACCACATGACATTTCTCGGTACTTTGTCATACGCCTTCTCGAGGTCAATAAAGACCATATGCAGGTCCTTCTTCTGCTCCCTATATCTCTCCATCAACTGTCGGATTAAGAAAATCGCCTCCATAGTCGATCTTCCAGGCATGAACCCAAACTGATTTTGGGTCACACTCGTCGCTCCTCTTAGACGGTGCTCAATAACCCTCTCCCAGAGCTTCATGGTATGGCTCATCAGCTTAATGCCACGGTAGTTAGTACAACTTTGAACATCTCCCTTGTTCTTAAAGATCGGTACTAATATACTTCTCCTCCATTCTGCAGGCATCTTGTTAGACCGAAAGATGAGGTTAAAAAGCTTAGTTAACCATATCGTCGCTCTATCACCTAGGCATCTCCACACCTCAATGGGGATACCATCAGAGCCCATCGCTTTACCGCCCTTCATCCTCTTCAAAGCCTCTCCGATCTCTGCCTCCTGGATTCTTCTCACAAAGCATCTGTTGATATCGTCAAATGAGTCATCTAGCTCAAGGGCAGAGCCCTCAATCTCCCCATTAAACAACTTGTCAAAGTACTCTCGCCATCTGTCCTTGATCTCCTCATCCTTCACCAGAAGTTGATCTGTCTCATCCTTGATGCATTTGATTTGGTTGATATCCCTTGTCTTCCTCTCGCGAATCCTAGCCATCCTATAAATGTCCCTCTCTCCTTCCTTCGTGCCTAGCCGCTGATATAGGTCATCATAAGCCTTACCCTTTGCTACACTCACAGCGCGCTTTGCAGCCTTCTTCGCTACCTTATAGCTCTCGATGTTAGCTGCACTCCTATCAAGGTGGAGGCGCCTGAACCACTCCTTCTTCTCCTTAATAGCCCTCTGCACCTCCTCGTTCCACCACCAGGTGTCTTTCCCTTCCTGTTTGCCTCCCCTACTCACACCAAGGACTTCTGCGGCCACCTTCCGGACACATGTTGCCATCTTTAGCCACATGTCGTCTACATCTTCTCCTTCGTCCCAGGGCCCCTCCTCTACTATCCTCCCCTTAAAAGTTTGCGCCGCTTCTCCTCTAAGCTTCCACCACTTCGTTCTTGCCATCTTGGCACGTTTGTCCTGATGGACACGTACTCGCAAACGGAAGTCCACCACCACAAGCTTGTGTTGAGGGACAACACACTCTCCAGGTATCACCTTACAATCTAGGCAATCACGTCTATCATCCCTCCTCGCAAGGATAAAGTCGATCTGGCTCGAGTGTTGTCCACTATGAAAGGTCACTAGATGGGATTCCCTCTTTCTAAAAAAGGTATTTGCTATCAACAAGTCGTAGGCCAGCGCAAAGTTCAAAACATCCTCTCCCTCCTGGCTCCTGCAACCATACCCGAAGCCCCCATGCACTCGCTCAAACCCTACGTTAGTTGCCCCCACATGTCTGTTGAGGTCTCCTCCTATGAAGAGCTTCTCGCTGATAGGCACGGTGCTAACCATACCACCCAGATCTTCCCAGAACTGCCTCTTCACACTCTCACTGAGGCCTACCTGAGGGGCATAGGCACTAATCACATTCAGAGTCGAGTCTCCAACTACCAACCGAACTAGGATAATCCGGTCGCCTCGCCTTCTAACCTCAACAACTCCGTCCTTAAAGCTTCTATCGATCATGATACCTACGCCGTTCCTACCCAATGTTGCCCCCGTGTACCAAAGCTTGAAGCCAGTGTCGTCCACCTCCTTCGCCTTCTGGCCCTTCCATTTAGTCTCCTGAACGCATAGAATATTTACACGCCTCCTAATAGCCGCATGAACTACCTCTCGTAGCTTACCCGTTAGGGACCCTACGTTCCAACTACCTATCCGAATCCTAGTTGGCTCGGCTAGCTTCCTTACCCTTCGCACCCGTCGAGGGAAGTGCGAAGACCCTTGCTCATTTTTCACTACACCCGGGCGTAGATGTAGCGCGCCACTAAGGTTGCGACGACCCGACCCTTGCTCACTTTTCATCGTACCCAGGTCACGATACGATGCGCCATTGGAGGGATGGCGACCCGGCCCTTGCCCATTTAACACCACACCCGGGTTCCGATGTAGCGCGTCGCTAAGAGGGTTACGCCCCAACGAGTTTCTTATGGGTTTCAAATCCATTAGAGTGGCTGATATTTTCCGCTGGTTCGCCAAACCTAACGCGGCCCTCCTCCTTTACCCGGGCTTGGGACCGGCTATGTTGAAACGACTCAAGAAAGTCTTCCAATCAACATAGGCGGAGTTATGAGCACTGATAGGATATTGCATTTTAAATATGTCATTGCTAATTATAGTTTGAGCTCCAGAGCTGTTGTTTGGAGCTCTGTCTGAACACAGCCAAAAACTTGAGTGTATTGTTTGCTAGTGTTATTTATAATAGACGAACAGTAGAGTAACCATTTATAATATTCCTATTTGCTTGTGATCATTATTTAATCTGCACACACAATTTATTTATCCTATGTTTTATCTCATGTTTTGTAGGATCTAAGTGCTTCTAGTTCGCAATATTTCACGAACCTCATGACACAGAATGAAGATGCTGATCTGGAATTGCTGCTGCAGCCGGATCCCACTCCAAGTAGTGTTGTGAAAGGAGCATCAAAGCGAGGATCCAACTACAGTCATGATGAAGACATCCAACTTTGCATTTCATGGATGAATATCAGCAGTGACCCAGTCATAGGAAATGAGCAGCCTGCAGGAACTTATTGGGAGAGGATCGCTCAAGATTTCCATGAGAACAAGGAAGGCAAATTTGAGTCTAAAAGAACACCCAATTCCCTGGAGCATCGATGTGGGGTCATAGTCAAGGAGTGTATGAAGTTTCAAGCATTCTATGAAGAAGTTGAGCGTCGCCATCCAAGCGGGGTCCCCTACCAAGAGCATGTACTGATATGTTGCCTTCTATGTACATTATTGGTTCATACGTTGCCATTGCTATCACACTTGATCTCACACTTGATCTTTATTACAGATGTTGGAAGCCCAAGCACGATATGCTAGGCAAGCAAAGGGCAATGCATGTCAATTCATTCATTGTTGGCTTCAAATAAGACATTCTGAGAAGTTTGTCAAGGCAAGAGAGCAAGGCAACCTCCCAGTACAAAGTAATCCAACTCATGATCAGGCTGAAGGGCTACAAGATTCTGGCCAAGGCCAAGATAGCTCCCTCCCTACTGCCAAGAAAGCCCGACCTCCGGGTAGGAAGAAATCTAAGGAGCAGATGAAAAGAGACGAAGGAGATGACGAGTACAAGATTATGATGAAGAACTTGATGGTCATGAAGACCGAGGAGCATAAATTGAAGAAGAAGAAGTGGGACATGGATAAGCTTCTCGAGCAGTGGAGGGTAGACATCGAAGAGCGGCGGCTACAATGGGAGCAAGAAAAGGAAATCATGTTATGTGATCTGAGCACCTTGGATGACTATCAAAGGACCTATGTTTTGGCGAAGAGAGCCGAGATTGCAAAGACGACATCACTTAGTTCGAGTGCTGGTGGGAGTGTAGGTGAGAGTGGCGACTTTAGCTCGGTCTGATTCTTGTGTGTTTTGTTGAGACTAAGAGTATGTGTGTGTACTTGGTCATGTCATCCTGATGGCTTCGTCGGGCTTCGTCGTTCTTCAGCAAGTTCAGCTTTTAGTGTCTGTAAAACACTTATTTCTTCTGCTCCTGTTGTGTGTTCTGCTATGATATATTTCTGTAGCTGGAAACTATATTTAGCTCTATTGACACCAGTGAGAAAAACTCATGGATTCTGCACTTGCTAGTTGCTCTGCAGCTTCTCTTGTTTGAATCTGACTGTGACAGGTTGTTTGTTGGATTCTGCACTTGCTAGTTGCTTTGTAGCTTCTCTTGTTTGAATCTGACTGTGACAGACTGTATCTTATTCTGCAAAAGCTGTTTGTTGGATTGCCTGTCAAATTTTCCAGCTATTTACCTTGCAAATTTACCATTAGATAACACACCCATGAATTTTTCCATGTGGTGGACAATAACGTGGTATAAGGAAAACAATTAAACTGAGCACTTTATCGTTGAATGACATTAATATTATGTTCAAGTTGTATCTGTGCAGTTATAACCAAACATTTTTATAACCAAACTTTATCGTTGAGCACTTTCCAGTTCAGATCTCCACTTGCAATTAAATTTTAGTCAAACTAATTCAAGGCAGTTCTCATCACCATACCCATATACAGATATATGCACAAAACCAAAGTCTAACATCCTGTATCAAATCAGAACAGTACAATTATTCTCTCAATGTGTTTACATTCTGCAGTACAGAGTACAAAGTGCCATTGAATTTTACAGAGTACATGTGCTAAGTTCAAACTCCACCATCCATCCACACTACAAGCACATATCAGTTCAAACAGAAGCATAGACCTCCACAGTCATCTCTCAGTGCCGAGTTCAGAGGACAATATTGTAGCATCTGTGCTCTGGAGGACAATAGGACATCCACTTTTACTCTTTGCTGAAAACGAAATAAACAAGCAAGTTTATTCTGTCCAAACTGAATACCCATACACATTTTTGGGAAAGACAAGATATAGTAATCCATAAAGGACAAGAAAGATATCTGTTAAGATCCCTGGAAACATATCTGTTCAGTTTCAGATTACAACTGATGGATCTCTGAATTACACTGAAAATGTAAGGTTGTTTTTGTTACTGTTCTTGACAGTAAATGAATGTCAAGTGTTAACTGCTAACTACTGGCCAAAATGCTAACTGACATTGAAAGGCTAACTGATCAAAGTTTTCTGTTAACTGTTAACTGCTAACATGAAGTGTTAACTGCTAACTGACATTGAAAGGCCAACTGACCAAAGTTGAAGGAAACAACCTTCTTTTTTTCAGACTGAAACATTTACATGGAAGAGTAATTTTCACAGACAATATTATTTTGTCCTATAACAACTGAATTAAAGTTGTTCATCTATGACAACCGGAGCTGAGCTGGAGAATGAATTCAGGGAATTAAACTCACCATACAACTATCTTGAACTATGAATTGCCCATAAATGTTCTACAAGGTCATTCCGGAGTTGCTCATGTGATGATTTATCCTCAATCTCATCGTGTATCTTGAGAAACTCCTCCAGTACAAGTGGATCACGTCTTTCGTAGTCTTGAGGTGACAACACAGGGATGCCGTTTTTATCCTGATGGTAGTTGAAATCATCTTCCTTCTCACGCTCATCCTCAATTATCATGTTGTGCAAGAGAACACAAGCTTGCATTATGTACCAAATATCTTCCTTGCTCCACCATCTGGCTGGACCTCGAACCATTGCAACCGTTTTTGGAGTACCCCAAAAGCTCTTTCAACGTCCTTTCTTGCTGATTCTTGTGCCGTTGTGAAGTAGATTTTCTTATTCCCCTGTGGTTTTTGGAAAGCTTTTACAAATGTTGCCCAGCTAGGGTATATCCCGTCGGCAAGGTAGTACCCCATAGTATACTTGTTTCCATTGGCCACGTATTCAACTTTTGGTGCAGTCCCAGAAGTGAGCCTATCAAACAGCGGGGAGCGACGCAAGACATTGATATCGTTGAGAGAACCAGGAAGACCAAAGAAAGCATGTCAAATCCATAGGTCTTGAGAGGCAACAACTTCAAGGATCATGGTTGGTCCATCCTTATGCCCCGTGTATGCCCCTCTCCAACCAGTCGGACAATTTTCCCATTTCTAATGCATGCAATCCACAGAACCCAACATCCCAGGGAACCCTCTTGCGTTGTTGATTGCCATAAATCTTGCAGTGTCTTGAGCATTGGGAGCTCTCAGGTACTCTTCGCCAAATATCTCAAAAACATCTTTCACGAAATGCTTTAGGCACTCGATGATTGTGCTCTCCCCCAACCTAACAACATCATCGAGAGAATCTGCTGAACAACCAGATGCATGCATACGGATCGCAGCAACAATCTTCTGCATAGGAGACCCGCCGAGAATTCCAAGTGCATTGGGCTTCTGACGGAAGAAGTCGTCATGAGCCTCAACGGCAGCCACTATGCGCAAGAAGAGATTCTTCGACATCCGATATCTCCTCCTGAAATGCTTCTCGTTGTACACAGATGGGTCCGCAAAATAGTCCAGGTAAATCCGTTCATGCCCTCCCGCAATGTCCCTTGGCACATTGTGTCGTCCCGGCAACGAACCACGGAACTTCTTTCTGCACTTATCTCTCCGAGATCCCTCACGTAGTCCAGCAATGATCACGAGATCGTCAAGATCATCTGAGTCATCATCTTCGTCGTGCCACCTTGAACGACTGCTTGACATCTGCCATAACAAAAGAATGCGACAATTTGAATTAACATAGAGAATGACAAATTTTTTTGAGATAACAATAGACAATCAACTAAAAGAGGGGTAAAAGATGGGGTTAAAGCAGGGGGCACGTCAGTACTAAAGCTATGATCAGGTGCACACAGGTAGGCATCAAACGCAGCAGCATTTCGGCTACAGAGCAGGGTAGTTGGCCTGAACTGAATATCTCCGCAAAGCACAGAAAAGTTGCAGACTTTGTTTGTTGTGTGATGTCTTGAGGAAACATCGTCAGTACGGAGTTTCAGACTGCAATTACTTGAGATACCGAGTGAATCAAAGAATAACCATAGGAAATTAGTACAGGCTAATTGGACATCACCCTAATTGGATCGGCGGAGTAGGTAAAGAAAACAAGAGAGGATCGGGGTGCACGTACTGGCTTCTTGGAGATGATGGCGAGCTCACCAGGGTTGACGCCCTGCTTGGAGACTTCCCTGGCCGCGTAGCCCTGCGCAAGCAGAGCAAGCAATCGTTGGGTCACTGAGGAGCTCGCCGGGGTTGACGCCTTGCTTGGCGAACTCCCAGGCACGCAGGCACGGTGGAACTCCCAGGGCGTCGACGGCGAGTGGGGTAGGAGGGCGCCGTGTCGGTGGGGAGCAAGGCGGCGACGGGGAGCACGCGCCGGCGTCGGGGTCGCGGGAGCAGCAGCTCGATTGGATCGGGGGAGATTTTTTTTAATCTGACTGGCTGGTGGGTCCCACAGGGAATATGGACGCTCAAAGTGGTTTGCATGCGGCTTCCCCTCCTGGCGGCCTGCCCTCGTCCATTCGCCCGGCGGCGGCGGGGACGCCTTTGCTGGTGCCTGGTGGGCCAAGCAGCAACGGGCCTAAAAAGGTTATCCGACCAGGGCCCGTGGGCTGAGCAATAGCTTCGACATGATGAGATCTTGTCCGGCCCAGTAGAAATCGACGCGCTGACTCGACGCGCTGACAGCCAAGCAAGCAAAATCGATGCATGTCCCTAAAAAAAGAAGCAAAATCGACGCAGTACAGCACAATGCTGTTGTTGTTGTACAGATTACAGAACATTGTGAATTGTCAAAAGATGCGCCATAAAAGGATGGATCATAAAAGTTGGGGCTGATTGTATCGCTGCTGGATTGTAAGGTTGGATGGATCACAAAAATGGCAATTAGCAGGGTGAGACAGCTTGTGATATAATTCCAAGATACGGGGTTGGTGGATCGTCGTAAAATCTAAAACAGAGGATGGGATGTCACGAGCTACTGTGTGTTGTAAAAAGTTGAATTCCAATTTAGGTGGACCCAAATAGACCCTAAATCTTTCCCTTAATAAATTAATTAATTATGCCTAATTTGAATGTGTGTGAGTCATGTGAGTTCCTGGTGCACTCTAAAAATACTGAGAGAGCGCATATTTGCTACAACATCCAGACATTTCAACATTCAATCGATATGCCTACAGTTGTCGAAACAGCTAGTGAACCTGGTTTTCTTTCTTTTTTTTCGAAAACAGACTAGCTAACCAGGTTTTCTTCCTTTTTTTGAAACCACACTAGTAAAGCAGATTTCGACGGGATGGTGGAAAACACCAGTATGGAACATATTGAAGATGCCACCATTCGAAACATTAATTGCTTGACATAAGAGAGTAGGAATGTGACAGTTCGTCAATAGTTTGCAGCGTCTCTATGCTCTTGATCTCCATGATACATATACAAAGAATATATACACATTATTTTACTAGATACATCCAGACTTTGCATTGGTATATGTCTTTATTAAAATATTGTTACGACTTACTATAAACTACATTACAGGTCGTACCAACCAAGCAAATATCAGACACGGATATTTATGACCGGAGCAAAAAGATTGCGGCAAATCAAATTTTGAACGTTAGGCTTGAGCTAGGTCTACATGTGGTGTCACTATATATACATGGCCATGGGCTTGTGGTGCCCCAGGGAAAAATATTTGGGAGCAAACTAGGGGTTGTCATTCTTGTGTTAGGAAAGGTATTTGACTATATGCGTCCAGTAAAAGTTTCCCCTCCGTTTGTAGATCTACTTTTGCATACTCGCTCCATGCTAGCTTTTATCTTTTACGGATTCTTTCTTCCATGCAGCAGGAAAAATATTTGGGACAGCAAACTAGAACATCTCATTCTTGTGTTAGGAAAGGTATTTGAATATATGCGTCCAGTATTTTCCCCTCTGTTTGTAGATCTACTTTTGCTAGTCCCTCCATGCATATGCATGCTATGATGCTAACTTGTATATCTTATTTACGGATTCTTTGTTCTGTGCATCAGGCACATATGGATGCTGGAAGCAGTTCAAGAGATGGCAACCCTGGGAAAGGCAAAAGGCCCCGTCAAAGCTCCACGGACAAGCCGAGGGAGACAAAACGAGGGTTGGGGGTAGACAAACTTGAGAGGATGAGAGCGGAGGAAGCAAGGAAAGAGGAGTACTTGAAAGATGCCTTCAACCAGGCACACATTTCTGGACCTGGTATTGATGGTATCCAACGCATGGTAAGCACACTTTTTTTCTCGTGAAATTTGTAAGCTCACTTGTGTACGATCCATTTTGTGCGGTCCCACATGGTTTGTCTATATCAAAATTTTGTGGATTACTTCTCTGCTTACCTGACGTAATTTTACGGGATTGATCTATGTGAAGTACATCATGTAACCGGAAATGCCCTGCAACCTATTGTCTGGCTTACCTGGTGCTTGTTGCCTGGCCAACCACCTTCTAAAATCTGTGGTTAGGTTTTTGTCACCAATGATTAATTTCTTTTGCACGTCTTTTTTTATTGGAAAGATTATGTGGATATACCATCACACAGATATTCTCAGATTGGAAAGATGCGAGCTACATGCACTGTATTTTCCAATACCGACAATTTTTGTGATGATATTTTTTAAAATATCAGATCAGCATAGGAATCGAAATGTCCTATCCACTTACATCTTACTCGTTCGTGCTTAAATTCAATGCCCTATCCACTCCTTCCCAAGCCTGTCGCTGATAGTTTGTTGTTGTTCAAAACTGAGAACATCAAGCTACTTTTTGTTTTGTTTCCAATCTTTGTTTGTGCAGACTTCTCATGTGTAGTGATAATAATAATATTTCTCCCTTACAACCTATGCCCTTATTAGCATGTATATATGTTCGGTGCAACTCGATCTCACGTATAGATATCCCTCTTATGATTTATTGTAGATGTCATATGGAACATGTGGAAACCTGAGTGGACTGTTCATCCTTCCCTTCGCCAGGTACACGCATATACTGATATATATACATGACTAATTTCCCATATTTACACATGTTTTTGAAATAGAGAGGACTAACAGTTTGGGAGGGATTGTGTACTAGCTAATCTCTTGCAAATTACCTTTTTTTACAAAATTACAAGTACGTCATGATGAAATATTTCTTTGTCTGCAAATGTAAAATATGAAACCAGGCCTCCAAGCACCTCTGAAGCAGCATCTAATGATGCCAATCCAAGCAACAAACCACCACCTAAAACGCTGCAGCTCTTTCCTGAACATAGGGTACGTATCCAGATCGTTGTGTTTTTTCTTAGACATGCATTAGTGACCTGCTTCATAAAAAACACAAGTTTGTTGTCCTTAATTCTTGGGTAGTCGCATGAAATACAAATGCATGCTATTTTTTCCCCCGGTGAAGGAGCTCAGTATGTGCATGCTACTCTGCTATTCAACTGCAGTAGGTACGATTGTCAAACTCACAGATTACGGCGCTCTAATATGTTGTAGGAAGATAAAAGTGATGATTCCAAAAGAGAGGGCGACCATGACCTACCGGTGGAGGCCGTGGAGCCTATTAGCCAGAACCGACCCAATGATGCACGGGACGAGCTGAACATGGAACTGAACAACCTCAATGATCCACGGGACGAGCTGGACCTTCAACTGAAGCTGTGATCTAGCCTTTGTTCGGTTAATCATTATTATGGGTTTGCTTGTTCGATTAATTGTCTCCAAGGAGGATATAGAAGGGTATTGAGAGGGGTTCTGACTTGCAAGGGATTTAATCTCTTTCAAGCTCTTGCAATACTCTTCAATCCCCCACAAAACCGAGTAAGCTCTAAAGAGGGTAGTTCGAACATTTTAGAGTTGTATGTGTGATCGTGTTTAATATCTGATTATCAATATATCTGGAGTACTTTTATTCACTGCGTTCTGATTTCTGCTTGGATTTCTGCTTGTGTTGTGATGCCGTAGATATACAAATATGAAATGTTGGATAATTCAGCTTGGATTACCCTGATTAACAAAAGTAGAGCAAAAAGGGACTGCTGGTGGAACAATATATGTGTACATAGAACTTGCATACACCGGATATTTGCACTACAGTAAAGTAGATTTGTATGCCTGATTTTTTGTGGCGACACATTCTTAGGGTCTGTTTGTTTGCCCTCAAAATTATATAATCTAGACTATATAATTTTTTATAGTATGTTGTGTGCAACAAACAATTTAGATTATTATAATCTACACTACCCCTAGATTATCATAGTCCCATAACTCATCCAAGGGGTGCTTATTTCGAATTGTTTCTACACCAACCATTTACTCCATCAATAATCTGGACAAACAAACAATTCTATAGAGATTATATAATCTATAACCAATAATTTGAATTATATAATTTAGCACCAATAAGCTAAATTATATAATCAACTCATGTAAACAAATAGCCTTAGGCAACCATATGGGATGAAAGATTTTCAAAGTAATTTCAAAAACATGCATATATGCTACTATTTCTTTGTTACAGTGCATCATTGGAGCATCTTCTCGTTGTGGTTAGTGGTATAACCATTGAACGCAGACGCACCATGCACGATCATGACCTGTCCCTGTGTTCCTCTTGTGATCTTCTTATATTATGTGTTTGGAAGAATGTCGTCCATCTCTATAACTGATCTATGCCTCATTCTTAGATTAGGAACTGTGACATCAGATCGGGGATGATCAAATTCTTAAAGAGCCGCTCTCCACTTAGAGCTAAGGTATGTTAATTATCTTCATTGATTTCTCCTCTGGATGGATTTAGTTGGCACAGTAGGACAAGAAGTTTTTATTCTTCTGAACAGGGGCTTTTATACTTTTTTCCCTATACTTGCATGATTAGATTGTCTATAACATATTATATGCTTGCAATTCTTTTTCCGTTTCGGGTCGTTCTTCTGAACTCTAAAACCTGTGTACTTTCTTCTCTATGTTAAATTGTTAATATAAGTTTACTAGTCATGAAAGTTTTTTTTTTCTTGTTGCACCACGAGTGACACGTTCTCTCTGCACTTTCGCACACTTGCTCTTGCATGAAAACGTATCACTCGCATGCCCAACAACCGTGGCCTGCAGCTGCTATCAGAGAGACAGAGACCAGTGCCTGACGCGCTGCATGATTTAAGTTGCACCATTATATGGCGATCATCGAGTTAAATCGGCGACGCACATAACTGCTGGGAGGCACATCCCTGGGAAGCACTGTCAATCAGTGTCAATCACCATCGCATCAAGCCGCCTCGCGAGAGAACATCGTGGCTTCTTCCATGCTCACCAAAGTATCCTAGGGTGCCGGCCCTTGCCGCAAACCCATAATACATGCGCATGCATGGCGCGCGTAAACTAGCTCAAGGTTGCAAATGCTACTATGCCGGTGCTCCAATGGTATTAACTTTTCAAACTCTATGGCATGTTTTATTATCCTGGTTATGCCACAGTAGTGCGTCGTTGGATGGGTGTACAAGTTGGCTGGGGTTGCAAGATGCATATCCCCCGGAGGTCTCCCTAGGTCGCTTTATATATAGGACCGGCGACCTATGATTACAAGTCAGTTAGAATCTAATCCTATTAGTTCACAACGCAGAATCTATTCTATCTCCAAAAGTCAACTTTTTTCTGGATATCCAGACCGGCTTAAACTTGACAAGTAAAATCTTTTGAAATCATGACTTCGCTTATCTTGGCCGACACGGTTAGGATGACCTATTCACCTCTGATATTTTTTTCTGAGATCATTCACCTTTGATCTTGTCAGTGGTGATCCCTGAGCCACCCGACTGTTACATTTTATGATGGGCCCCGTGGTAGTAGTACCCATATCCGTCAAGCCCCTGAGCGATGGGGGTTAGAACCGAATGATTATCATGATACGGCTGTACATGACTCAAAAAATTGAAATAAGTTTTTTTTTACTATCCATGATTGGTGAGGCCCGAGCACTATAGAGCTGAACAACAAGGTGGAAAAGCAGCTTCGTGAACGGAAGTATGATAAGCCTCACGGACAGCCCCTAAGCCCCTAATATTGGCCAATATTTTCATGTGGTGCTGCGCATTCCTCGCCGCATGTGTCTCGTGTCACTTTGCATCACCACCAGCACAACCATGCTATCGCAGGCCCAGCAGCGAATGCACCTGCAATTGTCTCAATGATGATACTTTAATGATGGAAGCTATTGTTTTTACAATTATTTTTAGCAGCTGCTTATCATGTTGAAACCCCTGAGGATTTAGGTTTTTTTAACACTACTACATGTATGAAGCGGTAGCTCGAGTAATAACCTCCCCTAAAGATTCAGTTTACAAATAAAATAGATCGCAACCACTACTTTTTGCATAATGCTACTACCCGTTTACTAGCACTGAACTTACATGCATATCTCCTTTATATCTTGCTGCTATGTCTAATTCAGTAAAGAAAGATTATCCTCAGCTTGTCCGCCGATGGTAGCAATTATCTGTTATGGTCTCATGAAACACAATTTTTTCTAGAAGGATATATATAGTTTGTGAAGACGGTTCATTCCAAGGATGATGCTGAGATTGTTAAATGAGTGAATTCGATGATAAAATATCAGCCATGCATTACCTTTGGCAGCATTTGTCCCCTGTTCTTAGACATGAATATCTGTAAAAGATCCAAAGGTCTTGTGGGACCATCTGCCTTAGCGATTCAAGAAGATAACAGAAAAACTGATTTCATAGTATCAATGTAATTGGAAAAACTTCAATTTCCAAAACAATAAGACCTTACATCCATATAATGTTGCCCTATTTAAGATCACATCGAGCTTGAAGCTATGTGCTCTAATTGTCACAGAAGCTGAAATCATTAAAAGGACATAAATATTGTTCTAGAAGAAGACCACTTGAACCTTTTTTGAATTGATGCCTCCCCCATTAATTTCCATTTCATAATAGAAATACCGAGTACATGAACATAAATAGAGTGCATGGGGAAAGAGAAGCGGAAGCCTAGCTATCTAACTCGATTCATCCTTTGGTGGTAGTGGGTTGGGAGGAGCTGGAGTCTGCTGGGACGTGAGGACGCGACACGCCATTGACAACAATGTCTTCACGCTGTCCGTGATCTACTCCTAGAAGTCAGGTTTGTACAAACTACAGACTTGTCCACAAGTTCAACGGAGAGCAAGCATGATAGATTATTTCGACCGGGCGGTTGATCAACTTATGTTTGAAGTAGGCCCTATTGCGTGCCTTCCAGATGGCCCATCATGTTGCTGATAGGCTGAGAGTGTAAACATATTTGCCATTCGGCAAACCGACCTCAATCCACCTCCAAATTTTCCTTGTGTTGCTGGGAACTATAGTTATACCAGACACAGAGCTACAATCCCCTAGACAACTCTCACCATTGGGCATTGAAAGTGGTATGCAATTTCAACATTATCACGGAAGCAGCGGGATGGGTCTCCAATACATTTTCTTTTCTGCATATTGTCTTTTGTTAATGTAGCCCCCTGCTCAAGTAGCCATAGGAGGATTTTATATGGGAAGATCCCTTGAACCTGAAGAACAAGATAAATGAATATATGAAGTATTCCGATTTAGTGTGCGACCTTTCTTAGGATTAAGCATATACCAAGTTGGAATTCAGGGACACATTTATGTATAAGTCATGACATTACCGGCACATGAAGTTTTATTCCTGCATGGGTTAAGTGGTTTGGAGGCAACTCGCTGTTGACATCAATTATCTTCATGTAAGTTATTTTATGGCTTAAGAACCTCATCCTTATCTTTTTTTCCCATTGTGTTGCTTATATGATATATAATATTCTATGTGTTGTGTGATCCGTAAGTACTACCCAAAGAAGAATACTAGAATAAAAACCACACACATGGTTAGAATATTCTATGAAATTAAACTAACAATTTATTGGTCTAGATGTCTTTGCTCAGTCTGCTATGCAGCCCATGCTTCATCTTTTACCTGAAGTAAATATGGAACAAAAGTGTGTGATAATTGGAGAATCAGAAGTTAACTCATTGATTGATATAGCCTCTAAAATGTTTATCCATTATAGATGTATGCAAAAAATTGGGCTATAGGTAATATTACTACTGCGTATGATATGTTGGCCTGTAGTCCTATGTCATACATGCCTCTAAGTACAATACATTATTTGGGTGATAGCTATTTCCCTCGTTAAGGGTATGCCGAATCATAATTCTTGAGTCACACACCACGACCAAAGTTAACTCACGTGTTGACTCATCTTGGACACATTGCATACTCTAGGCTCTAGAAGACCACATAGATATGGACCGAATGATTGCTAGTTGTTTGAAGATGCTCCGGTATATAATATCCAACAATATTATTAGTTAAAGTTTAAGAATATTGATCATTGTTCTTTCCAAGAAGTTGATATCTTTTTCTTAGTCAAGGACTCAACATTAAACCAATATTTCCGAGATAATAAGAGTTTGTGTTCCTACATGTTCTATTTAAAAGCTTCTATTCATGTCTAACTATGAATTGATTTGTGCAATGCTTTATATAGAACACAAAATATGTTGCAAAAAGATTGGAAAATTCAGTGACCCATTTTTCCCATGGCATGAGTTATTGGTTCAATTTTGACCAATAGTGGAAATGAGTTAGGCTACCAATGCAAATAAGTTTACATCCAAATTTTATAATTTTTAGCAGCCAGATGCCATGCACCTTTGCCATCATTATTTACTCAATTGTATGGCCTCGGAGGTTGACATGAATGATGGTCACATTGATCTAGTATTATTTTATGGTAATTAGTGAATGTTAGCCCCTGAAAAAGTATTATGGCAAAATGTGCATATATGTGTGAAGTCTATAAGGCTACATATACATTTTATAGAAATGACATACTAATATATTTGTAAACTCGAGAGTGGATCTTCCCAACAGCTGACTATATCTCCTCCAGTAGAAGGAAACATATGCATTTTTATGAAACTTTATTAACCATCCAAGCAAGCTTGACACATATGTTATAGTAACAAATCCATAGCATTGAAGTGTGTAATATTTCCCACATAAATAACCACCGAAGCATACATGTACGCCACTTGAAAATGGTAATTGGATTTTTTGTGTGCTATTAAATATTTAGGGAAAATATTGCCCATTTGTGGAAGACTCGATATTTATTGAATTATATAACCACACTAAAATCAAACTAAACCAGTTGTTTAATTTACACTCCTATATTATTCTAGAAGCATGGCTAGAAAATTGCTTAAATTATTGAGGAGCAACCATATTGATAAAAATTAGAATGAATGCTTCTAGGGAATATGTGTGGATACGCATGTGACTAAAACTCATATCCACATATGACTCATTGGTATTTGATCAAATTTTACAGGGACACTCGCAATAAAATGTACTCCCTCCGTCCCAAATTGTAAGTTGTTTGACTTTTTTTACCTTAACTTTGACCACTTGTCTTATTCAAATTTTTAATGACTTAACATTTGGGATGGAGGGAGTAGAAGGGCATTAGTCAAACCGTATGTTCATGATGGAAGCAAGCTCATATCATGTATGATAACAGTTCTCTCATTCTCCTGTTGAGAACTCACCATGTTGGCGATGTTACGCCATGATGAGGTTCGTCCTAGAGATAAAAATCCTACCAATACGCACATGTTATAAATGCTAGTAATGTGGAACAAAGGATCTAAGCGTTTTGGGAAATGTCGAGGATCTAGAATTATATTTTCAAGTAGAAACAAATATACCGACATTTGTCTATCTCTATAATTGCTAAATGATTATCATTTGGAGAATCCGGATCCTTGGTTGTTAATAAACTTGAAAAGATGCACCGATATAAATGCTCCATTAACCGCATTTAGAAGATGTGTATAGTTGTAACTATGTTACTTGCGTGCATAATAAAACTAAAATGACTTGCTCTCAATATTTTATATTCTTGGCGTTCTAGTATGACTTTCACTTTTCCTACCTATGCTTATCTTTAGATGGCCTGGGAATAAAAGACATAAATAGATCAATAGATATTGTTGTGAGGGGAGCTGCAAAGTATTGATCACCATTTGATGGCATTTGAAAGTGTAAATAATACCTAGAAGATTTTTATTTGACGATTAGTTCATTGACCTTTTCTTGAAGACACTATCATGACTACAGTAATGGAGGTGACTTACTGATTATGGTCCTCCATATTCTGCCTCATATGTTATATGCATGGTAAAGCAATGCTAGGATCATAAACTGGTTTTCACAACTTATATATGCTCATATGCTATAGGAGAAAGTGAGGCTAGGATCATAAAACTAGTAATTGCAACTAACAATGATATGCAATTTATTTGTTGAGTTTTTGTGCATATGCTTCCTATAGAAATATGCACCCTTTTTTAGCATACAACATGCCAAAACTTAGTATATGAGGGTATCTCCCTAAATGTTAACCCTTTATCTGGATTGCAAAGAATAAATAATGATACGATCAAGAAGATCACGGTTTCTCTCAAAGACATTAGTTGTATTCCTTTTTTTTCTTTATGAGTTTTCCCGAAATTTCTCATGTAAGGTTTTTAATGAGGCAACAATGTGTATATGCAATATCGATAATGTACTCTTCATATTTTCCCACATATTTTTCTTCTTGAAATTTTAACAAGGCATATGTTGGTCAAAGGTATTCACCCAAGGGGGAGTGTTACAAATTCTCCTCTATAGTAATTAGTGAGCTCATACCTCTATAAATACGAGAAGCTTTAATCCGGAATTATATTCACATATATCACATTGTTATGCTTGGTGCACACGTGATGGTGGCGAATCTGGACTCAAAAGCCAATGGGTCAACTCCACTAAACAATAGGGTCAAACCTACTTAGATTAATGATGAACAATAATTTTATTAAGAAATTGTAGAATTCAATGGGGCCAGATGACCCTAGTGACAAGGATAGATATGCCCCTGCACATGACATTCTCTTCTCGAGCTTGCGGGGGTAACAACAACATCGCTACTGCTATTTTGAACAGCCGTTGTACATGTACATGCCCTAGCTCTCATGAGAATGACGACCATGACAATATATGAGCCAACTACGAGAGTGATTGGTTGCGCTAACGGCTCACTAGTGACTAGACTAAGGCGTGCGACACCAATGTGTTTGGTTGTGAGGGTCATGCTAAAAACCTGCAGATGGTGATGCAAACCGCTGATATGTGTGAACTGAGTGTAGTTAAGATAGTAAGATTATTTCTTGTGATGAAACATATCCACTCGGTACAAATTTTCAGTTTAGCATGGGTATGGTACTATTTTTGTGGATTTGTTTTAGGGTTTAACTGTTGCTATTTTTATAGTTGTATAGGAAATGTGCCCATGGGATTTTGTAGCGCTTTAGATTTGTTGGGAGTAATTTTGAGCTTTTGTTTCGAACACACGTGCCTTTACAGGTTGATATGGCGAGGAGTGAACATAAGAGCAAGTATTACGGTTGGCGCAAAGCGGGCGACGTCCGCTGTGGCAGAGAGAAAAAGAGAGAATGCGAAGCGGGCCGCTGGCGAGACGGCGGCTTAAAGCGGGCGTATGCATGTATGCAGTACATTGAGGCCTTGTTTAGTTGGGGGTGTAAAATTGGTGAAAGTTGGCGAAATGTCACATCTATCCTTTTGACACTAATTAGGAGTATAAATATAGACTAATTATAAAATAATTATATATATGAACTCTACATCGTAAGACAAATCCATTAAGCCTAATATGTGCCGTCATTAGCGCATTTTTAATGATAGATTATTATAGCATGACAGTGTCTAATGATGAATTAATTAGGCTTAATAGATTCGTCTCACGATGTGGAGTCCATCTATGTAATTAGTTTTTTACACCTATGTTTAATACTTCTAATTAGTATCCAAACATTTGACGTGATAAGTTGGCAAAATAAGTTGGCGAAAGTTGACGAACTAACAATGTCTGATTCGTTGTTGTGTTGCTGCATGCATTGCTGATTTGCTGCTGCTCTGTCTACTGCTGCCCTTGAACATTTATTGCCCTCCACGCTGGCTCCCAAAACACATATAGCAGGATAAACCATAAGGCCATTCTCAACCAAGACACTAGTTATAGTGTCCATAGCATCTACATCAGCAAAAAATTAGCACTAGACACTACCTTTCAATGCAAACACCACCAATCAATACTTAAATTTAATACTACCCATCTCTTATCATGTCTTGGATGTTGTGTAGAAACCATGTCTCATGCAAGACCCAGTTTCCTCCTCTTTCCTCATTTATTTTTTTGCCACATCATTTTTTATCCTAGGTGGCAGCTCATTCAATTCTATAAACACTATCCTAGTTATTAGGTTGGGAATGGCCTAAGGCCATGCTCTTATTTAGCTCGGGGCTCGGAATCCCCTGTGAGGACGCCCAACCAATGAAGCAAACCAAACAAACCTTCCTGGCTTCCTGCACGAGAGGCCTTTGTTCCCGTAACGCCGCAGGCATCCACCCGCGTGTCAATGGGGGGAAAGAAACCGCGGCCGGCGAGCTAGTGCAAGTGTGCAACGAGGACATACACCCCCAAATTTAGGCGCCGGAATGATTAGAGGAGGAGCTTAAACTTCTCCAATAACAAAAAAAAAGAGGAGCATGCATGCTGAGGATGGCGCGGTGGCGATCCCCCGTCTAGCTAGCTAGGCCCGGTCACGGGAGGAGCCCCTCTCCGCCGCCGCCGCCATGGCGCACCCCCTCCCCCTCGCCGCGGCCTTTGCCGTGTCCCTCCTCCTCCTGTCCTCCTCCGGCGAGGCGTTCTTCGACATCTTCAACATCTTCCGCCCGCGCTCCGACAGCGACTACTTCCAGAACGCCTTCGACGGGTCGCGGGAGCCCTTGCCGCCCACGCAGACGGAGCACGAGGAGCGCGGCGCCGCGCCGGCCACCGCGACGGGCCTCACCAGGGTGCCCTCCTCGGGCCCACCCAGCAAGGCCGCCGCGGACACGGTCGAGCTCGCCGCCGACAAGGGCGGCGGGCCCATCGGCGAGTGGACCATCGTCAGCGAGAACTCCGGCGTGTCGGCCATGCACATGGCCATCATGCGCGACGGCAGGGCCATCATGTTCGACACCAGCACCACCGGCCGGTCCCTCATGCGGCTTCCCCAGGACAACTGCCGCATCGACCCTCGCGCCAAGGGCAAGCAGGAGGGCACCATGGATTGCTGGGCCCACTCCGTCGAGTTCGACTACAACTCCGGCTGCCTCCGCGCTCTCAAGGTTGTTAGCTTATTATTAACGTACCACTCGTGTAGTACCGTGTCTCACATGCTGGCCTTCCACGACGCATTCCATGCCATGCGCAGATCCTAACGGACACCTGGTGCTCGTCGGGCGCGTTCGACGCGGACGGCAACCTGGTCCAGACGGGCGGCTACTTCGAGGGCGAGAAGGTGGTCCGTGTGATCGCCCCGTGCGACACCTGCGACTGGCTGGAGCACCCCAACAGCTTCGCGGAGGGGAGATGGTACGCGACGCAGCAGGTGCTCCCCGACGGCCGTTTCATCGTGTTCGGCGGCCGCCGCGCCTTCAGCTACGAGCTGGTGCCGCTCCCCGGGCGGACCAACGACAAGGCCAACTACCTCCCGTTCCTCCGCGAGACGACCGACGACGCCGAGAACAACCTCTACCCGTTCGTCAACCTCCTCCCCAGCGGCAACCTCTTCCTCTTCGCCAACGACCGCTCCGTCATCTTCGACCACAAGGCCGGCAAGATCCTCCGCGAGCTCCCCCGCCTCCCCGGCGGGAGCCGCAACTACCCGGCGTCCGCCATGTCCGCCCTCCTCCCGCTCGACCTCCGCAACGTCACCGGCGACCCCGACCCCGTGGTGATCGTCTGCGGCGGCGCGCTCAAGACGGCCTTCAGGTTCGGCGAGAACAACACGTTCCAGCCGGCCCTCCGCGACTGCAACCGCATCAACCTTGCCAACAACCCGGGCGAGGTGGCGCAGTGGGAGTCGGAGGACATGCCCGTGGGCCGCGTGATGGGGGACATGCTCATCCTCCCCACGGGAGACCTGCTGCTCCTCAACGGCGCGGCCAAGGGGTGCTCGGGCTGGGGCTTCGCGAGGCAGCCCGTGCTGACCCCTGTGCTCTACTCGCCACGGAAGGAGAAAGGGTCACGGTTCAGGGCGCTGGCGTCGTCGACCATCGCGCGCATGTACCACTCCACCAGCGCCGTGCTGCCGGACGCCACGGTGCTCGTGGCGGGGGGCAACACCAACACGGCGTACAACTTCAGCGGCGTGGACTTCCCGACGGAGGTGCGCGTGGAGAGGTTCTGCCCGCCGTACCTGAGCAAGGAGCTCGCCGGGAACAGGCCGGAGATCGACCCGGCGTCGGTGCCGGCCGACGGGATGCGGTACGGGTCGCCGTTCACGTTGCGGTTCCACGTGCCGCCCTCGGAGGCCGTGGGGCAAGGGGACGTGAAGGTGACCGTGTACGCGCCGCCCTTCACGACGCACGGGTACTCCATGAACCAGCGGCTGCTGATCCTGTCGGTGGCCGCGTTCGCCGAGGAGGACGGGAGGAGGTACGCGGTGACGGTGGACGCGCCGGGGAAGCCGGAGCTGGCGCCGCGGGGGTACTACCTGGTGTTCGTGGTGGTCAAGGGCGTGCCGGGGTTGGGTGTGTGGGTGAGGATCCACTGAAATCCTTGTCTAGAACTCACTCATCACGGAGGTTGTGATCCATGTAATTAATCTTCTTGGTTTTGTGTGCGGCCAATCCGACTTGCACTTGGATTTGCATGCGTTTTCTTGTTTTTACGTAGGGATTTATGGAAGGTCAGATTGAACAGATTACTGCAGCCGCTCAGCTCAGAACGTCAATCACTGTGCAACCGTCCTATGCTTTTCCATCCATCAATTTGAATTTTATAAAAATCGAACTCGACGTACAGGTCGACTCAATAGTCTCCGGGCCGGGCTGGGAAGGGAAGAGAGCTCGAGCTGACTTGGGCTACCAGCCTGGCTCGACCAAAAATACAGGCACGGGCCGGTGTTGTTGGGTCCAGGCACAGGTCTGAGAAGGAATCCAGGAAACCCCCCACAAAACCCTCGCCCCCGGTCACTGCGGCGCGTCGCCGGAGCACGGAGAGAGGGCAGCAAACCCGGCGATGGAGTACGTGAACCCCCTCACCGGTTTCCGCGTCGACGGGCGCCGCCCCAACGAGGTGACGCCCACTTTCCCTTTTTTCCTACCGCCACACCTCGCGCGGTTCATGCGCAACCCAATCTCACTCGGTGCTGCTACTGGACTTGGTCGCAGATGCGGCAGCTCAAGGCCGAGGTCGGCGTCGTCGCACGGGCTGACGGGTGAGTAAAGAAGCTGTTGATTAGGACTCCGGTGGCCGTGTTTGCTTTCGATGGGATTTTGATTGGAGATGTGTGGTGCTCGCTTTTGATCGGATTTTGCTTTCTCTGCGCAGGTCGGCGCTGTTCGAGATGGGAAACACCAGGGTTATCGCCGCCGTCTACGGCCCTCGAGAGGTTATTCCCCTAGACCCCTTACTCTTATTAGTGTGCTTTCGTGTACATGTTATAGGTCATGCGCACGGTATGTTTGAGGAAATGCTCCTTACAGGGGAATTTCATTTATTGGTGTAGTTGTGATGAAAGTGGGGATTATTGGATGAGATAACTGGTTTATTGTTTACTTTCATTACTATGCCCAAAACATGTTAAAGAACAAGATCGATAATAGCATATGGGCTGTAGAGCATGCCTTGTTCACCTGCAGTGAGATATACTGGAAAACTTTGAATCATTTGTGTTCTTTAGCGTTGGACTGCACACAACACCAGGGAACCTGTGTTTTGTTTTCAGGAAGAGCTGTTCAAATTTCAGTGGAACTGCACTATGTCTAATTGAAATTTCATGCTATTGCTTTGCCCATTCAGATCCAGAACAAAGGTCAGCAAGTAAACAACAAAGAGGCTTTGGTAAAGTTTCACTGATCCAAGTACATTCATTGGTTAGACATTCTCCCTTATGATGTGTTCCTGAGTTAGTTCTGTATGCAGGTCCGTTGTGAGTATAGGATGGCAGAATTTAGTACAGGAGATCGGAGGAGAAAGCCCAAAGGTGACAGGTGTGTTCCAACTTGATTAGTTCTGAGTGACACATGCCAACGTTGCAAGAAGTCTGACACGGCTAGCCAGTTGCCCGCAACTGCAGCAGAGGATTAGCAGTGAATTAATTAGTTGAGTTCTTTTGTTTTTCAGAGGGAAGTTAGCTTGTTTATTAGCCAGTTTCTTAGGTAGCGAGCTCTACATCATGGGCATCGGTTATAGCTAAGATTCATCTCTATTTAATCTAAACCAGCAGTTCAGGGACCTCTTTGAGAAGGAGAACTTGCCTCCATATCTTTGCCTACTTCCCTGCTACATCAGTAACATAAGTCACAATTAAGATTACAAATTTCAAGAGTATCATCCGGCGTAACATAAGCAAATAGTGCTACAGTATAATTTAGTTGACTCACTTTAGTGTTTCTTAGGTGAACACCCACTGTGCAAGAATTCAGGTTGCAGTTATTTACAGTGTCTGATTTCCCATATAACTATAACTATAACAGTAGACTAAAGCTACGTTCATCTGGCAGGCGATCAACGGAAATTTCTCTTGTTATTCGACAGACAATGGAGGCAAGCATATTAAAAGATTTAATGCCATGTTCACAGGTTAGTTCTGTTTAGTCCATGCCCTTTAAAAATGTCCATTTATAAATGATATCAGTGCCAACATCCAGTGCTTGTTATACTTGTTTGCAGATTGATATATTTGTCCAAGTTCTTCAAGCTGATGGTGGTAAGCAGATTGTTGAAGTTGTCCTCTAGCTGTATTTACTCCAAGAAGCCCTCTATTATTTATTGTGGAATGAACCCTTCTTTTTTTCTGTCCTAAACCGAAGCCAAGCAAGGCTACTTATTTTCCATAGACTGAGTTAGTATAGATTCTCATGTGTGCTTTTCCCCATAGCTATTTTACTGAGTCATGCTATAGCGTATTGTTTGTTACTGCTATATTACTCAGTCATGCTATGGAATATTACTCCTCGGGAAAATTGGTTTGATAGCATCGAAAGATCGCGACTTCCGTAAAGTACCAGTAAAAGACGCCGCCTCTATAAAACAGCACTGAAAGATGCAAACGTTGCCGGATTCTACCACTCTGTTACTTTTGGGCATCGAAAAGGTATTTTCATCTCATTTTGGCACCTTAAACGGACAGGAAAAGACTCTTCTACCCATGGACTCAATATAGTTCTTCTCCACTCCTCCCAGGCATATCCAGTCGCACGACATCCCAACCCCAGCGGATCCAGGCGGCGGCGCATCCCCAGGTGGCTGAGGTGGGCGACGGAGCATCCCCAGGCCCTCGTCGCCGGCGACGCTCCACTTCCTCCGCGAGCCTGCTCCTCCTTCCCCGCTGGCCCGAGCTCCTCCTCCTCCCCGCAGGTCGAGTTGCTGTTAGGGGGTGGCCACATGGAGTAGATGGACGCCATGCTGTGTTAGGCACCCAGGCCAGTCCAAGCATGCACGCAAGAAGAACGAGTGTGAACAGGCGAGCAGTTGAATGCAGGAGGAGAAAAAAGCTCCTGCAGAAGGAGAAAAAAGGATTGGGAAAACGTTTTGGGGGCATTTTGGTCCAGGTTAACAGACAAACTACCCAAAAGTAACAGAGTGGTAAAATCCGGTAACGTTTCATCTTTCAGTGCTAGTTTGCGGGAGCGGCGTCTTTTAATGGTACTTCACGGAAGTCACGGTCTTTCGGTGCTATGAAACAAATTTTCCCTTACTCCTTTGCTTGCTTGAAATAATTTAATCATACTTTGGGCTTAAAAATGATTGTCACTTCTGGAGCATGAGCATGACCCTGTGTATAACAGGAACAAGGTCAGCGTGCATCAATGCTGCAACACTAGCTCTTGCAGATGCCGGGATTCCAATGCGAGACATTGTCACATCTTGTAGTGCTGGGTATCTGTGTTCTACTCCTTTGCTTGGTAAAAATAACCAAATTCTCATATCTTTGATAAGCTAAGAATTGTATGGTACAATCAAAACTCAGATAATTCGAATGTGCTCTATCAGATCTGAATTACGTAGAAGACAGTGCTGGGGGTCCAGATGTCACAGTTGGTATTCTTGCAAAGATGGACAAAGTAACTCTTCTACAGGTAAAAGGATAAAGAATTCTTGTTCCAAATTCTTAACTCCCTAGTCTCATGCACAAAAAACTATGCATTTCAATTTTTTTCTCTTTTAAAATACTTAATTTTGCTATTGTTTGCTGCATAGCATTGTACTTGTACACCTTCTCTTATCACCAAAAGGAGGCACCTGAAAAGTTTTAATTTCAGATGGATGCAAAATTACCGATGGACACATTTGAAAGCGTAATGGGGCTTGCCATAGAAGGGTGCAAAGCAATTGCAACTTACATCCGAGAGGTATACAGCTTCTTGTTGCTCTTCCATTGTTTTCGGCTGCAGTTTATTTAGGTTGTTTTCTGTTGACGTTGACTTTTATTGACACATTGGAACTTCTCAATGCCCCATTGTGGTATGTTGATTGGTGCAGGTGCTGTTGGAGAACACAAAGCGGCTGGAGTGTCAGCGTGGTTAATCTTAATAGGTGAGTCACACCCAGCTTGTGTAACATTTGAAGTCTGGAACCATCTATGTAACACTGACATCTATCTGCTTTACTCCGCATATTTGGAAAGTTCATCAACATGTTGAAGAGTGCTGACCCATCAATACACATCATGTAAAAGGCTTTCTGGTTGGATGAATGATGCAGTGCAGTTGACAGGAAATTCCTGAGCTTCTTGTACCGAACTTCCAAAGAAATATGTAACTTCGAAGTTGCTTAAGGTAGCTTGTTAACGGAATATCTAAAGTTATGGTGGACAATTGCACTTCAGATTTTTCTCGTTGATTTTTTGTAAACAAATGCAAATTGAACGTGGCATTGCATGCTGGTTGCTTGTGTGGTGCTATGATGCGCATCTCAGATCATGCTTTACAAGCTCCCTCTGTTCGTTCCAAATTGTAAATCATTCTAAGATTCTTGGAGAGTCAAACTATCTCAACGTTGACCAAATTTATATAACTTAAGTATATTTTTAGATTATATCTATTTGGTTCCATAATTTTTTGTGATTCACTCTAATTTTGGTCAAACATAAAAGACTCCAAGAATCTTGGAATGACTTACAATTTGGAACGGAGGGAATACATGTGTTTGTTGAAAAATCTGTAGATCTACAATTGTGCCTTTAACCTAAAATGCTGCCTTTGAAATACTGTCAGTGGAATACGAATTTTGATTTTGGAATTCTGACTCGGAATGTGGAATAAGCATTACCATCCAATAGATAGCTGGACCGGAATCGTAGAACTCATACCACAGAAACTAGATAAAACTTCCAAAATAATTTCGTTGAAAAAAATGAGCTGAATATCTGCTGTCTTAGCATCTCAATAATACAGATGGAGTGAAAGAAACACAGAACTAGTTAAATCTTACTTGAAGATACAACGAGAATAATACACAAATTCCGTCCTCAAACAAAGTTCAACAACAGGCGTCTAAACTTGCATAATAAATATCAATATGAGATGAACAGAGAGTATTACAATGAATTGGTGATAGAGTATAGACACAGAAGGGGGCTGCGATTATTAGTCAGGAATTCCCTCTCAAACTGGTAAATTAGTTTTCAGCTGACGCTGCTTGGTTACCGACAGGGAATGCTGGCAAAGTTTCACTATTTTCTTGAGCCGGAGCATCTGCACTTGCATGCCTCATGAACTCCTCTGGGGACATGTGAATGCCATGGCATGCACATACTATCTTCACCTCATTTCTACCAAATTTGTATGTTACACCTGATATGGTTCTGCCATTTGGTCCAGTACCAGTGGTAGAAACCCAAGGAAGATCGGGATATGATCCAGACCCTCCAAATTTTACATTTGGTGCGATGCCTGGCCTTATAGCAGAACCCATAAGAGGGAGCGCCCTCTCACCCTTCTTCTCATCTTCAACGCGAGCAGACGAAGAAGCACCTGCCTCTGCAGTTTGTAAAAAGAAAGAAACGAGCAACAGAAATATTATAACATGCATGAATGATTTGGGCGGGAAATATGACAAATGTACACAAGCTCAGTATGGAATTGCCTTCCACTATGTTTCATTTTGTATTACCAGATAATTGACAGCTCATAGATAAAAGGAAAGACACCAATCATCTTAAGATGAGCCCATCATTATATTGTAAAGTAAATGAGCTTAATGACATGCCACCAGTATACATTCATCAATCATATACCAAATACAAGCAGGAACCAACATGGACCCTTGGAATGGAACCATAGGCTAAATCTTCTCTAAACTGTATTTCTAAATGGACATATTATATACAAATCAATTTCTTTTTGTAAAAAAATCAGTTTTTTTTCCTTTTAAGTGGTAGAGAGATCTGTTTTCTAGTTAACAACCATAAAAGAATCCCTAACATAAGGATTCTCTTTCCTATTTTTTTTCTGGGAAGGGAGCGCAAGCACTAACCTTGGGGTCTCTTGCCATCATCAGGTTGTTTGATTCCTGTTTGCTCAGCTTTGTCTTTTACAATAAAAGAAGAAATACCCTGAGGTGAAGCACCAAAGGCCCATGAAGAGCTTGTTTCAAGTGTCGGTAGCTGGACAGAGGGGTAACCAAAAGCAACCTGAGAGGCACTACTCATATTCTGGACAGCTAATCCACCATTTGTGGGTGGCCTCAACTGAACTGGAGTTACTGTGTGAAAATTCGGTGCATTAGTTATTGCAGGAGGACCAGAAACCTGAGCTTGAACTTGATATGGCACAGCCACTACATTTGATGCTTGCATTGATAGTGGATTTCCAGGCGGCACCTTTCCTGAGCTGGACTCACTTCCTGAGAAACTTGGCTGCCTCTTTCCTTGAAAACCAACAGCAGCAGCATCAGCAGATCTTTTCCTATCTGATCCTTTGTTAACAACAGATCCCTTAGCGCTGTCTTCACGCTGCGTAACCAACCAAGAATTTGAACCTTCTGCTTCTGACTCAGCAACATCTTCATTTTCACCAGTTGAACCATCATCTGTACTAATTGAGATAGGTGCATTTTTTGCACCCCCGTCGGAGCTCTTACTGAATGCATCAGGCTGCTCAACAGCTGTCTGATGCTTCTGTTCAGAATGCAAGTTGCGATTACTTGAGACTGGCTTCTGTTCCTCGGAATTATTTCCACTGTTATTTGGCATCCTCCCATCTTGATACCTGGGAAGGTGAGGCTGATGGCCCACTGGTTCAACAGATCCATCTACCACTGGCGCAGCGGAACTTCCTGGTTGTCCCCAGAAGCTCCCAAATTGTGGTGCAACAGGGCTGTGCCTCTGTTTACTGTTGTGTTCTTGGTTCTCAGGGTTTGCTTGATAATATTTCCCAATAGGAGCATCAGGAGTTTGTGAACCACCTTTGCTACTGCTTTCTTCCACTTGAGGTTCTGCTTTTGGTTCTAGAGGAGCATCTCTAGCCTTAGCCTTCCCAGATGACCCGCCCAAAGAGAGGCCCAAACTAAGCTCAAGGCCATTGTCATCGTCCATTTCCACCTCTTAGTAATTGTGATGATATGTATGGGTAGTTACGGACTATTTCTTCAAAGATATTGAGGACGACATAGACCGCCCCATTGTATGTTTCTTGCCACTCAGACCATCATCCCTGCAAGGCATGCATTTTGATGGTAACTCAGCTTGCCGCAGGTGGAAATATAAATTAACTACAATTCTAAAAACCATTTAACAAAACAATTCATCACAATCATAGACACTGAAAAACTAATATTTAGTAAGTGTCCATCTCCATTGTGGTAACCATTTCGTCAGAACGTTCTACGAGCTGGGGGACGGACTTAGAACAGGAGTTAGGGGTTCCCTAAATATGTTCCATCAGTCAGGGGCGGAACCAATATTAGGATATAGGTCACATGTAAACCCAATAATTGTTGCAAAAAGATCAAATTTAGTAGGTAAAATCATGATCAGATCCGAAAACAAATACCATATGCTAGGGATTTGGGTGTTTGATTCCGTGCAGCAGGATGGGAAGGGAATAGGCATGCATACCCCTGTCGGATGTTCGTCGCCGGCGAAGCCCCCGTCGCTCGATGAACAACGGGCTGCGCAACTCGCCCTGTCGTCGCCGCTAGAAAGGAAGACCGAGACCGAGAGAAATAACAGAGAAGTCGTGGGAAGGGAGGGTGCTGCCGCACATTGGCGGAGCACGCTCTAAATTTTAGGTGGGGCGAACATACATACAAAACTCGTAGAGTTAAAACGATAGCGTACGCATGGCACACATTCTCATTGAAATCACACAAATAAGAGTACAGACCCTTAATAAAATATATTGAAGACGGTACCTCCTATAAAAAAAAAAGAGATAGCAAAGTCAAAAACCAAGATCGAAGAGCTAAAAGAACCAAACCTTTCGATTTGAAAAAATATATCAGTTAATTTCTATTTTCCTGTTGCTCAAATAAATCAGGACATGGCAAAAGGTGAAGGAGAAGAGCGGGCGTGTCCGCCGTGATGCCAAGCTTCAAAACGGAAATAAATCACTCAAGGAGTTTACTAAAGCCTGCAAATCCTAGATTTGGGGCAGCTGCATGCACAATCCAGGTTCAATGAACCGGAATGCCCCTGCCACAGCCGGCAATGACGCCGCGCTGCACCTGCACCCCGCCATTGGCTAACCAAGGAAGCCGCTCGCCCCCGCCGTCGGCCCTTCCCGCCGGTTGTCGTCCGCCTCCTCCGGCGACCACGCCGCCGTGCCTACTGCCGCCGCCAGACCCTCCTCTAAGCGCGCCGACCATGGAGCCCTCCCCGACGACCCCGAACCGGAAACCCTAACCCAGTCACCACCAGCATCAAATCCGAGAGAAGAACAAGGAGCAGGAGAACCCACCTTGTTGCCGGGGTTTGCCAGTTACCACCACCCAGGACGAGGGCGAAGCGCCGGAGAGAAGCAGTCGTCGGAGAGAAGAGAGATGCAGCAAGGATGGAGAAGGCGCGGCTCTAGCCAGCAGCAGGGACTCGAGTCGAGAGGCGGACGAGCGAGAGCGCCAGCCGCATCGTGAACACGCCCTCCGTCACAGAATAATATGTGATTCTCGCTTCTAAACAAAAACAACCTTACTTAATATTAGTCAATTTTATATAAAATAATATTAATGTTTATAACACATCATTAGTATTATCAGATAGATCTTTGAATCTAGTTTTTTAACAAAATTATTTAAACATATAAATATTGCACGTATTTTTCTACAAGTTAAGTCAAAGTTGAGAAAGTAACACATGCACGCATCCCATAACGTCATCCTTTTAGGGACGGAGGGAGTAAATGTCTCCGCGCCTAAAAATACGTTTGCCCACGACACCATCGTAGCCATTAAAATCAAGTTATAAAAGTGTACATAGACGCAGCTGCCCCATCCTGCTCCGCCTCTGCTGCCGCACCAGCTGGACGGGGCTGCAGCTGGGCTGGCGAGCGAGGAGGACCGGAGGGCAGCGCATACAGCGTGGAGAACTAGAGGGCGCTGGGTAGCGAAGGGAGGAGAAGGAGACGGATCGCGGGGAGGAAGAAACCTACAGCAGACCGTCGCACGGGCCGGGGAAAATGTCGTAGATACCCCTGGGTTATCGAAGGTGCCCGGGTGGTCTGCTTCACCCCGACTATGAACCCTACTTGTGTAAACGGGATACTTTGGTGATTTTGGTGTCGGATTTTTCATGTCATATGTGAGACGATCACGCTAGCATACGACCCATTTGCCAGGCGCCGCATCATCTCCTCCACCTCTGCTCGTCGCCGCCACATCGCCTCCACATCTACTCCACCTGCTCTTGACGTCACCGTATCTCCTCTGCCTCTACTTGCTGTCGTTGCATCTCCTCAAACTCCGCATTATCTACTCCACATCCGCTTACCTCCGCATCTCCTCCGCCTTCGTTCGCCGGGCCTCGCATTATGTGTCGAAGTCCCGCTGCCTCACGCCATAGTGGGTGTGGGACAAGGAGAAGATGAAGACGTCGAGAATCAATAGGTGTGGGACAAGGAGAGGGATCGTCGGTGGATGAGGAACAAGGGAAGGGGCCAAGTCGCCGAGCCCTCACGCCATAGTGGCAAGTTTGCCGGTGTAGATCGCTAAACCCACCTTAGAGGGTTATTTGTCCGGTTTACAAAAGTTAAGGTGCACAAAACCTGTTTTCATAATTTGAGGGTAAATTAGGTTATACATACTTTTTCCCATGGGCCGGTCCGATCTATTTTGTGGGGCCATGGGAGAGACCGATACAGAACTGGAAACTCCATAATCTAAAATAGAAATTGTAGTATGGTCAAAACGGCATATAGGTCGGTTTCATCATTGGTTACTAACTTGCAATCATTTTTCCTTTTTGTTATGATACCCTTCTTTGTTCTCAGATCTCAACAGAACTTTTGATGAAGAACTTGCATCAGAAACATACAAAGGCTGCAACAAAATCAAACAGCTATTTTTTCCCCTTTGGCTCATTAGGAGGGATCTGCAGTTTGCCGTTCTCGCCAGGAGTTGTATCCACTTCATCCACATTTCTGAACCCAAGCTCTGACATGTCTTGCTTCGCCATCAAGTTTCTGAGCAAGATCATAGCATCACACATGGAAAAGATGATTTGAAATCTCAATGAAAAGAGAAGCAGCAAAGAGAAAATGAAGAAGCAAAAGGTGCGCCTTCTTATGAACCAGCAATATTTTAATGCAAAATGCACCTTGTTTTGAGCCAGACACTGAATGAATTTCAGAGATCAAAGTTAGTAAGAGCTCACCCCAGGGCAAGAATTTCCAAGAAAAAATGAAACACTATCTCAAAATGTCAGTATTGCACCAAAACGTGTCCTAAAAGTAGTTTGTGCACACTTGTGGTTGGCACACTGGTTGCTTCACGCAGTTACCAAACACTGACCCCAATATGGCACACTGCACATGTGTTGCACCCCAGGATACAAACAACCTGAACATGCTGGGAGTGGGAGGCCAAACTAGGTTGCAATAGCCAATAGGCTAATTTAGCCATAGCAGGTACTTCCCTCAAAAACTGAAAATGGACCAAACGTGACGTAGCTTGCATGAGTGCCCAAAAAACAACCTTAAAAGAACTGAAAACATCTGAGGGCAGGACAGCGAAATTAATTCCAGGCAATATGGCAACTATCCTGGACAGTTACCGATGCTTTGGTTCCAATTCATACATATTGATATGGTTGCACGGCTTTCTCGGGACATTAATTTTGTACTATGTAGCATGCTAAGCACAAAAAAAAATAATTGTCGCTGGCTTTAGGAAAACTTTTACAGCTCTAAAATTAGCATATACTAGATAATAAGAACTAGGCATACTAACCTCTCCATCCGACATTCCAGATACTTCTTTGAGAACTGCCGACATTTTTCAGACTGGAATCCTGTTGATTTCAGGCAGGCGAGATAGTCTTTCTTCTCCTGTTTGAACAGTCACCAACTCACCAATCATATAACAAGTATACAATGACAGGGCTAATTTGATGAAGAAAGCCTGCAGCCTACCAAGTCGCACTCATGTAAGTGATCCAATGGGAATACACCTTTCTCAGGAGGTACAGGCCTCACTCCCCTATTTCCACCAAAAGCACCACCTGTGGCAATTCACATCGTTATTCAGATATCCATATTAATACAAATCTTCAACTTAGGAACGGCAGAATACAAATGAGGAAAAGACGCTATAAAAACATGTAACAGATACCTAGTGCAAACAAAAATAACAAATACTAGATAGGAACAATCTTAGGAGGCCAACCCTGGATCAGTACACCTTCTTACCGGCACTCATTTGCCAAAAAAATTAGTGTTTCGACCAGGAATAGTCAATAACAAAGGCTTCCAAGAATAAGGTTGGATCTCTAATAATCGTGTGGCCAATCCTCGACACTGCAAAAACATAATAAAGAAAAAACTCAACCATAGTAGTAGCATGTGTGCCATTTGTATACATTTGAGTGATTTGGCAATGATAGTATAGCCAGTTAAGTGCAGTCTTATCAACTGAAATTTCAGTTGTATATCACTGAATACCATATTTACCATTTAAAATAAACTGTTGGATGATAAGATAGCCTTTCACTCAACAATAGAATACCCAATACATGCATTTTGTACCAAGTGCTCTGCAAGTTACAATAACAGCCAGCCACCACTGGTTGCAATGTTGCACAAAGCTCTCAAGATGAATTCAAGTGTTAACAACTGAAACCATCCATGGAAATTTGACCAAACTTCAAACAAGGAGTAAGAGTATCTCCAGCAATAGCCCCTATTTAAGACCCCTACTTGCTTGAGTAGGGGCTGGCCCCAACTTTATGGGGCTATGATTTTGTTTCAACTCCAGCAATAGCCCCTACTTCCTAACCCCTACTCCATGGGACCCACATGTCAGTGCAACATCATATGTTTTTTCCTTTTTATTTTTTCCCAGTTCCTCTGTTCGCGACTCCTCTTTGTGTCGTGCCGCCGTCGCACATCTCTTGCTCGCCGCCTCAAGTCTCCTCGTCCAGCTCTCTTCTGTCCGCTGGACTTTCGTGCTCCAGGCCTGAGAGATCAGAGCCCGAGCGATTGTCATATGCAGATCCAGGCGGTTGCATTGGAGGCAGAGCAGTAAGCTGCTGATCTCTCTCTTCTTTCCTTTGTTGCAGTCTCTCTCTTTCTCGATCTTCTTTCCTTTGCTGCTTCTCTCTCTTTCACCGGTGGTTGTCCAGGCCATGTCCCATTGAGGCAATTGATGTTGTGGATGGTTCCCCCGGCCAGGGGCCATGGAGGTGGCCGCCGGCGGGCAACGCCATGAGATGCCCTGCTGGTTGCTCCCAGCGATGGCCAAGCAGACGGCACGCATGCTCCCAGGCCTTGTGGCCTTCGTGCTGCTCCGAATCGGTCGTTGCCCCCCCCCCCCTCTGCTTCCCCTTCCTTTTTTATTTCATGGTGGTTGTGCTCGATTTGGTTGAATGGCGGATCGGAGTGGCTCGATTCAGCATCACCTGTGATCGATTCGATGGCAGACGAGCTCGATTCAGCGACTTGGGTGTTCGATTCAATGGCGATGGACTCGATTCAACGGCACCCGTGCTCGATCCGATGGCAGTCAACCTTGATTCCGCGCCGAATCCATGCGAGCGCGGGAGCAAGAGAACCGTCAACCACCGAGTAGGGGCTCCCGTGGAGACCCGTGGGAGAAGGAGTTGGGAGGGAAAAAGTAGGGGTCCTTTTTAGCCTAAGGCTCAAGTAGGGGCTTTGCTGGAGTGTGATTTTTTTTTTCCGCTCTCGGTCCCTACTTTGCTCTGACCAGAAATCAGAACATACAGATGCATCCAGTTGTGGATCCAGATAACTCGTACTGCGGGTGCACAACCCTAATCTAGCAAATAAGTAAGAATTAATCATTATGCGGTACGGCAAGCAGATTCAAAATTAGGCATTCAGGTTCGCTACAATTAGTGCGCCGCTTCATATTATATTGTTCTTACATCGACAGATCAGCAAGAAACCATTTCGAATCAACCCCAAACTGCATAGAAGACTAATCTAAGAATAAAACACACCTGACGGTATCGCCCGGGGCCTATGAGAACTGAAAATGCGCGTCGGTGCAGCGGACTTGGCACGCAGGCAGGGGAGCCTGCTGGGGAGGCCGCTGCTAGCCCAACTCCGCAGGACTCCGACGCCTTCACGCCCACACGATTGGCTGAGCGTGAGGCTGATGCGCGACGCCAAAGCCGCCCGCCCACGCCTCGACGCCGTCGGCCGTCGCCGCTGGCGCTCGGACGCTCGGTGCTTGGCTGCTTGCTGCCACCGTGGGCCTGAGGATGGATGTGTGTGGGCTTAGTATTCGGGATTTGTGGGCCGGTTTCTTTACGTGGGCCTTTTTTGCTGCACATCAAAGGGCAGTGAATTTGGCCCAAAAGCAGTTGCTGATATTTTCTAAATTTTTGGGTATCCCTTGGACCCACTCGCCATAGGGAGCAATCCTAGCAAATGATGTGAAGTCGCATAAAAAGGCACCCTTCCAATCGCGCGTCAAACCCTAAACCCATCTGCTCTCGCCTCGCGCCGCCGCCACGACATGTCGCCGCAGCCGCCTCACCTGGTGCCCCGTGAGACGGTGGCCGGCGCCGTCGCCTCGCTGACCAAGTGGATGAAGAAGCGCGCCGAGGAGGCGCCCCCGAACCTCCTCGCCGACGAGCGCGACGACCTCGTCGTCCTCCAGCTCTCGCTCCGCCGCGTCCCCGCCTCGCCCACCACCAAGCCGCGCCTGCTCCCGCTGCCGCACCCCGTCGTCGCGCACGACGGCGCCTCCGTGTGCTTCATCTCCGACGACCGCCCCAAATCGCGGTCCCCGTCCGCCGCCGACCTCCTCGATGCGTCCAAGTCGCTCCACAGCCTCCCCGTCTCCGAGGTCATCCCGCTCTCCAAGCTCCGCACGGACTACCGCCCGTACGAGTCGCGCCGCCGCCTCGCCGCCTCCCACGACCTCTTCATCGCCGACCGCGCCATCCTCCCGCTGCTCCCGCGCGTCCTCGGGAAGGCGTTCTACTCCACCAAGAAGGCTCCGATCGGAGTCGATTTCACTCGTGTCGGGTGGCCGGAGCAGGTCCGCAAGGTGATGGGCTCCACTTTTCTGTACCTGCGGTCGGGGACCTGCTCCGGGATCAAAGTGGGGAGGCTGGACATGGAGGAAGAGGAGATCGTGGAGAATGTCATGGCAGCGGTGGAGGCAGCTGTGGAAAAGGTGCCAAAGAAGTGGAGCAACGTTAGGGCCTTGCATCTGAAGGCTGTGGACTCGGTTGCCCTGCCAATTTACCAGGTTGTGCCAGAGTTGGGTATGAAGATTGAGGTGCCTGGGGAACTTGAATCTGGGGAGGTCATTGATGCTGCAGAATTGGAGACTGGGGGGAAGAAGTCTGACAAGAAGGCATTGAGGTATGCTGATACCAATGCTGATGAGGGAGGTGCCAGCGAGAGTGGCAAGAGGAAGAGGAATAAGAAGGAGCAGATTAAGGATGTTGAGATGCAGGAAGAAGCTCATATGGAGAGACAGAAAAAGAAGCGGAGGAAGAGTATTGTGGTTTCTATTGATGAGGGGCAGAAAAAGGTTGGCAAGAAGGGTAAAGATAAGGGCAAGCGTGATTTGGAAAATGAGATGGAAGAACCCATTATGGACAATAAGAAGATTAAGAAGGGGAAGATCGAGGAGGGGAAGAAAAAGAAGAGCTTGAAGGGCGATGGTTTAGTCTGCACAACAGAAAGCCAGGAAGATAAGAAGAGCAAGGGGGAGAAATCAGATGGCAAGATCAAGAAGACAAGGAGCAGGGTAAGAGTATAAGGTTGCAGTTGATGTTAGTTCTGGAGATGCCTGCTCTGCATTGAGGCCAGCTGCAGATTCAAAGAATTGATGGACTCGGTTTGTTGGGAACTTGAGATCATCTGGGAGAGTTCTTGTCCAGGTTCCATGTTGTATGGGTAGGCTTAACTTGAGAAGATTGCCTGCAGCTATACCGCATAATGCTATTATATTGTTTCCCCCCAGAGGTTTCTTCTGAAGTTGTTTCTTCAGGTTTTGTTAGCTTAGTAGCTCAGGCCTTTGGGTTATAAGAGTGTATTGAAACTGTTTCTTTCTAAGACTAGGAACGCCATTCAAATCGCAGCAATTTTCTGTTCATCTGCAAACTTGTGTTGTGCTGGGCTGCTGGATTCTGAGAAGTATCTCTTGCGAACTATATTGTATTCTATCTGGTACATTAGGCGGTATTGGTTTATCAGACTTGTGTATTTTCTCCAACCGTGCCACCATTATCCAGATTTTACACCACTATTGTGTTGTTAACTGAACCAGCACGAATTGTTACTCCATGTAGCATATGAATATGATGAATGCTTCCACTTTCATGGGGTGTTACATCTATTGGAATATGTCGAGTTCCAGGATCTTTGATAAACCACTTCATTCATGTTGTACATCCTGCCAAGAAAAACATTCACATTTACTTGGATGCATTCCCATTTCCCACTAATTGCATACTGGAATGACAGTTGAATATCATAAATATATCTGGCTTACATCTCTGTTCAGCAAATCCATTTGATTTCTCATCCCAATACTGCACTGTTTTCATGCTAAATCTGATGAATGATTTTTATGCGAGCATCATAAACATTCTGCTTTGTGGAGTATCTATCTCAGAATTGATCGTAAATTTGCCATATCGTTCTGGCTTTTTTGCATTTCAATCTTTGTACTGTTGTATCTGACCATCTGAAATTGACGCTCCGATGATATGCCAGTAAGGTGAACAAGGTTCCGTCTTCACGTCCTTTATATCTGGAGGCTGGAGCTGGAGATGTCATAACTGGATCCACTAGTCTTGCACACTGATAAAAATTGATGAATCAATTGCTTTCAGCGTTTGATAGCCGGATTAGCACCTGGGCTGAGCTAGTTTCACTTGGGATATGGGATGGACCAGGTGACGCTAGTAGCTTGCGCTGCGGTCAGCCCGATATGCGTCAATAGCTCGAGCCATTTCGGACCATCCTCGAAACGGCAATCGTGAGTCGTGTCGACTGCAAGTCAAACTGTTCGTCACGTCGGCGCGACGTGCTCGCGTTGTCGCACCAGCTCTGGCAGCCTGGCCTGGGGCTGCCACCCGTCCAGTACCGCAGTGTCTGTCTGTCTCTGCTCTGCGCCGCGGAGGAGATGGGCGCGGCGCTATCGAAATCGGACGCGTCGATCTTGGAGGCGACGTGCGAGCCAAGCGTCGAGCCGCCCCAGTTCCCAGGCGCGAGAAGCTCAAGCCCCCGGTGCTGGCAAGGCATGACGGCGACGATAAGCTCAGGCTCAGAGCTCGGACCATGAGAGCAATGACGAGGGCGCGCGGGCCCCGCCCCGTCGACCTCGCTCGGGCGCGATTGGAGAGGGCGGCGGCCTCGCCTTCCGGGAAGGCAGGGGCGCAGCGCAGCACGCGCCCCCCACGCGTGGCGCGCCACGGCGCGCAGCCGCGCGACCCACCACGCGGCGTCCATGCGCGCGTCCTCCCGTGTGGCCGGCCCCGCGCGCGTCACCGGTCACAACGGATAAGCCCATTCGCCCATTCCGTCCCTCCCTTTCCCGGCTTCCCGCTCCCGGATCGCCGCGTGATCTTTTTCTTGACTGGCGCTTCTTCTCACGCCTCCGCTTGGAAGCCTGAGGGAGGTGCCGTGCTGCTTTGACTCCACCCCAGATCGTCTGGTGAGCGGGAGCAGCGTCCAGGGAGCTCCTTCAGAGGTGGCCTTCTCTTCTTGTACGTGCGATGTGGTTCAGGTAGCGCAGCCGGTAGCCTCGGTAGCACGCGCTCCAACTGTTTGTCGAAATGCCTATTTGTGTGTGTTAGAGAGAGATAGAAGGTTCTTTCTAGGAGGTTGATGTAGGAGGCTCCTTGTCTAGATCTCGTCTGCTCACCCGGGATTCTTGGATATAATTCGCGACCAAGCTTTTTCATTTGGTCCAGGAATTGAATCTAATTGGTTGCCCCCATTGTAGATGGAATGCGTGCCTTTGTCTCGTATCATGTTCAACGTTTTTTATCCTTATGAGGCTGTTAGACGCGGGAAGGGGTAGCTATGCTTAGCAACGACGCACCATTTTTGTTACTTTGAACAGCGCCATATATACATTTTACATTTTTCACGACGCCATACAGGCACGGTTCAGCATTTGGTTGCCTTGTTGCCTCTGCACACGTTATCTGAGTAGTTTTTTATTTATTATAGAGGTACTGAGCTCTTTATGTGATTTTTATTTGTTAGGTATAAAAAATGTATCATCAGGGGTGATGCATCTACCTGAAACATAGATGGAGGACTATTTTTCACGCTTCCTGAACCTTGGTTGGCAGCTAAGACAGTACTTGACAGAATTGCTAGGTACCAACTTGAGCTTGTATCTCCTAATTAAACAAACCACCTTGGATTTGGACATGCTGATTTCAGTGGTTCTGGGGGGCTTGTTTCATATGCTATTTCTGAATTATAAGTTCCTAATTACAGGGTTCCTATTTTCTTCCCTTGATTTATATGGAAGAAATAGCTCGATGCTTGACTAATTTCTGTTGGATATTAATACTAGATGCATTATAAATGTATTATAATTTTGAGACACAGAACCTTTTCTTTTTGGAGGCAATATGGCCCGAGTTTCAGAGGTTTAGACTGGATAAGATGTGCTTGATTGCCACTGAAAGAAACAAATGCTTGTCACCTGAAATTGGTGTTTTTCTTTATTTTTACGTGGTTATCATTTATCTTGGCAGAAAATTTGCTCGGGTACATTGATTGGATTCCTCAACGTCTTGAAGTACAATTTTCTGCTAGCCATGGAGGATCATTGCCTGGCACCACTGGATATATTCGTGAAGGGGCATGTGCATTGTCTGTCAGTAATACTACTACAGAAAGGCAGACTGGAAACAGGCTATCTGAAGGCACAATATTCAGAAAAGGATTTTACAGTATCTGTCAAAGGTTCAATTTTCTTAGCTTCATAATCAATAAGCTGATTGAGAGAAATATATCATTTTTCTTGTGTTTTTGTCTTGGGTTACACATTCATTCTGCAACTATTTGTGTTGTCAGATCATATTGCAGGCCTTCCTATCTTTTGCATGGCTTCAGGGTGGTAAGAAGATTGGCATTCTATGTGCGAGATCAGTGGAGTCTATTTTCAAGTGAAGTACATGCCAAACTAACCAGGTTAGTTAATGGCTTTGTTCGGACTAATATGTTTTGCTTTGTTGTGTTCTTATGCACCTATTGCACCTTACAGTTCGAGGACTCAAAAGTCCATGGAGGGTGTGACCCAGTTTTGATGTTTCTAGTTCTAAAAAATATGCCATTTTGATTACAGGATCTTACATCGTTTCTGGACAACACTACAGGGATCTCGTGAAGACATAGGATGGCTGCAAAGATCTCAAGCATCGCGTTGTTCAGTTGATGGCACAGGTCGCTTCAATGAGATTTTGCAAGGGATCAGGTGATTTTTTTTTGGTGCCCAGTTTTAGTGAACTCTGTACAAAAACATTACCAGTTTTTTTGGCAGAATGTATTTATTAGCATTGCCTTCAAGTATTGTAGTGTAAAATTAAGGATCATACTAATTAAGTTAGACTTAAAGTGATTAGTCAGTTTCAAGAATGACCAGCAATTCTAAAACCTGCTTTATGTTTCAGAAATGGTCTGCATTGCCTGCCCGATACACTGGTTTACTTGTTTATTCCTGGTGAGACATCTTTCTCAATGTAACAAGTTTTTGCAAATGATCCTTAGATGCACTTACTTAATCGTCTCATTTGTACTTCTTTATTCAGGCCTTTTTAGCAACCACAGTCCACTATACTTCACCAATACAAAAAGATTCTTTTCAAAAATGGGATTGGCTTGCCATATCGCAAAAATTCATAGCGAGGTATTGAGCTGAAGGCTCACATCCAAGTTTGTCTAGCGTAGGTTTCATTCTTATTTCATGCTACGCCCTAAAGCAACAGCTACCTTGTGCTAGTGTTTCTTACTGTTACTCCTTGTAACTTGCATTTTGTGTTGTCTAGGCATCAGTGGAGAAAAATGCTTGGGAACTGAAGCAATACATCGAGGAACTTTACTGGGGATCTGGTAGACAAGTTTTGCTCCTTGGCCATAGCAAAGGTGGTGTTGATGCAGCTGCAGCTCTTTCCTTGTACTGGTCTGAGCTCAAGGGCAAGGTTGCGGGCCTGGCATTGGTTCAGAGCCCATATGGTGGCACCCCGGTCGCCTCCGATATCCTTCGAGAAGGCCAGATCGCTGATAAGGAGACAAGGAAGATCATGGAGCTCGTAGTATGCAAACTAATCAAGGTCCTCATCATACGATGTACAAATTGTTCATTTGTGATCTCATCCATTTCAGAATTCTGAGTCTGAAACAAGTGAACCATTGCAGGGTGACATGAGGGCCTTGGAAGACCTCACATACGCCAAAAGAAAAGACTTCATCTCCAAGCACACGCTCCCTGTGGATGAGCTGCCGATCATCTCCTTTCACTCTGAAGCCAGCACTGCACCAACAGTGCTTGCGTCACTGACCCGTGTTGCCCATGCCGAGCTCCTGCCATGGCTCCCCTTGCCACGGTTCTTCTTATCGGCATCTGAGTTTATCGAGTCAATGCTCGCCTCTCTGAAGGTCCCTGTGGTTGCGCCTGTGTCAGCAGCGATGGCGGTCACCGCACTCCATCTGCGGCTCCGGTATGGCGAGATGAGCGATGGGTTGGTGACCCGCCGTGACGCCGAGGTGCCTGGGTCGGTGGTGGTGAGGCCCAGGAGGAGGCTGGACCACGCGTGGATGGTGTACTCCACTCTGAAGAAAGGCAGCGCTGAGGCTGATGCAAGTGAGATGTGCGAGGCTCTGTTGGTCATGCTCGTTGAGATGGGGCAGAACAAGAGCTTTTGCTGACAAATGTTTGTGCCTGAAGTCTACATCCAGTCTTAGTATATCACTATCTAACGTCACAGAGAGAGACTGCAATCTGCAACGAATGAGACAGAGATTATACGTTATAGGTATAGCCTTTACAAGGAATAGTGATAACTAAATATACTTTTGTTGGGAACAAAATACACTGGGGTAATCTGCCATTATGTTTTGACGAACAATATGTTCTTTCGTAATTTATATGCTCTTCACACTTCACATTTTGATAGTAAATTTTCAACAGTTGCAAATTGTGATGCATTTTTGTAGCATTGGATTATTCAATTGTCGACCGATTAATTCGCTCATTGTAGTACACACACGAACACAGAAGACGTTTTTCTCTTTTTGGGAGTACAGAAGACGTATTCTTTCTCATTCCGCCTTCACTCTTAGATCGCGTAGATAATAATAGGGGCCCAGTGTCAGTGACACTCTCTCGTCTCCTCCAGGCTTCCACGCCTTAAACCCTCGTCAAAACCGCTGCAAGACGATTATTTCCATTTCTACCCTTTCCTCGCCTCCACCCGCCGCCGCCGACGTCGCCGCAGCCATGGCGTCGCGGCGCTGCTTCCTCCGCCTCCTCTCGAGCCGCCTCGCCCCTCAGAGATCTCAACCTCTTGCACCGGTCTCGATCGCGGCCCGAACCCTGACCTCTTTGTCCGAGCCCCTTGCCCATCCAGCTCCCCGCGCCCTCGCCTCCCCCCGGCTCTACTACCCCTCGCGCTCCCACTTCGCGACCCGCTCCTCCGGGGACGAGGAGGACGAAGAAGAGCACTACGACGACGAGGGGAGTGAGGAGGAGTGGGGGGAGGAGGAGGAGGCGGTGGCGGCGAAGAAACCAAGCGGGAAGACAGAGGAGGAGAAGATAGAGGAGGCGGCGGAGATCGGGTACAAGGTGGTGGGTCCGCTCGGGTCCGACGAGAAACCCTTCAAGCCCTACGAGCCCTTCTTCGCTGTTGTACAGGTCTGCTCCATTTGTCCCCCGTCTTCTTTCGATTTTGGGGTTGGATCTAGTGTGTGATCTCACGTGTTTATTTCTCCCTGCAGATTGGCTCACATCAATTCAAGGTGAGTAACGGTGACTCCATCTTCACGGAGAGGTTGAAGTTCTGTGATGTAAATGACAAGGTAAAAGCGGCACTTCGATTGCAATCTATTTCACTTTTACCTTTTGAGCTTGTTTCATGTATCATATTCAATCACAAGAAGACAATGTTGATATGCATTATACTGTGATTATTAGATATTAGTATTGCATGAACATGTGATGCTGATCCCAGACTCCTAGTGTTATTACTCTTGTTTATCTATCAATGCTTTAGGCCATTTAAATTTCTGATCCAATTTATGTTGATAATATAGGAATCTTGCCTAATAGGTTTATTTTGTTTATTCTGTATGTGAAATTTTCTTTTTAGGCTTATCCTTTCCTTTCAATTCCTCAAGCAATATTGGGTTTTTAGCATCTCGAGTCATGTGATTGGTGATCAAGAAGGATTATCTTTCTAATCGTCTTTTAATTAGATACAGTAGATCTCTGCCTTATTTTATGCTAATGCTATTTAATTATTTTATGTATCACATTCTACTGGTTTACTGGACAAGTTCATGAATTCCTATTTAATTCTAGCAACCAGCATAGATCTCAGCTTGTTATCCTGTATATTTCATTCTACTGATGTTTTTGTATTGGTGCTGTTTCTGGATAACTTCGGTGCAGCTGATCTTAAACCGAGTTCTCATGCTTGGTTCACAAACTCAAACAGTTATTGGGAGGCCAATTCTTCCTGAAGCTTCTGTTCATGCTGTTGTTGAAGAGCATGTAAGAACTGCATTCTTTTCTTGGTACAACCTTGCTCGCTAAATTAAACTTATGAAGCGGTTGTTAAACTATTTTATGAACACAAGTATGGAAATATATCTGCTTTATTACTGGAATTGTAGTTTGCAAAATATGTCTGAGGCGCTTTCTATCTATCTATAAAGATTTCATATTTACTTGAACACATTTGGTTTAATAATTTGATTGGTATGCATGCCTTTCTACTTTATTGACTGATGACCTAGTTACACCAGCTGATTTGATGCATTTGGGCTTGCATAGCTGATAGTAGTTTAGCCATAGTGGGAGATTTCCTTGTTTGGTTTAGAACTTAGTTGTCCACGGTTTTCCTTTGTATATACTTTCTAATGTCTACTTTTATATGATTGTACTTTGTAACATCTAAAACATGCTTCTTGTTTTATATTCCTATGGTGCCTTCATGTTTATAAAAGGCTGCATCTACTCGACACCAAATAAATCTATGATATGTTGATATGTGCTGGGATCCACATATTTGATCTATTAATGGCGACACTGTACTGCATGGTTCTCATGCTTATACCTTGAATTACATCTGATAATTGAGCATTATGCTAGTTTTAGATTTTTGCTGTCATGTTCTTCAAGCATCTAGAGATGGTGGTTTTTGGTTGTCAAGGATGTTACTATGCAAAAAATAAGGCAACTAATCTCACTGTCAGCATGCATCTTTGTGTTACTTTGGCAGAGTTCATTCGGATCTGATTGGTCCTTGCTATATATTTTTGGATAGGTTTGAATTTAATATTCTTTTGATTATCTTTCAGGCCCTAGATGCAAAAGTGATCATATTCAAGAAAAAACGGAGAAAAAATTATCGCCGCACAAAGGGCCACCGTCAGGTAAAATTTATGCTATTGTACTTTGTATTATACAGTGTTCCTAAAAGAAACAATGAAGTTTCCTTCTTTTTGGTATCTGCCTCATCTGTCAGGAATCCTGTAGTTCTTACTGTACTCTCTAACCTTTGCCAGGAACTGACAAAACTTAGAATAACCAACATTGAAGGAATAGATAAGCCAGATACTGTTGCTGTTGCCGCCTGAGTTGAGGTTGAAGAAGGAACGACACCTTTTGTTTATGTCGGCAATGCCCAGGCAATCCTTAAGGCTTGTTTTTGAACTGTCAGATCTTGATAGCTGATACCAGTGTAATGCCACTTCTTTTCTTGTTAATTCCAAAGGTGAATGAAATATGAAGCTGTCCCAGCATTCAGACTTCTGGCCTGGGCATGCTCTCTGACGTGCAATGCCAATGTTACCGAGCAGTTTGGGTGCTCTGGAGTGGATTGGCTGTTGTAGCTTATCGTCACGCTGATTTCTCTCTTTTTGGTAGTTTTTGCTGCGCACATCCTTGATAAATGTGTTATGATCCATCAGTGTGCTATATTGACTGCTAGAATAATGTAATGTAATAATTAAGCTGCAATGCTTAATTTCTGTCTGGTTGGAGTTTGAAACTGTAAGTGCTGGCTTATGCAAATGCAGCTGCAAATCTTCTGCTTACATCCTCGATATCTTGGGTGGTTTTGCAGCTTGTAAATGACCTCCAGCGTGCCTACATTATACTTGCTCATGCTATCTGGGCCCATCTTGCCGCGAACGGGTCTTTACTTGATAGCTGAGAAAAGCTAACGATGCATCAGAACTGAAAGTGTCCGGTTCCATTGATGTGATCACTCGGAGGGACGCAGGGGCCCTCAGCCCTCCGCTTTGTTCTGCTCTAGTACTAATCTGAGCACGGTTGATCAGTCGGAGTTGATCTGTTTGATGTGGATAACTAGTTGCTCTGATGTCGGAGTTATCTGTTTGCTGTGGATAACTGGATATCATCCAGTCCAGCTCCTCCATCAGTTATGCACTTCAGCTTCTGCCATCGACAAGATCCTGTGCTCTGATCCAAGCTGCTCGTGTTGACCGTCGCTCTTTGGAAAAGAGAAGACACAGGTCTCATAGGAGGGAGCTATGAAACTGATCGTTGGGCTCCTGTCACTTTCTACATGTATTATTGCACTACTCATATACGCTCCATGAAACCTACAGAAACAGTATCTTTTATAACCCTTTGTTGTCCTCTCATGTTCTCTCGAGTCAACGTAGCAACCAGGGGCCGTGCGCTTATTCTTTTGTGTAGATAGTTTTTTTTTTAAAGAACTTTACTCACCCTGGCATCCACTTTGCAAATCGCAAGGCATTAATTACATGGTAATGCAAGTGCCACTAGCGTGTAATAATTTTACTCGTCTACTGGTGTGCTTGGTGATCGCTGCGGCGGATTGGGCCTGCGATATTGGTGTCATTTTGTGTGGTTGAGATTGCAAACTTGCGTTTTGCTGAACAGCTTTACATACGTATACGGATGTACATGTATGTATATATCACTTTGTTTAGCTTTTTATTAGAAGAAATCTAGGTGCACTATGATGCCGAATCGTTTCCCTCTGATGCTGCTGTCCTGATTTGAGCTTTCATTCCGCCATGTATCTGCCTGTGTTCGAGCCTGAAACTCTGATCGATGAGCAATCCTGAAATTCTGATCGATGAACAATCAGCTGTTTAGCATTCTGTCGCTCATGGCACAATGGTTGCAACTTGCAGACCATATTCCCTGGTTCTTCAGTGGCAAACCGAAACTGACAATCTTCAGTTGATACCAGCCTGTCAGTGATAATTTCGCTGGTCTTTGTTGATACCAGCCTGTCAGTGATAATTTCGCTGGTATTTTGTGTTTCCAACTAAAGAAATCAATTGATACATTGACACAAGGTAGTCCTTTTTCAAGGATAAATGGATATGCATATGCTTGCCATTGTGCTCCAGGCGTTCAGTATGGATAAGCGGATAAACAATTTGGCTAACAAACATTCACTCGGCAAACCCTGATCAACAAATCGACAAGCCGAAACATCCAAAGTACCATGCAACTGTTGGATCACGATGATCTTGCTTTGCAGATCTTGCATACTGAACTCTCTCTCAGCCTGGGCGTGTGGGAGCATCAGTGGTCAGGCCGTCAGGACCCAGTGCTAGTTGGAAGCCGTGTTCATCTGCATCGCCTCCACCAATGCAAAGTCGCCACACCAAAAGTCAGAGCTGAAGGCTACATGATGCGGAAAGCCACTTTGGCAAAGCTAGGGCGCCACCATTGGTGGGTGTCATCACAGCCCGGGCTGTAATGGAGGAACTGTGCCGAGCATTCAGATTGGAGGATATCGTCTTCAAGCGCCTGTTTTTGGTTTAAAGAACTGATCTGGCGTCCTGCTTTGCATCTTCCTTTTTAGGTGCCTCTCCCCATCCCCCACTTCGTGTCATGGTCTCTCATGGAAGTAGATCGAGCTTATCCAATTCCTTCTTCCTCCTTGCTGCAAGCAACTTGCAATCCTCTTTTTCGCGACAAGAAAAGGGCCATCATGTTCCTGTTGATCCACCTTCTTTTGGCACTGAAATATAGATGCAACTAAACATAAATTCAGTAGACACTTTTGAGCTGAACGCCTCAGTCGTGTCTTGTGGCAAATTTAGGCTAAAGTGGCAAATCATATGCTGCTAGAGTGGTTTGAGGCTTTTGCTTGTAATGTCACATTCACAAAATCTCAACCTTCAGCTTTGAAGGTTAATTAGGAGCATAACAGAATATACTGCAATAGTGGCCTGTGCCTTTTTCTTTGTAAAGTTGGGCTCAGGAAGATTCTTAGATTATTCTAATCTGATGAGTTTTCTAGTAAGCCTCCATTCACCAAATGTTAATCTGCCTATTGCTGGATTCTTTGGACAGTTGACGGCACAAGGAATGGCATATGCTGCGATTGTTCCTGTACTTTTGGTATAGAGCTTGTTTTCACTAAGACTCCATGTGATTATTATTTTAACTCTATGATCAATTGTACTGCAAGATGGATTGTACTGCCTTCCTGAAACAAAAAGATGAATTGTACTGACTTATGTCCTGAAACATACAGAAACAGCGATGACTGTGTCCCGCAATTTTCAAGTTTTCACCAATCCCTTGCCATTATTGTAATTTTGAGTAACATAGCTAGAGCCTTTTGAAATGTTGCTCTGATCAATGCCACAATGGAACAAGCCAAAGAGAACAGGGAGTTAACAGGAATAGGCACACTCGCTGACCTAAATGCTTTAGTAGGTCCATAAGATTAGTGGCTCCAAGATCTAGTGGGAAATGCACAAGGCATTACTGATTGCAGAATTGAACGTGACCCTCAAGCCATGACGATTTCATTTGGTGGAGACCTACTGCTGAGAGAAAGGGAACTTAAAATGGAAGCAGCAGGGCAGTAGCACTATGAACAGAAACACTGCATTATAGCAAACAGTGCTCCCATTTGCTATAGCACAAGGATTGGGTGTTTCGTAGCACTTATTTGCTAGTAATACTTTGTGTGATCTTAAATTGATATCTCTTTTTCTGCCTTTAACTATCAATCAAGGTTGATTTTCAGAAAAAAAAGGGACTTTGTTATGGGCATGTGTAAATTGTGCCTCTACAGTACTGGAGCGGACTTTGGGGTTGCTGGGTGCGATCACAATACGCAACAAGATGACTTCTGACTCGGATTTGTTGCAGTTTTGTAATGGTGCAAACTGCACCTCACCTACATATATGGAGCAAACTGTTCATGGCGGGACAATATCTTAGCAACTTTAAAATGTGTTTGCATAACCTAAAAGAAGAAGAAGAAGCTATGTTCACTAACAAGTTGTCTTGCTCAATAGTTTTATATTTACATTAGTTTAGACGTGCACAAATCAACTAGGAAGTGAACAATTAATTAGCTGGAGTGAGCTTTAAGTCGAGCCACTAATGTATACCCTACTTGTAGTAGTTCCTTAATAATCCTTTTACTGCACAGATTTTACCTACCATTGTCCTTAATCTGCACAGATTTAATATGCATTCTAGTTAAGATTGTTTTGCAAAGGAGCACGAGAAAGCAGTAAATGAGATAATTGACAACAATACACTCTTTGTTCATTTAGTGATGGTCACATCAACTCAATTTACTTACGTGGACTCATATAGACAGCTGTCGTTTAACTACTATACAAGTTTACATGCCCTGAAACATCTCAACCAACCAATCAGACACACAACTCGGGACAGATAAGGTGTCAAGAGCTCAATGCGCCACATCGCTTCGTTTCTGGTGCCACGTAGGCACTTGCCATGCTCATGATGCATGAGAAATACTCCCTGCCTCCCAAAACCCAAAAAGAATGACGTTTTGTTTATTGTCAGACATCATGTCTTATCATCCGTCTTATTCAAAAATTTTGAATAAATACTAAAACAAACATGTTAAGATGAAAAACATAGTTAGTGATAAAAACAAGTTGTAAATAAGTAAATAATTTTTATATAATTTTTTTGAATAAGGTGAATGGTCAAATGTGATGCGTGAAAGTCAAAACGTCATTCTTTTTGGAACGGATGGATCATACATTTCATATCTCCAGGACGGGGCACTAAAATATCACCTCCACCACCACTGCGCTAGTGGAGCAGTGACGCAGCCGCAAATTAACGTTAAAAATAAGAAAAGACTAATTGCTCAGAACAACATGTTTGCTCCGAATAATTTTAGACAGATGATGTATTGGAAAGATGCCACTGGAAAGGTTTCTTCTGCACATGCTTTGCCCGGGCGATGAATTTTAAACTAGGTCCACTCATCAGGCAACAATGATGTCAGATACATAATTTGCTCCTTTTTTTTTCTTTCTTAGTGGTGCATGTGGGCTAAAATGTTGAAATGCAAAAATGAGAAGTTATGCACGGGGAGGCATAAATTGATAAAGATTTACGAGCAAATAAAGTGATCGGCATTTGCAAGCATAGCATAAGAAGATGCCAAGAGGGTGCACGAGAAAACGAGTCAATTCATAGTCCACTATGTCCAGTTCAGATGAACAATGTTCAAAAAGTCAAGACAAAACCGACTTTACACTCGGCCTAATATCTCACAGCCTCGTCAACTAGAATGGACTGATTTTGCAAAGCAAACATGAAAAGTATGGCTGTCGTTGAACCCACGCTCTTCCTCAACAATCTGGATCAGATATTCAGATGTGAGCATATTCTGCAGATCATCCAAAACCCATTTCGTTTTCAGCATGTATCACACTCCCTTCCATGAATGTTCTCCTAGAATATCCAGTTCAGATACCTCAAAAAGTGGAGCCATCACATGATCCCTTCAGCTGAGCGCACGCCACTTGCCACCCTCCTCACTGCCATCGCCGCCACCGCTTCAATCACAAAGATCCCTTCACGTTGGGACAACGAGAAAGCTGGGCAAGGCAATGCATCCCATTGCAGCCACATTTTGACGAGCCAAAAAGGACAGCTAAATCCATCCATGCCAATTCCGACACAAAATGGCGCCCATCTGGTGGCTGTTTTCTATATGCGTTTGCGACCTGAAACTCCAACTAGGAATACCTGACGTGCTTCCGTTGGCCGGAAAAGAAAGGCTGTCACCAACACCACGCAAAAGGAGCGGCCAGTGTTGTTGCACTTGCACCGACTGCACTTCCAGCGGTGTGTCCAACGGCCATGTGGAGGGATATTCTGCAGGCGATCCTGGGATCCTGCAAAGGACGGGTGCACTACTGCACTTTCAGGGGTACGAATGGCCTTGTGGGAATATTGGTATATGCTCCTCCCAATAAGAGTTGGGTTTTACCATTTTAGGTTAGGTCATTTTGCCATTTCATTTTACTATGCACTCCTTCCGTCCATAAATATAGGCACTTTAGAGCTTTGACACGTTTCAAAAAATATGTTATTTTGACCAATTATATCTGTAAAAATAAATTATGTTAAATAGAAAAGATAGCATATTATGATAACTGGTTTCACAGTAAATTGAGTAACATCATTGTTACTTATCAATCTTTAAAACTTTTATGCTATGACAATAAAGAAAAATAAAGGGCTGACTTAGGAAAACTTGCACAAAACAATTTAATATTTTAAACTGTATGGAAGATTTCAAATGCAAAATAAAAATATCCAATTTCTAAACATGATAGTAATTTAAAGACAAAGGTTGTTTTATCTGGCTTTTCATTCCTATTTGTAGTTTTGTTTTGTCATTGTATCACAACTCCATATATATTTGTATGTTTATTTGAGACCATAACTTAAGCTATGTATTTGGCATGAAAATAGATTACGCACATCACTTTGCTACAAACATGTATATGTGGTTCACATGGAAACACACATCATGCCTTCGTACCTTTTTCAATCTTAACAATGACATAATTGGGTAGTTTAGAAACATGGATATATGATGCAAATTTAGGAGTTTATTTCTGGGGTGATTTCTATAATGCTATAGTTCGATACTTTACATAAAGATTCATGTTTTTTTTTATCATTTTTCATAATGATAAAAGGTGAGCAAAATTTATATAAAGTAGAAGATTATTTTAGACTATGTTTTTATAATGGAAGGGTGAATAGACCAAGTGATGATTATTGATGAAAAGTGGGAATTCGTTTTTATTTTCTAACCCGAATTATCGAGAAGATTAGGAGAGCACCCTATACTTAAATTTGTCGACATTGACAGCCTCGGAGACGATAAGCCAGCAAGACGTCCGTGAGATGAAATTAGAAAAAAAAATACCAGCATTTTTTCTATACTTAATTACCAGCATTAAGTGTGAATTCCAGGGCAATCATTCTGACAAAAGAAGAGGCCGTTTTGACGAGGCACGGGGACGAAGAACCCAATCGGCAATCGTGTCCCGGTGTCCGTTCAACTCCATTAACAGGTCAATTTACTGGCTGATTGATTTACCTCCACCGTGTGAGTTAGGTCCGCATCATTTCACGGGAGTAAACGTCGATCGCAGGAAATGAAAATTCGGGAGCCCACCAAAGGCTTCAGTTCGCAGCACTTGAGAAGAGGAGAGAGAGGGAGGGAGGAAAAAGGCGAGCTCGTAAAGCGGCAGGACGGAATCCCATTAGCGCAGCACAATTAGGCGCGCCCTCGATTAAAGAAGCCAAAAGTATTGGTCGCGGCCCTTTGCGCTTGCGCACCGTAGATATTGTTGCCGGCACCACCCCCACGGCCACTCGAGCAGCCGCCGGGCACCCAGCAAGAACCTCTCTCTCCAGGCTTCGACGGCCTCACTGCCACTTGAAATATCGGTGGGCACGACCACTCCAGTGTTCCACTGCTCGGGGCTGTGATTTGGTGCGACTTGGTGGTGGCGGTGTGCATCTTGGCCTCTGCTTCCTTTCTTGCTTCCTTGGATTTGGAGCCGTTGGAATTAAGAGCTTGCTGGCCATGGTCAAAGGTTTCGGGGATGGATTGAGGCTTGGGGGAAGAGGAGGGTAGCTTCCTCTTCTTCGTTGATCTGGTCTGGGTTCGCGGGACCGTGGGAGCAAGCATGGCCGCGGGTGGGAATTGTCACAGGTATGGATGCCATTTCATCCGCCTCAAATTTGGTTCCTGGTGTTCGGGTGTTCATTTCGCATTTTGTTAATGACGCGTCCCCTGTTCCGCCGCTCCCCCGGCTTCCCCGCCTCTCACGGCGGCGCAACCGCTGCTTCTCCCCTGCTCCTGCTCCTGCTCCTGCTCCTGCTGCGGCGACTGCCAGCCGCTGCAGCCGCGTGATCCTTGTTAAGGAGCGCGCGGCAGCCCAGGTGGCGAATTCCGCTACTAATAGTTGTGTTATGTAAATTTGGGTATCGTCGCAGGTGTCATGTCGTTAGCTCTTTTTTGTTAATCGAGAGCGAAATATCTGAATTATTTGTTTGCATTGGAGTTGTTGTATGGGATGATTTTTTGGTACTTATATCTATGTTTGTTTTTATTAAGAGAGATATGGGCTAGCATGGAGTCTAAATTCGTTGTATTCGATTTGTTTGTCAGGCTTGTTCATTGGATGGGTTATCATTTAGTTGCTTATGAGTGGTAACATGTCAGAAGTGTATGCAATTTGCCGTTTATCATTTAACTAGGAATAATCTTAACTATCCAAATCAAGTTCACAAATTGACGTTTGTTAACTAAATATATTATGTCTCTCTGTGGGCCTGCTTGGTACTATTTTTGTAATGAGATGAACATTTGGTATAATCTTGTCTTTCTATGGTTTCAGGGTCTCTTGATCTTTGCAATCGGATTGTAAAGATCATTATATTCTGTCATTCTGTGATCTCGTCATAAGTGAAGCCCTCTCTGATGAAAAGATATCTCTGTTGCTTTCTTGAAGAGTACTGGTCGCCAGATGATAGCATCTTCTCTTCCGTTTGATTGGACTTGATTACTGATTGATGCTACCTATCACTTAAGTCCTCAGATCATCCATAGTAAACCATCTGTCAGCTGGTGTTCCCTCTATTGAAACTACGTCCCCTCATAATAAAATCCTTGTTTTAGGGCAAATCTCCTTTGGCAAACATAGTTCAGAGTTTATCACTTTGTTGGTCATCCTGAGCTTATCCCCTGATTGAATGATATATCAGCAGCAAGACACTTGCAAATGACCACTGTTAGAAAATGCTCATTTAGTTTGATGGAAGCTTGAAAAGGTTCTGTTCCTGATCAGGTTTCCCTCATCATTTGCATCTGATCTGCTGATTTGCTGGGCAAATCTCCTTTGGCAATACTTACTGCTTCTTTTGGGCAAATCTCCTTTGGCATCAGCTGCTCCAGATCTCTCTGTGGGCAAATCTCCTTTGGCAATAGCTGCTCCAGATCTCTCTTCTGTGGGCAAATCTCCTTTGGCACTAGTTCTAGCTCTATCTTTAGTTTGCATATTGCTCTTCCTTTGGCACAAAATACTACCATTTCTTATTTAGCATTGTGGGTAGATCTCCTTGAGCTGTGAGTAGTAGCAGCAATAGCAGGGTAGTTCTCCTTTGGCATTAACAGCCAGGTGTGTGGGCTGCATGCACATAAGTTCTGCCAAAATTATCAAGAGGTACTTTTGGAAGGTAATACACCGATTTCCTTCAAAGTGACATTCTGTGGCGCCTGCAAAGGTATGACAACCATGCATTAGTTGTATTCCAGTGATCCATAGTGTACATAAATCATAGGACATGTATTAACTCAAAACTGGAATAGAAGGCTAGAGAGAAATGCTTATCCAATCCTAACATGGTTAATTTAATTGTGGTTGTGAAGATGAAGATCATTTTTTTACATCAACATCAGCAGAAGGCTATGGGGCCATACACCCATACAGATGCATTGCAGTGGATATATAATAGATTAGCATATTACATACTCGTAATGGAAACATCCCCAAAAGGTGTCTCTGCCATTCATCATGCGGTTGATAGAATCATGATTTGTCAATTGTCATTAGCTCATGGCAGAATGGAAGGAAAAAAAAAAGAAATAAGCATATCGAGCAACAAAGACCAATATAAGAATTAAATGGTGAAGAGAGAATTATGAGAACACTACGGGTTTTAATAATTTGGAACAGCTACTTTATGACAAAAAATAGACCTAAATTATCCTTAAGTTAATTAAGGTTTGGATGTTTTGTATTCTTTAGGTGCTGGTGCCTACTAATTGCAAACACTGTCAAAAGATCTAGGTTCTATATTATTTTGTCGCATTATGATGTCTAATCCTCCTATATTGCCTTTGTTTTCTGCAGGAATACTTGGCTACCTACCTTGGTATATTTTGCATTCCAGACGTCAACTTGCTTATTGTTGTTGACCTTGAGATTACCACATTATCCATACAATACACACCTTATTCTAAGAAGGTGGGTTTCATTGAATCTAACATTTCTTAACAAGGTTGTCTTATACCATATGGAATGACCAAGTGTGGTGTTGCAGGGCTTGGAATTATGGATTTGTTTGCAGTTGACTCGGATAGTGAGTCATATACTGGGACCAGCGACAGTGAAGACCAAGAAGAATGTGGATTTACTTACAGTGACCATGCCCAAAATATCTTGTCCAGCCTGGACGAGAGCATAGGAAAGATCGACAATTTTCTGACTTTTGAAAGGGGCTTTCTGCATGGGGACATAGTCTGCCCTGTTTCTGATCCCTCAGGTCAGCTGGGACGAGTTGTTGGTGTTGCAATGTTTGTTGACTTGGAGACAAGCTCTGGTGACATAATTAAAGATGTAAACAGCAAGAAGCTATCGAGAGTGAGATCCTTTGTTTCTGGAGACACTGTCGTTATGGGACCATGGATTGGACGGGTCATCAGTGCATATGACCTTGTTACTGTTTTGTTCAGCGATGGGGCGAAGTGTGAAATGCAGTTAAGGGATTCCGAAGCACTGAAACCCATTCCTCCTCTTCTTTTTGAAGATGCACCTTATTTTTACTATCCTGGCCAACGGGTGAGAATTGTTCAACCCTCGGTTTTCAAGTCGGCAACATGGTTGTGTGGATCATGGAGGCCTAGCAGAGATGAAGGTGTTGTCTCTCGTGTAGATGTTGGGCTGGTGCATGTGAACTGGATCACATCTGTAACCAATGTTTGGGGAGATAAATCATCAAGTCCTCCAAACTTTCAGGATCCGAAGAAACTCACTTTGTTGTCATGCTTCCCTTATGCTAATTGGCAACTGGGTGATTGGTGTGCTCTTACGGCTGACAACAATGGATGTCTGTGGATGGATTCTGGGAAGCCTTGTATTCTTAGTGAAGCCTGGAAGTGCGACTCTCATGGTCACATGGGTTTACAAAGTTATAGTTCAGGTTGTTCTCAAACATATGTTGTTTCCAAGACAAAGAGCACTGTTGATGTTCTGTGGCAAAATGGAAGTGTATCTCTTGGTCTGGAACCCCAGACACTGGTTCCTGTGAGTACCCTTGGTGATTATGATTTTTGGCCGGGGCAGTTTGTCCTAGAGAAACTAGCTGTAGAGGATTCTGCAAGATATCAGCGAACTGGGATAGTGAGAGATGTGGATGCACTCGAGCGAACTGTGCATGTAACATGGATTAGTCCTGCAGGCAGTGACACTAACAGCTATGGAAGTGACCCTACAGTGGAAACTGTGAGTGCTTATGAGCTGGTAGAGCACCCAGATTTCTCATTCTGCACTGGTGAGGTGGTTATCAGGTCAGCTGTGAACATAGACAAGTCTGAAGCAGATCTCACAAATGGGCCATTAGCAAGCAGTGAATCATTGGTTACACACTCTGATTTCTTATCATGCATTGGAAATGTGCTTGGTTACAAGGATGACGGAATTGAAGTCCAATGGGCTAATGGCGTGATATCCAAGGTAAGCATAGCTTTAACTCTGCCATTAGCTTCGTAAGTGCTAGCCCTGGATCCTGGTCATGTTTGGTCAATCATTTACTTTCTTAAGATGCATTCTTTGTTCATTCCATATAAGGTTATTTTTCTGATCCTTATATTTAGTTTGAGATATGTGTTTCACCTTACTATTGTTAACACTTAACAGAGCTCCCCTTCTCTCTTTTGTCAAATGTCAGGTGCATCATTTTGAAATAATTGGATTGGATAAGCTTCTTGATGGTTCATTAGAATCAATGAACGAGGAACAGGCAACTGGTGATTCAGTAGACATGACTGAGCCAGAGGAAATGCAACACGATAATGCTAACGTCTGTTTCTCTCTCTATCATTCATTGTACCATTTATGATCGTCACCTTTTTAAAATACACTAAGAGATGACTGAAAATTTTCTATTCAGATTGTTCTGGAGTCTACTGAAGACTGCACTGGTTCCTTGTGCAAGGCCACTGCTTTTCTTTTTCCGAGGACAGCTTTTGATTTCCTGACAAATGTAGCTGCTAGTTTGTTTGGTACCCATGGTTCTCGGTCTCCAAGCTCAGTAAGTTCCATTTATTTCTTCTAAATAAGCCATCTTTTTCTGAAATTCTAAGGTGAAGTTTTTGTTCCAGGTTATGGTAGATCCTCGTTATCAAATTGTGAAGACGGCTGAAATGCAGACATCTGTAGACGAATTGCCAGAAGAACAGATAGTGGAGTTGGTTGCAAAGATTGAGAAGCCAAATCTCTCTCCAGAAGATGGCATCTCAAAAAGATTTGATGTAGTGACTGACTGTTCGGATCATCACTTTGTGAAGGAAAATGGCCATGAATGTGTAATGCATCTTCTGAAGCTTTCACTGGCATTTTGTTTCTTTTCAAGCATTAGCCATTGGTGCAAATATAGACTGTTGTGTAATGACATTTATTTTCTATTCTCCTAGGTTACAAGAGGTTGGGTGAAGAAGGTCCAACAAGAATGGACAATCCTGCAAAACGACTTACCAGGTATGCTTTTCTGTTGTTTGTAGTTTATTCAATCAGTGCACTTCCTATAAATGATTCCTGCTATTAATGTGAAACTTTAGTAACTGTTTATTTCATCAAGTGTTTCTCAGAGATAGAAACTATTGGTAGCGAATGTATGTTGTCTGCTTGCATACATGAATTGGTGTTGAAGGCTAGGTGTAACTGTGTAAGTCAAGACCCCAAAAAAAGTAACTGTGTAAGTCAAAAGTATTCCACTCTCCACAGGGTACCTCAGAAACAATAACGTTTTAGAATGAAAGCAGCATTCCTTCACTGGGTGGGGAAAAGTTTCGAGGCTGAAACCTTGCTGCAAGCATAAAGATTCAAGGAATCTCTTTAAGCAGTCAGTTTTTACCTGGCTTGAGACTCTGGATTAGACCCCTCTCTCTTCTCTTTCTGCCCCTCCCTCTTCAGTTTCCCCCCTTCCGTTTTGGTCCCAAGAGCCTTTTCTATGTAATCGTTGTTTTCTTTTCACAAAAAAAGAACATAGCATGCAACCATTTCATCTCAAACAGTTAGACTTATTCATATGCATTCAAGAATACTGAAAAATTAATTAGGTGTCGTTTATTATGTGTAGTGTGTATGAGATTTTGCATACTCATTGTAAAGCATGCTGTTAAACTGGTACATGAACAATTGGAAACATAATGATGGTGGGTAGGACAATCATTCTTTGTGGGGGTTCCTGCGCTTGGTGACTGGAAAAAAAATATTTGCACCCTAGTACTAACTGGTTACTTAATCTGATCACTAGATGCAGTAAAACAATTGGTTGTTTTGTTTATAAGATGTGGTGCAAAAGACCTAGATCAACCTAGGAGGCTTTAAATTTAGAATGAATAGGCGCCCAAATTCATCTCGAAGAGGGCTTGAACCTGGGTAGCCTAAGTGTATATCCACACCCTCAGCCAAGTGAGATAGGCGATGTAGTCGCAAAGTCTGTGTTTCTCGAAAAGCGATGGGGTATATTGTGATGCTTATATATATGCTTTCAACTATGCAGATGGTATTCATGTAAGAGTTTTTGAGGAAAGAATGGATCTTCTGAGGTCTTGCATTGTTGGGGCAGCTGGAACACCTTATCATGACAATCTGTTTTTCTTTGATATTTTTTTCCCTCCTGACTATCCCCACGAACCCCCTGTAAGTCTTGCATCTAGTCTCTATTGTTCTCACGTAAATATCTAATCGTATAGTAAATAACTCTCTAAAAAATTCCTTTTCAGGCTGTTCACTACCACTCTGGTGGTCTCCGCCTGAACCCAAATTTGTATGAGTCGGGAAAAGTATGTCTCAGCCTTCTCAAGACATGGACAGGAACTGGTAACGAAGTTTGGAATCCAGAGAACTCGAGTGTTCTTCAACTGCTGTTATCCCTTCAGGCTCTTGTTCTCAATGAAAAACCTTATTTCAACGAAGCGGGCTATGACAAATTTTTGGGGAAGGCTGATGGAGAGAAGAATTCCATCACTTACAATGAGAATGCTTTCTTGCTGTCATGCAAGTCCATGATGTACATTCTACACAAGCCACCAAAGGTATCTCTGAAGTTTTCATATTGACTGATCTCTGAAAACTTATTAATTCTTAAGTTCTTATGCATCTATCAAAAGAGATCATATGGTTCAACTGAACATGTAAGCTTTATTCAACTAGAAAACGTAAAGAATGCTTCTGAAGTTAGAATGTTATGAGTTGTGTAATGTGTCAATCTGTATTGATTTAGCAAGTCCTGCAGTTCAACTCATCTTAAAAAGATAAACATTGATGTTTTTCTCCCTTTGTCTAAATTCAGCATTTTGAGAAGTTGGTCAAGGAGCACTTCACTTGCCGTGCTCCACACATTCTGGATGCCTGCGAGGCTTATCTTGGTGGTGATCTCGTTGGACATGCGCACAACAAAGCATACATATCAGAGGATGGCAGCAAGAGCTGTTCAACCGGTTTCAAGATAATGCTTGGTAAGCTTCTACCGAAGCTTGCCGCTGCTTTCTCTGAAGCTGGAATCACCAGAGCATAATAAACCAGAGCAAGCCTGCTTCCTACATCAGTAATGAAATTGGGCCCCTGTATCAGTAATTATAGTGGGTATGATGATGCGTATATATTCCAAATAAAATGCTGCTTGGTTTATGTGCAACCTTTTGTGTCTTGTAAATGCGGAACAATACATACGCATAATTGCTGAACTGATATTGTTGAGCTAAATGCAGCTCATAGTGTGGGGCGCCTGGGTTTGGGTTGTATTCTACGTTGTGTGAAAAATATGTAAATGTGTGTTTGACAGTGCAGCTGTATAAATATTTGCTCGTAATAAATTGTGAAATAAAAAAGACCACATATGAAAGGCAAATCCGGCAGTCTAGCTTTGGCTTGGGTCTAGATTAACATGAATGAAATGCTGTGGAACCCATTAAATTCAAGTTTTAAAACGAGCATGTGTTTCAAAAAGAGTTGAAAACATTTTTTAAGTTCCTTATCGCATAATGCACATATGTTTATCTCATATATCTATATTAACATATAGTTTAATATTTAAAATTTATAACTGATTCATTTCAAATCAGATAAATACGGAACTAGAAAAAAAAAAGTTTCTAAAAAATATGATCTATATGTTGGTCATCCATTTAGAGTTGGCCGGTAATGGAAGGCAAGCTCATGCTGGTGCTGCGCGGCCCATTATGGCACAAACAACGTTTGGGTGAGTATTTGGCAAACATTTGATGATAATAAAGAAATATGAAATAAAATAGTCAGGACCTTAAGAAGCTCACTAGGAGCAATTTTCCCACATCAAAAGATAAGATCATGTGGCTTTTCCTTTTCACCTTTTGGACTTAGGACTGTTCTCTGATTTTACAGAATTACACACCTAACACATGCATAGTATTTTATAAGTTATAATTCCATGCAACTGAGTCCCTGAGGGCACCAACAATTAGGCTATCCACCCTGTTTTTAAGTTAGAAGTTAGAATGCGTGTAATCGAGTGATCAAAGGACAATAGCCTAGGTATACTGTATCGATTCAACTTGGTAACTTTTAAATCAGGTTCTAATTCAATTGAAATTTGGATTTGTGGAGCAGTTGAATGATTAAAAAAGTGTCATATATAGAGAAATGTTGCTTTAATATCCCCAAAATATATTTGTGGCAAGCATTATCCATATTCAATTTGTCACTAGTTTGACAAACATCTATCCGTATTCGTAAAGAAACCATGTCCATTCGTATCAACATCTGTCAAACTCTAAATCCGAAAAAGATGTGAAAACCAATATGATACCATAAACATTCGTTTGTTTTGAATAGCAATATTCATTCGTTTTCTATCCGTTTACACCTCTAATCGAACAATCACACGAGACTGGATGTTTAGATCAGTTGTAAAGATAGACTTACTTTTCCTCCGTCTTGTTTTAACTGCACTCGTAGAATTAAAAAATATCCTACTAAAATGTGACACTAGGCACCACCGGCCCAGTATCATCCATTTGTTAACAAATATTTAAAGCATGGCAATCATACATAGTATTGCATTGTGGCTTGTTTCTTTCTGTCTATACAGCCAATGTCCTGCACAATAATGACTACTGTAATTTAAGCCATCTCTATTACTCCCTCCGTCCCAAATTGCAAGTCGTTTTACTTTTTTGACCCCAACTTTGACCATTCGTCTTATTCAAAAAATTTATGCAAATGTAGTCAAATTAAAGTCATTCTTGAAATTTTTTTATTACTAAAGCTAGCCATAACAAAAAATATGATATTTTGCGAAAAAATTTGAATAATACGAATGGTCAAAGTTGGGGTTATAAAAGTCAAACGACTTATAATTTGGAACGGAGAGAGTATTTATGTATCGGTATTAATGCTGGAATATCTGTACTACTCCTACTAAAGTAACAGATCCTTGGTATCAATGAGATTTGCTTTTCAAATCCTAGAAATGCAGTGCACTTTTATATGCAGATGGAGGGAGTATGTTGGTTTTACTATGGCTGTATGCAACCTTCGACTTTGAGTCCACTTGCGTCCCCGTTCACATGTGAGTCAATCTCTCTCTACGAATCCCGGCCAATTCTGTGGCAGTACCGTCCAATTTAAACTGGCTCAAGTGCGCCATAACATCCAATTAAGGACATTGAACGCACTTCAGACAGTGTAAACTAGGGAACTGTCGAGTGTCCCAAGGACTCCTCGATAAACCACATTATTTATCTTTGCCATACAGCAGGATCGTTTTCGGTAAGGAAAACACAACGAGCATCACCATTTTTACATTAACATAACAAGGTGCGAGATATTACAAACCAAATTTTGAATTAACCTTAAATGCATGTCAAGCCATGCTAAGAGCTTAAATACAAACCAGGCAGTTCTATTATACGAACTTCGGATAACCCCTAGAATCACAGGGACCATGATGATCTAGGTCTTTGGGACCTCCTTCGCGATCGCTCCAGGAGCTTCTTCTGAAAAACAACAAGGGAGATCCCCTGAGTACGAAAGTACTCAGCAAGACTTACCCGCCTTACCAAAAGAAAAGACTTTCAAGGAGTATGCAAAGTTTTTTAGTAGTTTAGCTGACTCAACTTCTTTGCTAAAAAGCTTACTAATTCTTTGTCCTTAACTTTCAAGTTTTAGTCCCGGTTACATTATTACCTAACCGTCTAGGTTATAAAAGCTTTTCCAAACAAGTGGCACTAAGCTTCATCCAGCATATTGAATCACATGTCATCTTATTCCACTTGTCTTACTACGGAGCTTAGCAGTTGATCAAGTGCACTCATAACCAAGAGTTGTGGCGATCCGGACCGTTTTACACCCTACAGGGGATACCCAGTTCCCAGCTACGCACAGTTGATCCGACTGCGCGCTGCAATCTTTCAGTCGATTGAGCCAAAGACTGGAAATATCCTTACTCGAACCCGGGAACGCACCATCACGTGGGCCCCACGTCTGGTGACCACCCCGTGAGTTTACCGGCTACGGCCCCGCCTTTCTCCGACCCAGCAAGCACGGGTAAGCAATATTTCCAATCTATGATCCAATCAACCTAATTGACTTTACTGGTCCCATACCCAGTAAGCAACCAGATAAAATCACTTGATCATCAGGTGAACCACGTTAACTCCTTAATCCATTCATCAATGTGAGCAACACTCTAGGATTAAGCTCCATCTTAATCCTCCTATTCATGCTTGCTCACCCTTTTTCTTTAGATGACATAACTTGATTCAAGCTTGACTTGGATCCAAAATTTAATCATTAGCTTAGCTAAGCATGACTAAGTGATGACACCTCATCTAGATTCTTTTAAACAGGTGGCAAAGATGTCCTTATATCAAGGCTTGGTTCAATGCATCAAAGTAGGTTTCAAAGATTTCCTATACGTAATGCATATAAAAGCATAAAGATTGGACACGTGAATATTTCATAAATAAGTAGGAATATATGCACAGGGGCTTGCCTGGGGTAACAAAAATGTTAGTTCCTTGGCTTGATTTCTCGAGCTCCGCGTAACCACGATCACTTTCTCAATTGGTTGTCGTTGTTCTTTCGCGAGCTCGACGAACTCGACTTCCGGAGCTTCAATTCTAAAGCGTAATGCAAGTCAGTGATTAATATGTAAAAAATTTTAAAAACATGACTCACAACTTTACTTTTCGATAAAGTTGCAAGCCAACACTAGATACCCCTTTTTAAAAGACTATCCATATTTTTTCTTTAATTAAACTTGTCCTTAAATAATTTTTATTTGTTGTAAAAGAATTATTAATAACTCTAAAAAGGATAAATAAATCAAAATAAACCTATATCTTATTCATTTGTATTTAATAAATCATTATTCAAAATTTTATACATTTTTAGAAAAGATTAAGTATTTATTTATTTACCTTAAAAGGAAGGCAATAAATAAATACTTAAATTTTATTATTTTTCCTAGGGTTTAAGAATTTTAATGCATAAAAGAAATCAAAACAAACCTAACAAAATTTGTATGAATTAAATGGTGAATCTCGGAATTTAAATCTAAATCTAAAACCTAATAACCAGTTTTGCAGAAAACCCCCTCACCTTCCATCTAATTGCTACCCAAGGTCCCTCTCCACGATTGAACAGAGGAGCCAGCAGCTCTGACCCCTACCTGCTGGCCTTGACCGGCAGCTACCTCACCGGCGGCGAGGGAACCGGCGACGGGAGTTACTCCTACGGCAGCCCCACAACTCCTTGCACTGATTCCCCATCTTATCTCCTTGGATTGGTGAACAGAAGGAAGCCGGCGGCTGTGCAGGCAATGGCCCAAGGTAAAACAGCGGCGGGCGGCTCAACGGCGACAACGGTCGGGTCTGCTCTAACGTGAGCAGAACCAGACCACAGAAACTCCTATGTGTGCACTAACTCAAGCTGTGGTGGATGGAGGGAAGCTGGCCACGTACAGCAGCCATGGCGGAGGTATTCTGGTGGCGGCGTGCGGGCTTTGAGGTGGATGGCGCTTGATGGGAGCTTGTGCAGGTGGTAGAGGATGTCAAGTTGAAGGTTTGGGTGGAGGGAATCGAACGGGGATGGCTGGTGGACGACGAGTTTCGTCGGCGACGGCGAAGTGGCGACGAACAGCGACGAGAGGAAAGGGTCGATTTGAGGCCGGTGACGGGGTATATATCGACTGATTCACCGCCTTGCCGTTGCCACCTTCTGCTGATTGACTCTGCTCTCTTTTCCCCTTCTGCAGTTTTCTTCTTTCAGCTGAGATTGCATCCTCCAATTCTCTCAAATCCGCATTCAAACTTGAAAAACTCTTCTAAACCAACCTGTAGCTGAATCCAAGCACTACAACTTTTACATTGACACTTGATCAATTTGAGCAGAGATTGGACTCGAATTTAAGCCCTCAAGAATCAGCTTCAAACTCTCCTTTAATGCAGGACTCCATTTCTGAATTTCGCAAATTTCTTCAAACTTTTGAATAAAACTTGGGTCTGATGCGAATTATAGAGTTATAAGGTATCACCTGTAGCCCAGCTTTCCTATTGGAACTTTTGGCAGAAGATCTCTACTTCGATCACAATTTGAATCTTTTCGTTTCAGCCTATTGAATACTCTTAATTTTTCTGAACCCTTTGCTGAGTCGACTTCTAACCTCGATTTTCGCCTAATTGCACATCTCAACTTGATCTGATCCAAATATGAAAGTTGTCACAAAAACCTTTCTAAACATCTTCCTTTTTAACCCCAAGCTCAGAAAACCAACAGATTGCTCACAATTTATCTTCAAAGTGGGCTGTTCATTATGCTTAAAATCCCAAATCCGAAAATGTTGTTTTCAGACTATGATCAGTGTCATCTTTCCATTTCTTTTCTCCATTTAATTGAGATGCTTCCACGTCTCTTTTTGTCTCAACTTCCATTCCAATACCTTTCATAGGTCTCATGTGAATTTTTAAATTCTTTCTTTCGAACTTATGTCAAATTTTGACCAAATTTTGACTTTGGTCAACTTGGCTCCAAATTTCTCTCATCTTCTTCTTCTTTTTTTTTTTAAGATCAAGTCAACCTAATCATATCTAAAATTGGGGATGTCACAAATTCCGAGGCCGGGGAGAGTGGCCACGTTGGCCGCTTTTCCCGGCCGTTGGATCGGCCGGATGGAAAGCTGAGATCAAGCCTTTCCTCGGCATTTTACAAAACAGACCTTGAATTCTACGGAAATAGAACCCGCCGTCCAGCTCCCTCTCACAGGAATTTTTACGGCCAAGCCCTCATATTACTACATATACTAACCGTCCAAGATTTGGTGAGCTCCCGTGAGCTTTGGCCCCACATAGGGCCAGTATAATATTTCTGTGGGACCCACGTGGGACCCGTGTACTGTTCGGTGGGACCCACCATGGGGCCCGCGTACTGTTTGGTGGGACCCACCACGTGGGACCCATGTACTAATTTGGTGGGTCCCGCGTATTGTCCGGTGGGACCTGTGTACTACTTTGGTGGGACCTTATATTGTTTAGGGGGACCCCATACATTGTTTAGGTGGGACCCACGTAGTTTCGATCAGACTCACCATGTGTGACCAAGATTTGGTTAGCTCCCGTGAGCTTTGGCCCCACATGGGGCCCGCGTAATGTTTTGGTGGGACCCACGTGGGGCCCGTGTACTGTTCGGTGGGACCCACCATATGGGGCCCATGTACTGTTTGGTGCGACCCACCACTTGGGACCCATGTACTATGTTGGTGGGTCCCCCGTATTGTTCGGTGGGACCCGTGTACTACTTTGGTGGGACCCACCATGTGGGACCCTATATTGTTTAGGTGAGACCTATATATTGTTTAGGTGGGACCCATGTAGTTTCGATGAGACCCACCACGTGTGACCACTTACTATTAGTGTGGGACCCACATGGGGCCCGCATACTAATTTAGATGGAACCCACCATGTGGACCCGCACACTATTTAGGCAGACCCGCACACCTTTAGTGAGATCCACACACTCTTTGGTGGGGGCCACTTAATGGAACCCATGGAACTAGAAAGCACCTTCATAATTTAAAAGCGTTTCGATAATCAATTTTTTAATTATTTATAATTATATTGTTTACAAAATTAAATGTATTTATTTTTTTCCTATGAATAAAATAATAACTAATTTCGCCATACTCTAATAGTTTTTTACTTTGCTTTCAGTGCATAAACTTAAAAGTAGAATCACATTATTTATTCATAACTAATTTTATCTTTTTCTTTATGAAATAAAAAACACGTAAAATTCAACGATTTTTTAAGAAAAGAGTAATAACTATTTTGATAATTTGTTACCAAATTATGACCAAAATAGCCTTACGGAGTAAGTTAAATCATATATTGTAAAACCAATACTTATTTTGTCTTATGTCAGATTACTATTTAAAAACATTTTGTCAGCATCAGACTTTTACTCGAATAATAAATTAAAAAAACATATCATTAAAACGTAACAATGAAGATCACATCAAGCAAATATATATTATATTTTTTACATAAATAATATATTGTACTTTAACATAGATAGATTTGTATGATCATCATTTACTTATACTTTCTGAAAATTATTGAAACAAACCATGGGTCCACGCGCATAGCGCGTGTACCGGCCTAGTTTATACATAATCAACCCGCGCTCCACCCCCAAACGGTCATAGAACATTTTCAGAAAAAAACCCTGAATTTATATAAAATCAACCCGCTATCCTTTTTGTCTCATAGGAAGTTCATGAAAATGTCCTCGAGTTCAAATTAAATTACACTATAGCCCGTTCTATTAGCTATTTATATGCAAACAACACTAAACGTACAATTTGACCACCAAAACACGTTCGAACCAAAAGGTATCCAACATAAAATTTTCTTAAAATTTCAAGATGTATAACTTCATTGTAGAACATATTTGTAAATCCAAAACAATTTCGCCAGATATTTATATAGGACCTGTCGTAGCTACCATTCCCATAGCAGAACATCCTCAAATTTAAAAGTTTTCAATAAAAAAATAATTAAAATTCAAAAACCTAAATCTTTGGTACTTAAATTCAAAGTGTTTTCGTAATTCATTCCCACCTATGATTTGGATACCATAATATCATAATTCTTTTTCAAGAATGACCATGAAAATGGCTCATAATTTAAAAATAGAAAAAACAAACTCATTTTTTTTTTCAATTCCCCCATCATACTAACATTACACATTAAAATTTTAAATACAAATGTTTTCATAGTTCATTCCTACCTATGATTCGAACATCAAAACATCTCCAATTTTTATTTGAAAAAAGTAACCATGGAAACGGTTCAAAAAAACAATAAAACTCACTATTCCAATTCCTCCATTATAGCTAACATTCGACCACCAAAACGAATTTAAAAATCCAAATATATTGTAGAGCAAACTTAAAAAAACCGAACACTTCTCCAATTTCCCATTGTAGCTAATATCTTAAGATAAAAGTGTTTTTAACTTAACACCCAAATACTTTTAAATAAAGATTTTTAAACTTTCAAATTCCTCTAAATACAAAAATCTACAAAATTTATACGTACCAAACATAATTCCTTTGTAATTCTTTTGCATAAATTTTCATATTTCAATATACTACAAAATAAAAGATACCTAATATTCTAACCCACAACATTTTTATATAGACTTTTATAGGTTCAGCACATTTTTTTATATATTTTTAGAAAAAAACAGTGTATACAACCAAACGTTAAAAAAACCGTAAGCACATCTACATCCACTGGCCATCCGCGGCAACGCCATGGCCTTATCTAGTCAAATAATCGAATTTCATGGTTTGGAGCGCGCGCTTCTAGCAGTAGGGATAGGGATTACATGCATCAACGATCATGTTCTAATCCTTGCAAGATTAGCCTTATAATATAATATACTGTATTAAAAAAGCCTTAGAATATCTGAACATGTGTGGTAAATGAGTTTCACTAGACGCGCACGTGAGTACCCTTGGGGCCACACTCCAGCCTCCCACGTGCAAGCTGATTGCCCGAATGGAGAAAGCCGAGGGCCGATGATGGGGACCCACTGCGCACCGAGCCTTTGCAAAATTCCAAAATCCAAGCTTCCTTTTTTCCATTTTTTTCCGCTCTTCGAAAATCATTTCCTCTGTATAAATCTCTTCCTCTTCAGTCAGTCTACGCCGCACTCATCAACCCAGTCCCCCACCCATCTCGCCGGAACCCTAACGGCCGCGGCCGGCGCCGTAGATCGGCGGCGATCGCATTGCTACGGCCCCCGATGGCGACCCGCGCCTCCAAGTGAGTCACCCCCGGCGCCGATCTATGTCGCCGCTCTCTTTCGTTAGGTTTAGCCCTTGCGTCAATTCTGATGCGGAATTTGTTGGTCTGCTGAATCTGGAACCCGTTACAGGAGTTACCTCTGCGCGGGCAGCTCATCGTTCGATGATCCCGATGTGGTTGAGGTGACGCCGGCGGCCGCAGCGGCCGGAGGGTGGGCCTCGGGCCACCATAAGAGGAAGCGCAGCCAGGTGATGTATAGATCGCCTCCCCTTCGTCCACTGCGCATATTTTTACTGCTATTGTTGATTTGTTGTTTTGAAATTGGGAATTGTGGTGCGCGTGGGTAGTTGATGCGGTTTAGTGATTGCCTCCCGAATCCATTGTACTGGGAGAAACTATTGGTTATGTGATCCTTCTCTGATGTTCAGTAAAAATGACAACCAGGTGACACAGAATTGAGACTCTACATACCTTGAGATTGGTTGGGCTGAGTGGTTGATTTTCTTGATTGTGCTAGAAAACTAATAGGTTTTGATTATGCCTGGTGATTATCTGATTGCAAAAGTGCAGTTAATAAGTTTGAATGAGATGCTGTATGTATGGTTAATTTTTTGTCCGATGATCATCTTATTGGTGAACTGGTAATCACACACTAGGTTCCTTGGTTCCTCATGTCAGGTCCCATTTTTTTTTTTGACCAGTTACCTGCATTGTATTCTGTTCTGGAACACTTGTCAGGGTAGAAAAGCATATTATCTGGAGGGAAACCTTTAGGTTCTACATTATATTACTTATAACCCTCTGTCCAAGTTCCTACTTGGGCATTTATGCAGGACCTAAATGGCTAAATTTGGGTTTCCATCATTTTGTGCCTTGCCGTTTTATCTGCCAAGTGCCGAATAATAGGGATGACAGACTGACAGTGGCATTGTCGAGTGCATATCTTAGGCAAAAGTTTTTTGCTGCTGGATGGTCCCCTTTTATGTTCTCATCTCTTTGTTTTGGTGGTTAAACCTGTCTTCGTTGATCATTATGCTTGGCACATTGGTTCTGTACTTTGGGTACGGTGAATGTCAAATGCTACTGTTTTTAGAGTGTTTGATATGGTCAATATATATTGCTTCTGATTAGCTTGCATGCTACAACTATACACGAAAGAATGGTGATTGCAGTTCTGGAAGCTACTCTGATTGATGCATTTTCTTCTGAATTATAGGTTGTACCTCATGAAGTAATTGAAATTGATGATGACGACCCTGATGGGGTTATGATTATTGGTGATAAAGCATCAGTCAACAAGAATAAACAAACTGTTGTATACCCTATGGAATGGCCAAAACATGACAAGGTTATTTCCCTAATATCTTTCTCTTTTCTTTTTTTTTTGAGTAAAAAGTATCTTTATCTTTTTCCTTAGTACTTGATTTGTACCATGCCAATTTCTGACAGATGTTCTTCTATGGAAACAGATTCAGAGTAGTTTGGTTGATGAAATTCCTGGCCCAAGCACATATGTTTCGAAATATGCCAATCCATGGGTTGATCTGAAAATGTTTCATGACGACGCAGTTTACAACTATTCCGATGACTTCCCTTATGAGGGATTTGATGAAGACTATGTTTATGATGAAGATGAGTTTGAAGATGATGGCTATGATGCTTCACCTTTTGAAAATGATTACAACTATAGTTTGTCTTCCAAGTTTGATAACTTGGATATTCCACCTGGTGCGGAGGTTTCCTTACCATGGATGCAGAAGGCTGCTATTGAGATTGGAAATAAGAGCAAACCCACCAAGATCATGGACGATAAAATTCAAGAAAAATACAAGGCGTTTAAGCAATTTGATACTGTCGATGATCATAGTGACCATTATTTTTCTAAGCCAGAGTTGAGAAAGGTTCAGGCGGTGAAAAAGGTAAGTGTTTTTTTACATGCTCTCTCTACCCTTCGGTGCCTTAATTTAGTTCAGTGCTAAAGTTCTTTCAACAGCCATCAAAAGACTGGGCAAAACGGATTCAGCATGAGTGGAAAGTCCTAAAAAAAGACTTGCCAGGTAGGTGGCTAGTGCTTCTTAGACTGGTATCATGAATGTTGGTTGTACTAGTGTTTTCATTCTAGTATGGCTCTTTGTGCATCATGCATTTGTTAGTTGAAATACCTTGTCTTGGTGAGATGCGCTTACGGTTTTTTAGGCCACAGAAAATACTTTATTCTTAAAAAGACTAATAATGATTATAATCTACAAGTAGCTTCTCTTCTTTTGAGAAATATTTTGACTTGTTTTTTTCCTTGAAATTGTGTAGATACTATATTTGTGAGGGCATATGAGGATAGAATGGATCTGCTTAGAGCGGTCATTATGGGACCAGCTGGCACTCCTTACCATGATGGGCTCTTCTTCTTTGACATTTACTTCCCACCACAATATCCAAATGTACCACCGGTAAGATTTTCTTGACTTCAGCAGCTTATCTCCATCAATTATTTTCCTTGTTTCTTTTGTTTCTTAAGGATCTTGTGATGATTAATTAATTCTCTGCAGAAGGTAAATTACCGTGCTGGTGGTCTGCGGCTTAATCCGAACTTGTATGCTTGCGGAAAGGTGTGCCTTAGCCTCCTAAACACCTGGACTGGCAATGGATGTGAGAAGTGGAATCCATCCAATTCAACAATGCTGCAGGTCTTGGTCTCCATTCAGGCGTTGGTTTTGAATGCCAAACCTTATTTCAATGAGCCTGGTTATGCTATGCAAGCTAAGACACCTCATGGGGAGAAGAAATCCCTGTCATATAATGAAGATACGTTCCTTCTATCATGCAGAACAATGTTGTATTCCCTTCGAAACCCACCGAAGGTATGCCTCTGTTCTTGACCATGTTATTGAAAGAGTACCTTTGTTTCTGCGATGATCCTGAACTTTTGTAAACCAATGTAATCTGTAAGGGGACTCCAACATTACAATTTAATCTGCCATTCAATAATGGGGCTCCAACATTACAATTTATTTTGTAATTTAATACCTTTTTTATACGTCTAGCCATCAATGATTTCATATCCAACCTTGGTAAGTGCAAGTCTGATGTGGACATACTTTTTGCAGAATTTTGAGGATTTTGTTGCTGGCCATTTCCGCAAGTATGGGCGCAATATCCTTGTGGCTTGCCGAGCCTACCTGGATGGTGCCCAGGTTGGATGCCTTGCTGGGGATGGAGTGCAGGACGTCGATGAGGGGGACAAGAGCTGCTCTGTGAGGTTTAAGCAATCACTGAAGAGACTATTTGAGGAACTTCAGATGGAGTTCATCGCGAAGGGCGCAGACTGTGACAAATTCGTCAACGAGAAGGCTAGATCTGGGGCTTCTACAGCGGCAGCGGACACCACATTGAGGCTATAAGGCAGAGTCGGCTTGCACCGAGTAATAATTTTGCCATTCCAAGCTACCGCCCCTATTTTGAATCTGATAGGGGCCCACATCAAGTTATGCCCGAGCGTTCTAACTGCTTCCTGTAGGTCATCTATGTACATATCACTGCCTTGATCTTCTGGTAAAACCTAAGTGACATACCTGCGTTTAGGTACAATTGTGTTACTGTAGCTATGACCTATTTATCCGCGGAGCCTTCGTCCGCACCCCCGCAGGCTTGTGTTCGTATATGATTGTGGTGTCCATTTGGATATTAAAATGAGGTCTGTCAGCTGATTCATTCTTGGGGTCTCAGGCTCAGGGTACCGGATCCATTATTATATAATATTGTATCTAGTGGATGATTATCAATAGGCACATAAATACACAAATGTCGACACCTGCGGGTTTGCGGGACACCGACCAAAATTCTCTGTAGTAGGAGTATATATATTTTTCCGTGCAACACCGCTTGAATGCCATCTGTGCAACCGACGATTAAATCACGCGCGCAAGAGAGCACATGCAGGCCGGCTTCTTCCGCTATTCCTCAGTCCAAGTCAGTGGCATCTTCAGTCAATCACAGGTGTTCATCGCATTCTAGTAGAAGTGTAGCATACCACTAGTCTCATTGCAATCGATAGTTACCTCCGAAATTCCTATCTGTCATAGAACCGAATCATTCCTACGTGTTTGTTTGGTTTGTTCGAACTACGGTGGTCTAGCCCGTATCAATCAGCGATCACGAGAAGTGCTACACATGGCGGTCTTTGTCTCTCTCCGTATATATATTTTACCTGATGAACTGTGCACGCTCCATGACTTTCGCCACCGATATGGGCAGGGCAGATCCAAATGACTATCCCCACCAACTTTATTGTCACCAAATACACACCGGTATGATCGACTGAATAAATGATCACCGCTCCAATGGATCTATAACAAACCTAAAAGAAAAGAAAAAAAAATGGACGAAACAAACATTTTCCCATGGATGGCTTAAACCCCCAAAGTCAAGCCTAACGCGTCTCCTCCGTCGTCCCCATCTTCTCCTTCCCCAAAACCAGATGGGCGAGGGGAGGAGGAGACGAGATCTCGCTCCCCGCTTCCTCGCCGCCTCCCCGTCCCTAATGGCGCCACCGCGCGCTAACCCTACCCACCATCCACGCCTTGTCCTCCCCCTCCCCCTCCTCCTCCTGCTCCTGATCCCGACCGCCGCCGCCGCGGATACCGCCTTGTCCACCTTCTCCTACTCTCGCCACTGCCCCGGCCTCCCCACCTCGCCCGACCTCCCCGCGGGCGACAGCCTTGCGGGCCCCGCCCTCCAGCTCTCCACAGGCTACTTCTCCGGCGGCGGGGAACGCGTCTTCGGCCCCGAATCGCCCTCCCAGCCGCGGTCCTTCTCGCTCCTCCCCTCCTCCGTCGTCCGCACCGCCAACGCCTCGCTCTTCCACGTCTCCGCCACGCTCACCGTCTCCGGGGGCCGCCGCCGGTTCCGCGTCGGCCTCGATGGCCGCAACCTCTTCGAGTACGATGGCCAGGCGCGCCACTTCCGCCCGCGCCTCCCGCGCTTCACGGGGCGGCGCGGCTCCATCACCTTCGGCCTGGAGGGCTACTACTCGGCGGCCTCCGGCGATCTCTGCATGGTCGGCACAGGCTCCGGCCGCGCCGCCGACGGTACGCCCGTGCACTTCCTCCCCGTCGTGCTCCGCCTCGGCTTCCCCAGCCCCGCCAACCTGACGCGGCCCTTCGTCACCGGCCGCCTCGAGAGCGTCGACACCATCACTCCCATCGAGCCCGTCTCACTGGTCGCCTACGCCGAGGACGGATACTCGTATGCGGAGAGCGCCTCCTGCCCCCAGCCGCCTGCGGAGAGGCTTGACGAGCTCCAGGTGTTCGAGGGTAGGAATTTCTCTTGTGCTCACCTCACCTCAATGCTCAAACCGCCGTTCAGGTTGGACTACCAGAGCGGCGGGGAGTCCACTGCATCGTCACTGGGGCTTCACCAGAGGTACATGTATGTCAACCGGTTGCAATGTAAGGATGATGGCGCAGTCCGTGCTTATGTGGCGTTCGCGAACCAGACGGATGGATCAAGGTACTACTTCATGCTGGGGGAGAAGGCCATTGTGGCAGATGGGTTCTGGGATAGGCAGAGAAGCCGACTTTGCCTCAGAGGGTGTCATGTGGTGAACTCAGGGCCATCCCGTGCTGATTTGGCAGTGGGTGAGTGTGGAATTGGGATAAGCTTCTGGTTCCCAGCAGTGTGGTCATTACAGAAACGGAGCTTTGCTGCTGGTCTGGTCTGGAATACAAGTCTGAAAAGTGGTGAGGCAATTGCTGCATGTTCTAGTGCAATCACTCCCAACTACAGGGGCAATCTTCCTGGTTTGAGGTATAATTACACCAAGGTGGATGAGGCTATGAAGTACTATGAGAAGTCTGGATTGAACAAGAACAGGAAAGGGAAGTTCCCAGATAGCAGTTCATACCGGGACATGGTATTCCGTTTTTTCGTGCAGAAAGGAGGTGGATCTGGATATGCATCGCCTATCACAATTGGATCGATGTTGTTTGATGGTAACTCATTGGTGGCTCCAGATACCTTTTCTCATCATGTGACAGCTGGGATGGAACAGAGACTGATTAATGTCAGCTATGACATCTATTATGTTGGGAATTGGTCTCTAGAATCATTCCGCCGTCGACATATCTCAGCAGAGGGTATTTATGATACTAAGACAGGCTCCCTCTGCATGATTGCTTGTCGAGAGCTTAATGTCTCGTCAGATTGTGAAATTCTGGTGACTGCTCAGTTTTCTTCTTTGGATGCAAAAGTAACACAGCATGTGAAAGGGACAATGAAAAGCTTGAGGAAGAAGAGTGACCCTCTTTTCTTTGAAAAACTGGACATTGCTTCATATGGGATGTACATAGATCAAGTGGATGAATCAATATGGAGAATGAACTTAGAAAGCACCATGGCCTTGATCTCTATGACACTGGCGTGCATCTTCATTGCCGTGCAACTTTTACATGTCAACAAGGTTCCTGAAGCGCTTCCTGCCATGTCAATCACGATGCTTGTTATTCTGGCTTTGGGTTACATGATCCCTCTTGTACTGAACTTTGAGGCTCTCTTTAAGAACAGCAACAAACAAACCTTTCCACTTGCAGGCGGCGGTTGGCTCGAAGTGAATGAAGTTATGGTGCGAATCATTACCATGATAACATTTCTGCTGCAGCTGCGGCTTCTTCAGTTAGCATGGTCAGCACGGTCTGTGGATGTAAGCAAAGCTGAGTCATGGGCTGCCGAGAAGAAAGTACTCTGGATATGCTTACCACTGTACATCATTGGAGGAGTTATTACTTGGATTGTTCACATGAAGTTCAACCACAGCCGAAGAATGCTAAGGCAGGTTGTCCACATCAAGCCAGTTGGACATGCATTCTGGGAGGACCTTGTGTCTTATGGTGGATTAATACTCGATGGGTTCTTGCTCCCTCAAGTGATCCTAAATGCTTTCTCCGATTCCAAAGTTAGAGCCCTTTCCCCAGGGTTTTACATTGGAAGCACCACAATCCGTGCTCTGCCTCATGTGTATGATGTGTTCAGGAGACAGCATTTTGTGCCCAGCTTGAGACCATCTTACATGTATGCAAGCCCGCATGATGATCTCTTCAGCCTCGCATGGGACATTGTGATACCTTGTGGAGCAATACTACTGTCAGTGGTTCTCTTCATTCAGCAGCGGCGTGGAGGTGCTTTCTTCCTTTGTTCGAAGAACAGGAAGACGAGAGAATATGAAATGGTTTCCACAGTCAGTTCTTAAGAAAAGCTGAGTGGATTGAAAATGTTTTTTACAGTCGGTTCTTGACGAGCTTTATTTACATCATTGTGGCAAAGGAAATGTAGAGGAGGTTTACATGTAGACGAAGAAATAGCTGTTCCTGGTGGATGTTTATTTTACAATGTTTGCAGCAAAAATCTCGTGAATGTATACGGAAGATAATACACAAATTGGGAAAGTTTCGGACCTTGATTTAGGATGCTTAATACAATAGTAATACGTACCTTTTACTCTGTTACTTGCAGTGCTCTCGCGTGTCAGCATCTCTGCCGCTTCTTCTGTGCATCTGATATTCAGATCAAATCGGTCTTGATCTTATTTCTTTGGAGTGTATAATTCAGTTTGGTCTATAGGTTTGCGATTCTATCGGTTTTGTTTATTTCCTGTGTACGAGTTTGCTGGTCCGTGGGGTTAATGGTACGTTTAGATTGGGAAAGATTTCCCGAAAAAACACGGTAGACTCAAAAAAACACTATAGATGAATAGTATTCTGTGAGCGGGAGTATGAGATAAATAGAAAAAAAATTAGATGAATAGTTTTTTTTTTAGAAAAACTTTTAATCTAAACGCACCCTAAATCTTCATCGGTGGCGCTTGCTACTAGCCATTTGATGGCTATATTGAGCTGAATTATTCACAGCTGCACATTGTTTTGCTATCGTCGTTGCACGGCGCCACACTGTCATCGTGCGGTGCGAGCGTGACTCGCATTGCCCACACCCTCCTCGAAATTTTCGTCCCGCCAATGACACATACGCGGAAGAAGAAATCTCGGGTCAGGTTTGAACGTTGTGAAGCGCTAGAGAACTGTGACGAGAATTTCTGAACTTGACGGTTGACACGGTTGCAGACCATGAAACTTTCCCAGGTCAGCCAAAGGGCAGCCGTAGGGCCAACCGGCGCTGGACGGACTCTTGGCAGTAGTCAAAGTACGAGGAACCAAATTTGTAGCTCACTGGCACGAAATTTTTCTGCAAAAGTGCATCTGGAGTCTGGACAGGCCGCTTGGGCTGGGCTGACGCCAGTGCTACCACAGTACCACCTCCCATGGTGGTAGCACACAGGCTGTGCAGGCAGCAACCCAGCAGCTTTGCACCATGGTGAATGAGAACCAACTGGGCATGCGGTTGACAATGTCAAAACCTAAATCGCCGATCCCAGCTCCAAACCACTCTCTAAAAAAATACCAGAGTGACAGTGGTCAAGCACAAGTCATAACGTAACCACTTCGTAGAAATGAAGACGACGAAACCGCATGCCTCCAAACAAGCCCTTTCAGCCTGACACGGCCGTTACGCTCGTTCCTAGTCCCACCTGAAAAACTGAAACGACCCCAAACCCGGAGCCCGACTCCCCGTTTCGGTCTGTTCCAGGAGCCTACCGGCGTCGCTTGACCGGTAGCCTAGCCTAGCCGCCTCCTCGAGGGAGACCCCGAGCAAGCTATAGCCCCCGGCGCGAAAGCGACAAGGCCCCTCCCGCGACCCCGTCAAACTCGCGCCCGGCGCCGGCCCCCCCGTCCGCACGTCACTCCCCTGACGCGTCCTCCCCTCGGCCCACCACCTCGCGACCTTGACCCGGCCGCGCCCCCGCCGTCGCTGTCGCCCCCGTCGCCGCCCGCGCCACCACACACAGTTCACAGCACACAAGGACCGAGGGAGCGGACGGGCTCCGCAGCCGCCCGAGTCCACGCCACGCGCGCAGTCACGGCAGGGCCGGTGGAAAAATAGCACCGTACCGGTGGCGGCACAGCGCCAGGAGGGGGCTCTCGTGGAAGCTCTTATAACGCCGAGACAGACCGCGCCCCGCGCGTGGGGGGACGACGAGGAGGGGAGGAAGACGATGAGGGGCCCCTCGGGCGCGCGGCGGATGACCGCGCAGGACGCGGCCGAGGCGGCCGTGGGCGCGGTCGGGTGCGGGTACGACCTCACGCGGGACCTCCGCCTGGGGCGCGCCAAGCCGGCGGGGAGGCTGGTGGACATCGACGCGGCGCCGGCGCGTGCGCGGGACCTGTCCCTGCCGGGTGGGGCCGTCGTGGCCGGCGTTCCGGCCGGGATCGTCTCCGACAAGGGCGAGCGCACACGGTTCCGCTCCGACGTCCTCTCCTTCGCTCAGGTATGGTACTCAGAATCAGATTGTGTGGCGATCGAGTTTCGCCGTGTGCTCTGGGATTTGGGTTCTTCCCCTCTAGCTTTGAGCTTGAGCTTTGAGTTCTCCGTCTCAGCCAGTCAGCCCTGAGTGATGATGTGATGTCGGACGCAGATGGCGGAGCAGGTGAACCAGTCGCAGTCGCTGGCGGGGAAGATCCCCACGGGCGCGTTCAACGCCATGTTCGACTACCGCGGGTGCTGGCACCGGGACGCCGGGGCCACGCGGAGCCTCTGCTTCGACGGCCGCTTCGTCGAGCTCTACAGCGTCGAGGCCGTGCGCGCGCAGCTGGCACTGCAGGACCGCGTCAAGCAGGACCTGCCGCCCTTCTGGGATCCACCGGCGCTCGCCGAGTACGCCCCCGACGCCTTCAACCTCTCTCGTCCCAGCCGTGATGAGATGATGCGCAGCAAGCAAGCAAACCTGACGCGGCCTCACTCCTCTGCCTGACTCTGCAGGTTCATCGACAAGTACGGGACGCACGTGATCGTCGGGGTGAAGATGGGAGGCAAGGACGTGGTGTGCGTCAAGCAGCTCAAGGGCTCCAACCTGACGCAGAGCGACGTGCAGGCCCGGCTCAAGAAGCTCGCCGACGACAAGTTCTCGCAAGACCGCGCGGGGAACTCCACCGCCGGAGACGACAGGCTGTTAGCGCACGGGCTAAACGTGAGTGTTCTCTGCTCCGTTTCCACTTCTGCTCACAGTCACATACATGATACATGTGCGTTTGAAAAGAAAAATTGGAGTTCATACATAGTACCTGCGTCTGCGTGTGAAACGAATGAAGAAGTCTCGTTGTGCTACATACAGGGAAACTTTGGCCCCGGATCAGCAGCCTGGCAGACCTTCAGATCACCCGTCGTGTCTCACAAGGATGTAAGCGCTTTTGCTCAACGACGAATTTTCTGATCACAATGTGATGGCTCCAACAACAGGCAGAAATAACCCGGTTGCGTTCCCGGTGAATTTTGTTTTGGTAGGACATCGTCTGCATCCACATCAGAAGAGGCGGCGTCGACACGGGCCAGGGCCACGGCAAATGGCTCTCGACGATCACCAGTTACCCGGACGTCATCTCGATGTCGTTCGTGCCCATAACTTCTCTGCTGACGGGCATTCGAGGCTGCGGGTTCCTGAACCATGCGGTGAATCTCTACCTCAGATGTAAGCGTTTCCGCTGTAGCATTGTCGATGTGTCTCTCAGTCAGTCTGTTCAGAACTCGCACTTTGGATTCAGTTCAGATGTCTAATCTGCTATCCATTTCCTGCTTGTGGATTCAGACAAACCGCCCATAGAAGAGCTTCAGCAGTTTCTCGAGTTCCAGGTGCCACGGCACTGGGCTCCAGAGTTTGGTGAGCTTCCTCTTTGCCTCCAGAGGAGGAAGAACAGCTTGCCGTCTCTTCAGTTCACCCTCATGGGCCCTAAGCTTCATGTCAATACTGCCAAGGTAATAACCATTAAACACAAAGCATCATTTTTCTGCTCGGATCACTGTTGGATAACTCAGCTAATTAAATCCCGCGTCATGCCGCAGGTCGATCCCGGCAACCGTCCGGTGACCGGCATTCGGCTGTTCTTGGAAGGCAAGAAGAACGACCAGCTGGGCGTCCACCTGCAGCACCTGTCGGTGACGCCGAGCACGATCACGGTGATCGGCGAGGCCACGTCGGCCGATGACGTGGCCGTCGACGAGCGCGACTACATCGAGCCCGTCAAGTCGCCGCTGCTCTCGCACGTCTGCACGGCGCCGGTGCAGTACAACGGCGCGCGGATCGACGACTGCGCGGCGATCGTGACCAGCGCGTGGCTGGAGGTGAGGGACACCTGCTGCCTCAAGAAGGTGCTCTTCTTGCGGCTGGGCTTCTCGGGCGTCGCGGCCATGAAGATACGGCGGTCCGAGTGGGACGGGCCCTCCGTCCTGCCTCGGAAGTCGGGCTCTCTGTCGTCGAGGCTCAGCGCGGCGCTCTCCGGTGGCCTGTCGCAGGCGGCGGCGGCGGCGGCGCCCGCGGAGGAGAAGGTGGAGGTGAACTCAGCTATATTCCCCAAGGGCCCACCCGTGCCGCTGCCGGTGCAGAAGATGGCGAGACACGTGGACACTACCGAGGTGATGAGGGGCCCCGACGACCAGCCGGGGTACTGGGTGGTCACCGGCGCGAAGCTGTGCATCGAGGGCGGCAAGGTTGCGCTCAAGGTCAAGTACTCGCTGCTCATCGCGGTGCAAGAGGACACCGACGTCTGAGGACTTCTCTGTGTCCGAAGTGGTTGCAGTTCAGTTTTGTGCGCATGGTGTAAATAGTGCAGAGTGCGCATGCTGCATACAGACAGGGACAGAGGCAGTTATGTTGTTTGCTGAGTGCCCAGAGGCTGGTATTTGCCGATTCAATTTTTGCAAATATAGGAACAGTTCAGTCGTCAAAAAAGGTGTAAATGATTAAAGGTGTGCATGCTATTGGTTTGGGGGACATTGGGGTAAAAAAAGTTTGCAATTAGTTTGTAAATGACAGATCTACATCGCGGTTCAGTTTGTAAATCACGAGTTTAACGACGGATTACTGTAGTACGATAGTGTCCAATCTAGGGGTGAAAATTCATGAAAATGGCTGTTGTTGCTGGTTTGTTTGGGTCTTTATAGCATCCAAATCTAAAGCATCGTGAAGTTGACAAATTTTGTAAACTAGATATGGATGAGTTCTCCATATCTGGGGCTAATTTTGTGATATTGCAATGTGGTGAGTTTGAATGGACATGTATGAACTTCACGTATATAAACGAGTCGGGTCGTGCTACTGTCATGTGCACAGCAAATATATTTTTGGTTAGATGACTTATTTTGGATGTGGTAATTCATTTTAGCTCTGCTAGTGAGCTCATCTGCAGCAATCGACTCTGGGCCTGACATGAGATCGATTGATATGATGTCTGCGATTCGATTCTAGCAACGGATAGTTTGATTCGAGCGCATATTGGAGTTGTTCTGCTAGACTGCTAGTCGATTTTTGGGTACAAAAAATAACTTTTTTTATATTCCCTAAAGTTAAATGCCCTCCCTCTCCCCTGCTGTTGCTGGCCAGAGCCGCGGCTTCTGCGTCGGTGCTCAACAGCTCTCTCTTCCCTCCTCCGACGATTCATGCTGGTCCAATTCTGGTGGGTGGTGGTAGACGGCCGGCGACGAGGTAGGTCCTCCTCCTCCTGCTCCTCTTTTCTCTCTCGTATTGAGGTACTGGTGAAACTGGGTTAGGGTTTCCAGTTCGGGATCGTCGGGGTAGGGCTCCACGGCCGGCGGGCTTAGAGGAGCGTCTGGCGGCGGCAGTAGGAACGGCCGCGGTGGCGGATCGAGGGTGGCGAGGCTGAGACGTCGCGGGCGCCGGCGGCGGCAGACGGCAACCGGAAGGAAGGGCCGACGGCGGGGCGGGGGCGATCGGCTTCCTTAGTGAGCGAATGACGGGGTGCAGGGCGGCTTGTGAGTGGAGCGGCCGGCGGCGCCGTCACCGGCGGTGATTGGGGCATTCTGGTTCATGGAACCTGGATTGTGCATGCCGTCGCCCCAAAGCTTGCATTTGCAGGCGTTAGTAAAGTCATTGACTGCGGATCACGGCATGCACACCCTTCTCCTTCACCTTTTTGCAATGTCCTGATTTATTATTTTGAGATTTACTCCGAACTGATTTATTTTCAAATTGAAATGTTTGGTTTTTTTAGCAATTGGATCCTGGTGTTGAATTAATGAATTACTTAAGGCATTTAAGACTTTGCCACCTTTTTATAGGAGGTACCATCTTCAATCTTTAAACATCAATTTGTTGATGGGTTGTACTCTTATTTGTGTGATTTCAATGAGAATGTGAGGCATGCGTACATGATCTTTTTTTTACTACGAGTTTTATCGCACATGTTCGCCCCACCTGAAATTTAGAGCGTGCTCCACTACTGGTTGAAGGTCATTGGTAGAAATTAGCCAAATTTTGCAAAGATATCTGGGGGTTCAACTCAGTGCCTCCATGTTTGGGTGGAAATAGGGCAAAGTGGTCTGCTTTTGTTTTGTGTTGTACTAGTGACCAACTGACCATATAATGTTCTTATGGTGGAATCATCTGTTACCTTGCTCCATGGGTCAGATGTTACTAGCTTGGTACATTGATCCTGTCATTTACTATCATCATTTTTCACCTAGCTCCTGAAAAGGAGGAAAGCATCAAATCATACTAGGTAGGCAAGCGTGCACATAGCCCATAGGATTCTGTTTCTTTTTCCCTGAATATCTTGTTTATGTCGAGTGCAATCCGTAATTGGTGGCCTATTTGGTGGCAGATTGCTTATTACTTCATTAATTCATCCCAGCCAGCAATTCATGGTTTGATTAAAAAAACTCTTCTTTCACCCCAAACTAGCCCCATGGCCCTCACCAGTATCAGTTATATCCCAAACTTAGGGGGTTTCAAATCATTTATTTTCTTACTGTTCATGTTATAATACTTTGTTTTGGTGAAATGAACTGAATGCCATGTGTGTTTGGATAATCAGTAAAGCCATATTTCTGTTGTTATGAGTAAATGACCAGCATAGATTACACCAAGCAGCATCATGCATCGTTTCTTTGCAACCACTTTTGCCTTGCTCGGCACAGATCCATGCACCAGCCTTGCCACATCACTCTGGTGCTTCTCTCTCTTCTGCTTTCCTGGGTGACCGCTGACCAGACAGATTAGTTTGAATCCTACTCCTTGATTTGATCAAACCAAGACAATGGTTGTGAATGAGGCTCAACCTATTATGATGTTCAAAATTATTGGGCATTCCACTGTTGGTTCTTTTATTGCCCAGACCATGTTGCCCTTATGCCCAAGCAAAAAACAACGGATCAGTACATTGTTATCGTTTATATGTTAGAAATCTGGAATGGTAAGGTTCCTTTAGCTTTGCTCTAAAGAACTTTGATGTTTCATAAGTATTTTCACGAACACGCGATGTTTTCACAACTCTGGAGTTATGAGCCATTAATATTTTTTTGCTTATCTCATTTTTTCTAATTACTTAAGATTTTGTTTCCAGATTGCCAGTTGAACTTGGAGTAAGACTATGGATCTGGAGACAGAGAATCGGCTTGCTTCTTTACTACTTGAAGAGGCACGAAGATTACAGTTAGAGGCTGACAGGGAAGGTGTTCATGCATATCTTCGAAAGCCTAATGTAAGGCACCGACCAAACTCTAGGTTCCTGACAGCCACAGTTCGTGGAGTTCAGCAAGGTTAGCATTGTGCTTCTTTGAAATGCCCTGGTGTAATAACTTGATTGGTGCAACTGTATTTTGAGTTTATTGAATGTACTCTTTTTCTATAATTGCTGTGTCAATTGTTCATGAAGGAAAATTAGAAAACAATAAAATAGTCACAATCATGTGATCTTGTAAAACTCTACTTGGCTCTTGCTTCCTGTGGCTGCGTTCGGCTGCGCTTTTAGCTTGCTGGCGGCGGCGGCTGTAGCGGGCCAAAAAAGCGGAAATGAGCACGCCGTACATTTTTTTCAACAACGTCAAGTAGCTCTTTCATACGTTTTTTTTCTGAAATAACTTAAGCTGTTGGCCTGCAGCAAACCGTGTTGTAGAGGTCAATGAAATGTGGCGTGCCAGGGAAAAAGAAGTGGAGTTGGAGTCAAAGATGAAAAACAGAAGTATCAGAAGTAAAGATGTTGATGACTCAAGATGTGGGAAGCGTAAAAGTGACTCAAGAAACCATAGCTCCAGCTCAAGGGTTGAACAAGAAAGGGTTGCTTGTCATAATTCGTGCTCAGGCCAGGAGGATGGTCTTGGGGATGACGAAATTGAAAGATTTCTTCATTCAAGGTCAGTTTGAATATTCAGTGTCTTCTTTTCTGCGAGAAATGTCCATTATTTCCTGACATGTAACTAAATTTTTTTTACTACTCTGCTGATCTTATATCAAAATGAAGCCATCTGTCCATCTCCTGATAGTAGCACAATGTTCTATTCATGAGTGTTGGTATCCTATTATGTGCCATAATTTGAATTTGCACAAACTCTGGATTTTTGGTTGTTTAACTTCTCTGCAATTCTTTTTTTTTTCAACACCTATCTGAAATTGATGGTAACATATGCAACATGTTTATATTTTGTTAGGATGAAGCGAGGACGTGGGGCTGTTGGTTCTAGGATGGACGAGCCAGGTCCATACCTTGAGTTGTCAACCCACCGTAAAGACATCGAGTGTAGTCCTGACATTCGAGTGGATGAAAAATGGGAACGCCGAGTGCAAGGCCCACAGAAGCCTTCGTTTTTTATATCCAAGTTTCCTGATGATTATTGGCATAAGGAAGCGCTAGATAGAGAGCCATCAAGCTCTGAACCACAAAGCAAGAAAGAAAAGAAAAGGAAATCGGAGAAAAAAGATAAGAGAGAGAAGAATAAGGACAAGTACACGAAGAAATCCAAACATCGCCATCACCACCATCACAAAAGCCGAAGAAGGGACTGATGTGCCTGTTTGTACACAATGGTTCTGCCCGCGAAAGAGGCAGCTAGTTGGTTGCTGTAACTTGAAATCTGTATTGTATGGAATCGACAGTGCAAAATGGATAATGGTTCTTATCAGAGTAGTTGTTGAATTTTAACTCGCATCCTTACATGATTAATTTAACATCTGAAAGACAGGCATGTCCAATATCTAGTATTGGATGAGCTGATCTGAAGCGTGGTTATGTATTAAGTGGTTTGAAGGTCAATAAATGCTTTCAAGAATTTGTTGGCCATCGGATAGCATTCGCATATTCGTTCACATTTGGTCATTTGCTATGATTGTTGGGAGTTCAGCTACATGTCAAATTCCAGTGAACATTACAATAGCATGGACCATACTCATCAACATGAATTGGTCACTTTGGCTTTAGAAAAACCTCCCTGTTTCCCAATTTATAGTCATTGCTCTTCTAGGCGATTTCATTGTGAGCTCATATCCAAAAAATGTTAATGCAAATAAGGTCATAGTGTGCCAAGAAAAAGAATAGAAACCAGGAGGGCCGTAGATCATTTCCGCGCCAGCAATACAGAATAAGAAATATCAATTGAGTTCTGAATTAGTTTACAGGAGTATAACTCGACTCATACCACTGAAAGAGAGAATGTTGGTGTGTGGTTGTGCAAAGACTTTACAGCATTAATCACACAACTAAAAAAAATCCTAGAAACAAAAGAAAACGTAGTTCTGAAGGCTGAAGCTATGGTCTCTGTACAGTATAATGCCGTGTATCAACTGTGATGGAAGGGCGGAAATACTGCCTGCAACACAACTAAAAAAAACATAGATCAAGTCAATAAAAGACAGTGGATAAAATTGGCTGCTAAACGAATGCTCAAGCTATAATCGCAAGACACAGTATAGAATATGCTGGACCTGGACGATTGCAAAAAGCATGAAATGCACGAGTGCACAGTAAGAAATTTATAGATGGCAAGCATAAATGTTGAAACTAGTGATGTTCAGGAGTAGCTATTCTAGCTGTTTGCACAGAAAGTCAGACAATTAATCACATGTGGAAAATGTGTGTTTGATCAGGCCGATCAGGATTCAAAATAAACGATACATACGTATCTAGAGGTGGGCTGATGCCGATGCCGAATCCCATTCCCTAGTAGATAAAGCATTTTTTAGGAAACAAAAAACTGGCTCTTCTATTACTAGCTCTTATGAATAATTTGGACAGCTCGTCCACTTCACCTATTCCTAAACGGAAATGCAACGTTTCCCTCACAAATCCTCGCTGCTTCTTTTTAGCACTAATATGACAGTCCAAACTGAGAAACATATTTAAAATTTCAGGATGAACAACAGAAGAGCTGTCAGCAAAAGATATGCATATCCGTCATAGCATAAACTTGAGCAGTAGAGGCCAGAATGGTTGCATTACAATCATCCTGTAAGGGGAAAGAACTGCGATCTGCCAGCTTTCCCTATTTCGGAACTCAGAAGTATCAACAGAGAAATTCAGAATCAGAACGAACCAACTAGGCAACTACGTCGAACTCCTCAGCCGACGACGAATGGGCCAATCTCGCCGTTGCGCATGGCGCGGGCGATCTCGTTGGCTACTACCAGACAGGTGGACACCCATCCGGCGAGCACCACCCACACCATGTCCACGATGCAGACCGCGACGCCCCACGGCATCGTCATCCTTGCCCTCTCTCCTCAGCCGCCCCCAAGGAGGTGATTCCACAAACACCTTTCCTGCAATCTGCAAGCATGGTTGAGCCTAAGAGGGGACTGGAAGGAATTCCGACGAATTGACAAGCGATACGAAGAGAACTCACCTCTTATCTTGCCGCTGCCGTCAGCACGCAAGAACCGAAACAAACTTCAATTTACAGCCAGTCCTTCTGGTTTCATTCAACCATGAGAAGGAATTAGTCAGGATCTTACTATAAACCAGCAATCAGCGAAAAAGATTTGCGTGAAGATGATGTTTGACAAGAGAGATGGGGATCGACTTCACTACCGTGTTTGCCACCAATCCCTCGTTTCGCCTTTTCCCTTTCGACTCCTGTGTGGCCAGCCACCAAAGCTGGAAATCTTCAACAGGATCAGGATACGGACAGAGGTGAGCTTTGCTCTTGCTTTCGCCCCAAGAACTAGGCCACTCAGGGATCAACAATCTCGCCTCCACCATGGATTCTTTAATCAGAATGATAATTTCTTTTGAGCAGGCAATTAAATAGAGATCAGGGTTGAAGAATCTTTTCTCCACCTTTCTTGATTGGTTTCCCCATCAGGCCATCCTTGCCTGCCTTCCACAAGACCACAACAACCTTTCACTTTCACCTTGTCGTTTTTTCCCCAAGGTAAGTAGTTCAAGATTCAAGAAACAACTGGTACCGACCTCAGAAGAACCAACTGGAGGTCGCCACAAGAGCTCACGATCTGTCAGACTCTGTATGCAGATGTTGAACTTTATCCAATCATTCGCGGATTGGATTGCAGAGTTAGACAGGAGGATTTGGACAAGTCCATGCCTTCTTGCCCAGTCAGCTTATGATGGGCAGTTCGTCATACACGTGTCCCGCCCCATCGCGAACGACAAGAATGGCAAATAGCCGAATTCTAATCGCTCTAGCTCACGGACCACGTTATCTCAGTAAAGGTGGTTTTATGCACAATAAATAATATTTTACCGAAATTTTTATGATGTGGTAATGTATTAATGAAGAGAGATGAAGAGTTTCATGATGATAAAAGATGTCATTCTCGCCTCAAAAAAACAACATCTTTCAATTTTAGCCACTTATATATAAAATAATATTGATATTTATAATATACTATTGGTATCATTATATAGATATTTGAATCTAGTTTTTTAACAAATTTATTAGAGATATAAACGTTGCACATATTTATCTACAAATCGTGTCAAAGTTGAGAAATTAACACGGACACGGACACGCATCCCATAACGTCATCCTATGTAGAACAGAGGGAGTAGCATGTAACTTAGAAAACAACAATAGATGAAACTATTTACTGAGAGGAGATGTTTCATCCTAATATTAAGCATTTTAAGATGATATGTCACTCTAGATAAACGTGTTGATGAAACTTCCATTTAGGCCCTGTTCAGATTTCCTAAGAAACACTATTTATTCCAACTTTTCATTATTCACCTCCCTCACAAAACACACTTGTGTTTTTTCTTGAGCTACAATGTTTTTTTACCCCAATCTGAACACAGCCTTAGAAACTACTCTTCAAATTGTAAAATTATAGTTCATTTAACATTTTAAACTTAATTTTGACCGCTTGTCTTATTTAAAAAAAATTATGTAAACATAAATCAATTTAAATAATTCTTTAAAATATTAATAGAGCAAATCATAAAAATATAATATTTTACATAATTTTTAATAAGAGTCAAAATTGGTTTAAAATGTCAAGCAAACGGAAGTAGTAGTATTTTGTACAAAATACATGCACATGTTTGGTTTTTTTTTGTGCGCCAACTCGGTTCTCGGAAATCTAGGAACAGTTTATAAGGGCTGTTTGCTCTCGCTATTTCCCTGAGATGGATGGGTCCATTTAGAAGCAATCCTTTGTTGGTATGAGCTAGCATCAACCAGCATGATTGCTCAGCCTCGCGTGAAAATCGTCTCGTTCTTCATGTCACATTCCCTCCCCATTACCCAAGTACATCATGTTTATTTTTGTGTCTGATCATACAGAAAGCCAACTGAGTCAGCAGCAGGGGGCACGTCCAGTTTCCTCTAAGGCTGTAACTAGGTGCTGCGATCGTCTTTCGTCTTTTACTTTGGATGAACTCTTGAGGTCCACTTAAAACCTCTCTGCAGGGACAACCACTGGCCGCGCCTCCACACGCTTCCTTTCAGAAAGGTAAGGGCCCCGTCTCACCGCATCGTTCAACTGCACCAAAACGTTTTTCTTTTGCTGGTTAGCATTCACGATTCAAACGATAAATGTGGCAGATGCTGAACCTGTGAGAGCATACCTTCCCAATGAGTTCAGAAAGACTTTTCTCATGGACAAGATGCGAAGATGATAAGGACTTGTTGATTGCCACACAGCAGTTGTACCGTGCTTCCATGCCTACAGCAGCGTATAAATGTTACCATTAAAATAGTCAGCAAATTAGAAATGAGCATGGTACACGATAGAATTAGTAACTATGGATGACTTAAGCATGGCATCGTATTCAATTCTAACTAGCAGCACAAAAATATTTTCAAATGTTGAAATAAATACAATTCCGCAGAACTCCTGTTGAAACAAGTTTATACTGTTACAATTACTTCACAAGGACCAGATGTAAATTATGTAATAATTCCTTACCAAGTTTGGTTGTCTCCATTGTTGGATTTGTAACAAGCCTGATTATCTCTGAATTTAAGCAAACCTCCCTTAAGCACCATTCTCGGACAACAAGTCCTGATATTACTCTGTAGGCCTGCAGATATTCAACAGCGTGTGTCAGCCCAAAAAAAAACTGTAAAGGCTAGGCATTCATCCGGTTGTGCACAATACCAATATCCATGCTAAAGAGGTAACAAAATATTCATTTAAATGCAAAAGCATCTGTAACGAGCATGATGTGCTTACAGCTATCCTTATGTCCGGGTCTTGTTGCAGAATTGATAGAAGAAGAGCCTGGCAAACAATCAACCCAAAAAGGCCAATAAAAAGTAAAAGTAAGCAAGGCAGAACCAAGCAATTAAGAGAAATGGACACACTAGAAAAGATGTTGCTACTAACAGAAGGAGTTAATTTTGAACTGTTTGCAGCGGTGGTGTAGACCAGGCGTTTCAAGTGCTCTTCAGCTTGAACATCCAGTTTCATTTGTTCTTGCCTATCAACACCGCAGATGCTCCCAAAGGCATGCAAAGCAGCCTGAACATGTATCATAACACACAAGAGGTATAGTTTCTGACGCTATGATCACTTAACCAGCACCAACAGGTGTAATCGAACAAGAAAATATGTAGGAAAACTTACCAGTTGTCTACCTCTACCATGTCGATCAAAGGATGACTTGACAACATGTCTAGCAACATTTGATGATGTCAGCAGGAAATGTGCTCCTTGAGTTGCTATTTTACCAAAAAATCAAAAAAATAATAAGGATGTTTTCTGGCAACCTGGGAAAGATTTTAATACGATTAAGTAGGAGCACGCCTTACTTGTACCAATTAGACCCAAGGTTTCCAATGCACTCTCAACTTCATCAGTATTCTGGTTTTCTTCCGTATTCAATATTTTGTCTATGGCTACGATCAGGTTTGTAACACCTAACATGGGGAAATTTTGATTAAGTTTGTCTAGTTCCTTGTGTAAGAGAACCACAGAAGATAGTGTTGATAACAATTAAAGCAGAATGATGAAAAGTCCACACAATAAAAGCTATTCAATGCTCAAAGTTGTGGAGCAAATTGTGAACCCAAAGCTTGACAGCTGAACTAATGATACTTACAGGATTGGTCTATTGCCATAAAAGCATCAGCTGAAGATAGAAGCCTCCCACTAATTAATACTGCCCTTGACCGTATAACAGAATCAGCCGAGGAATCACTGGACATGGACCAAAGAAAAGACAGCATAGAGTAACTGAAGAAATAACAGAAGAAAAAACAGAGATATAGAGGCTTGAGACAAGTACTTGATCACATCAATTATGAGTTGAAGCAAGTTGGTCTTCAGCAGGAAGACATTGCTGTGAGGGTGTTCAACGAGCTGCAGAGTGATAACAGACATGAATAGCCAAAATATATAGCTTCTCCCAGAAAATCGAGATTCTTGAAGTCATAGATGATACATCATTGCTCATTAAATAGCAAAAAATGTATATGACTGCAGGACTATGTAGCATAGTGTCAAGGTGTCATAGGCAAGGAGAGAAATTACAATAACAATGCGATGACACTGGTTGTGCTAAGCATGTAATAAGAAACAATACTAATGCAAGTTTTTTTTCCCAAATGAATCACAATTCCTGAGCTTATACACAATATAAACCAAGCCAAAATAAGCCTGTTTCCAGCAGATATATTAGCTTGCAGTATTGTCTTCAAACTAACGGGATAGGGCCTGTTCTCCTTAAAAGATAGAGACATAGAGTTGCATATATGAATCCTTTGATGGAAATAAACACATAAGTCAAAGTATTTGCAACGAAACCCTCATAGACCAAGTCAAACATTAAGGGCCACAGATGAACAAAACAGAATATCCTTTTTACCTCATATAGAACCTCCAGCGCGCTGAGGGTTTTAAGCATATCTCTTCTGTCTTTTATTTCATCTTCAAATATGCTGAGAAGGTTTGAGTCACGAATGGCAGTAGCAGTATAACGTGAAACAGTGAAGAGCTTAGCTATCAAAGATAGAATACGAATCCGCGCCTACAATGGTGATAAAGATGAATAAAAGTTAATTCATGCTTCAGCGTGCAGACAAACAGTAAGAGCATCCAGTAAAACACAGAAAGATGCTTTCACTCTATTGTTGAAAACTTATTCTGTTAGCAACAGGGAAAAGGGAAATGTTAAGATATAAATAAGTATTACAACCTCTGCTAAAAAACGGTATGATGTCCTAGGATGCATGCAGGAACTTTGAACTAATATTACATACATAGTGTGGAAGTCACATGAAAATGATATTAATGGATTCCTCATAAAATAGTATTTCTGTACCATTATCAAAACAAACAAAGCCTTTTGTCTCAAGCAAGTTGAGGCAGGCCAGAGATGAAACCCAACAAGAGCCACAAACAAAAGATGATATAATATATATGGAAGTAGAAAGGTACCAGCAATAGTACTGACTATATTAGATACGATATACACTAATGTACTATTGATTAAATGGCTTGTTAAGCTTGTTCTTGCTTTGTTGTTGTACATGTAGGCTGGCACTGGTCCACAAGGGCATCTATTGGTTAGTTCTCCAAAATTGTGTCAGAAGAATGCACATGCGATGTCATACCAAAGAGGATGACTGAGCTGCCACTTTGCCAAGTTGCACGGATCCTTGACCATCTGGTGGGAATATGATTTCCTACACACAATATACAGTATGATTACAATATCCATCAAACAGAAGATATGTTCAATACTTCAAGAACTGTTGTACTCACAGCTCCTTTAGGAATTTCTGCTAAACGCTTCACAGCATCCAAAATGATTGCTGACATTTCTTCATCTCTGCAGAAAACAAAGATAGCAAATAAATTTATCAACCGAGTTATAGTGCATATGATGTAAAAGGAATTGTTGAATGAAGTTTGTGTGTGTAACACAAATTACCCCTCGATCAAACAATTGATTAAGATAGGATACAGATTGTGCTCCACAACTGTTTCCACGGCAGCAGAACCATCTTCTGCTTTGTCAAGAAGATGGAGTACCTGATATATAGAATTCACAGTCAGCTCCTAGAGACATTATTTTCGCAAAAGCTTGTAGAACATTTTCCAAACTGACATGAAAAGTACCATGAATGATAGGGGGTCTGCGTGAGTTCACAGAACACACAAGTGCATTGTTAGTGCACAAAGTTCACATGACTGTTTATTCTAGTAGATGAGCTGAGTCCACATTAAATTATCTTGAATGTTACAGGATGCAAATATTTTTTTTAAAAAAAACTTATATGCACTAGAAGGAAATTGTGATTTACCACTTTATGCATTTGCCATGCCAATCAACAAAACAAACAGATAAAACTACAGACTTTTTTTTTAAAAAAAAAACTTATAGTATGCACTTAGAAAGTGAATAGCAGAAATTAGTGTTAGAAATAACAGATGAAACCACATTTTTTTCAAATGTCCAAAATAGAAAGCACAAATTAGAGTCAACTGAAACAGCAACATTTGCAAAATGTCATCCACTTAGAAAACACATTCAGATACATACAGCTTTGCAAGCTAATTTTCTGATGTCCTTCGAGTCTGTGAGCAGTCCAGCTTGAATAAATGTCTGGAAGAAAAACATGCATCGGAGGGTTGAGTCATCAATATGCATAAGAACTAAGACAAAGTTCCCATAAAGAACATATGATGATCAGTTCGTAAAATATTTTATAATTATATTGATAGCAAGTTGGAAGGAGAATGTTTCACATACACCATAGCTTGGCAAAAGGGATGCTCCATATCTTGAGGAAAATACTTTGTCTAAGCATTCTGTGACAGTTTCAACCATCCCAGGTACATCTGCTTCACTCTGCAATGCACTACAGAGCAGAGACAGATTACAACAGCAATCAACAAAACAGTAACAACACATAAGGTGCCCAGTAGACAAAATATGTAAGGCACTAACTTCAAAATTTAGTTTTGTCAATTCCAAAACAGGGTAACATACCTAAGGTGCCAGTAGACAATATATGTAAGGCGCTAACTAAGTTGGCCTTATCAATGTAAGAACTTCTCAAAAACATAGGAACATAAAAGAAGCGGCAATTCAAAATATCGGAGGAAGGAAAAGAAGTTTACCCTAGCAGCTTAGGCAGAGGACATCGTTCCAGGAACTGTCTCACAGTATCATCGCTATGCAATCCTGCAACAAATGAAATACAGATTCAGTCCCCTAGTCAGCACCTGACACTAGCCTATCTGCCTCTTTTAGGATTAAACTATTACTACTATTGAAGACTTATCTTCGATATGCACTTTTTTTGGAAGAACTATAAACTACTTTAGCCAATACATCTATTTATTTATCTTAAAATCATTTTGTGTCCTACTTGTAATCTCTCTTCTGATGGAGAAAATTAGCTTTGCACCGTGAAGACAAACAATGATGGAAGATGCAAATACAAGCCATTATCATCTCTAGCATCAAAATCAAACTACAAATGGGCACAAGTTCACTCATAACACTCTAGGTAACGACACCACAGGCCTACTGGAGAATACGCGATCATATTTTCCAAGCAGCAGCGAACCAATCGAACGCCGAAGTAAGCTCCCGCCCAGTCAGGAACTCAGGATCCCTTACTAGGGCTACATGACTTATATCCCAACAAGCTCCACACCCGAAGTGACCCCAATCCGTTGTCACGATCAGCGACGAGACAAGCAAAACACCTCCCAGATTAAGCAACCCAGAACGGCGTCGCCCGAAACAAAGCGAGCAACTAATTCCGCCCAAATCTGAAGGAGGTAATGAAGGAGGGCATTGCCTGGGTAGGACGCGAAGTCCCGCGCCGCCTCAAGCATCGCGACCAGCTCTCCCGACGCCGGCGAGGGCTCCATCCCGTGCTGCTCCGCCGCGCCGCGCTCCTCCTCCTCTCTGGGTTTTTGGCTTGGGGGAGGAGAAAGAAGACCACCGGCCACGCCGCTCTACTGGAATCGGGTCGGACCCAAAAGAAAAGAGACTCGAGTCGCTCCTCACTGGCGAGTAGCGAGTCGGCACGGCCGCACGGGCACCAGGCACCAGGCATGGCTCCTGCTTGCCGCGTGGGCGGGGTGGCCCGGGGCCCGCAGGCGGCGTGGCGAACCCCGTCCCTATCCGTCCGACCCACCAGGAACAATCCGAGGCAATTTGGGCCGCATCGAAGTCTTCGAGAACGGTGCGGGCTTTGTCCCGCCGGGCCGAAACCTCTAAATTGTCAGTTAATTTTGGGCCTTGGGCCGTTCAACCGTTTTTAGGCCACTCTGTTCACACACTTCCTCAGCTGCTGGTTCACACGAGTGTGGATATACAAGTTTTCCAGAAAACTGATTGTGGATACAGCAGTCAGCAGGCATCAGTGGGAAATAATCCGGTGAAAGAAGCTTTTCGCAACATCTGATTTAGCATTGCAGTACGTTGAGCCAATTCCCGTTCTGTATATAGCACCTGAATTGAACATGGCTTATCAGGCACACGTCGCCTCGTTCATTTTTGGAAAAGCTAAGTGAATAGTCACAGCACAGATTGTACTATTTGTACCAGCTGCTTAACGATAATGTATAAAATTTTCTACCAGCTCAGACACGTTTGTGTCCTCTGGGCTGAGTTCAGCATCTTCGGTAGCTCGGTATGCACATCTAATCAGAACTTATGTTTGGTTCCCCTCTCTAGCATTTTAGGTGACAATATTCGACAAAGCTAGCCTCTACTGTACTATAGTCACCTACCGAGTCCAACCAGGATCCACGGTATATATTTACAACCTGCCCAAGGCAATCATTTCTGCATCATCATTGGTCACTCCAAATACTGATTGACCAGGAAGTTTCAGGCCACATAGGGTGACTAAACTGTAACCTAAACGTTTTCTGAAGAAAGACCTGTGACCCCCATCGGCGGCCGGTTCTTCCTTGGACAGCCTAACCTAAACGTCTAAACGTGTTGAACAAAAAGAAAGCAATATGAACAAAACGATAACCACAACAATTTCAATTCATTTCAAGTACTGGTACATTACCAAACATGTGGTGGTCAAATGGATTATTCGCTGGAACGAAGAGCGAGTGACATCCCAGCCGCGCCTCTCCCCTACCCGGTACTCTATTTTTTCAAGTCTATTGCGATGCCGATTCGGCCATGTGCCTTGTCCGAATTCTCGCAGAGCATGTGGCTTGGGTTCCAACAAATCCGTATTCGGCAGTTAGGGCCAGTACGCCCAGAGCCGTGACTCAGCCAGACATTCTATTTGGCCATTTGGGAACGTCTGCATGCGGCGAATAGTAAGCCTGAAGAACATGCAGGCCGCACCGGGTGAGCTCTCGTAAAGGCTAGCGTCGTGAATCTGCGATGCAGCTTCGTCGTTGGCACAGCACAAAAGATGAGGTCAGAGTTCAGAACACAGCTAGATCGGGTGAACAAAGTGGGTACAGAACGGCGCAAGGAGGAAGACAACGCTAGTTTGTACTTCATGGATCAGCTGGCAAGAAACACGGAGGACTGTACAGACACAGCAATATCGGGTGACGAAGTTGAGCTGACGAACTCATGCGTGATGCGTCTTGGTGCCTGCACCTGGGCGTACAAGTTTTCAAGGAGCGATGATATCGCGAGAGGACTAGCATATGGTTATGAACAATGATCGATCGCCTGCTCGATTAGGCCAGTGGAACACCTATGCGAATCATGGCGACGCGTGCGTGGATCCAATGATGAGAGCTCAGAGATTATCATGGTCCAGGTGATAAAAGACGATCGAGCTGCCAACAGACTCATAATCAATCGATGGAGTCCCAGGCAGGCAGGCAGTTCGTTAAGCAAAAAGCGAAAGCCAAAGCCTGTCCTGCAACGGCAAAGCCTGGCCGATCAAGCTAGTAAGGGTGAGTTATATATTAGGAGAAAAAACAATGTAGATCTAGAGAAACATTGTAGATCGTACTGGAAAGCGTGTTATGTGAGTGGAAGTGATGGTGTCGGTGCCTGATTTGGTCACACCGGCACTAACTAGTGATCGCGTCGCTAACTTTGTACGGGATGGCGGGTTGGGTCAATCAGTCTCTTGACACGAGGGTTTTATCCTGGTTCCGGCCGTGAGGCCGTACGTCCAGCAGTGGTGCGTAGCACCGGATTTCGTGTTGCTTGTAGTAGGGGGGTTACAAGCAAGGTGGGAGAGGGAGTTGAACTCCCAAGTCCCGGTGATATGTGTGTGTGAAGCGTATTTGTGTTGGACTACGAATGGCCTCCCGCCTTCCGACGTGCTTGGCTCCCTCCCCTTTTATAGCTTAAGGAAGAGGAAAACCGTACAAAGAGGTCGTGGTGAACATGCCATTTTGTACACTGCGGCGCCATGTCGTGCACTGTGCTGGCGGAAATCGCGCCTTCCAACTCCGGCCGACGTCATGAACGTTGCCATCGCTAACTTCTTATTAGCCAGCCATTGCTTCGAAGGGTGTTGATCGAGGGTGGACGCGGCGTCGTGTCTTTTCGTCATTCCTCGGAGGTCCTTTTTCGAGGCCCTGCGTCGTGATCCAAGGGAAGACTGGTCGTGGAGTTGTTGATGTCGTGGTACGGCCTGTCACCGGCCCTGTCCGCACAGGGCCTGGCTCAGGGGCACAGTGCCTGGCTCAGTTGGAGGGGATCGGTGTCCCATCCGAGGCGTGGCGAAGCGCAGTGTGCGGTCATGTCCCGCATTTATAGCGTTCGGGGTAGAGTCTTCGAGGCCGGCTCGGGGGTCTCGACCGCAGGGGGAGGGTCGATCGTGATGGAACCCTGTCCGAGGGTAAGGGATACCCTCGAACGAGACGGAGATTCTCGTTCGAGGGCATGGGGTGCCCTCGATCGAGACGGAGATTCCACGCTTGGTGGCGCCGACGTAATAGGCCTTTCTCGGGCCGCCGCGCCTTTGAGCTTCCCCCTGTGGCCTTCTCGCTGGGCCATCTTGGGCTATAATTTGGGGTACCCCGTAGTTTGGTACCCGACAGTAGCCCCCGAGCCCCCGAGGGTATTAAAAATTAATCCCACGGGGGTTTGGTTACCTTTGTCGGATACCGAATTATCGTGGGGGCGCGCTAGCGCACCCGCGGGTGTAGCCCCCGAGGGTGTGGGAGAGTGTTTGGCACTCTTTCATACCCTTTGCCTGTCTTTTCTTGTAGACGGAGCCCCCTGTAGCCCCATTCGAGGGGTCGGGGGGAGTACGCCGCGCTACCCTCGGTTTTGGGCTGGAACGCAGGTTCCCAGGTGAGCTGGTAACAGGAAGTTTGAGTGGGCGTCCATGCCTCGTTTGCCGAGGGTAGGCTCGCGGTCGTCGGACACGCCCATGAGAACCTTTGCAAAAGTCTTCTAGACAGGACTCGACCTCGTTCGGTGGGGGTCGAGGGCTCGACGCTCCCCCTCGAAGGGTCCCTCAGTCTAGACGCTTTTGCTTAGTCTCAAACTCGGCTGACGGGCCTTTCTAGATCATGTGGGTTCGAGGCTTCCCCTCGTGGGTACCGTCAAGCGTCCCTGACTCGGACAATCTGGGGTGCCTGGGGAACCCTCGATGGGTCAGGGCTCGAACCCCTGATTAGTAAGATGGTAACTTCTTCCATTCAAGGGGGAGGCTTCCGAGTTTTCCCTCCACGTGTCCCGCTCCGCTCGGGGTAATGATGGCAGTCGTAGATTTTATGGACGCCGTGGAGGAAGATACGCGCGCCTTTTTAGGCGGCGTGCGGGACGTGGCCTGGGTGAGGCAACCGCACGACTGCGGCGCCTGGCCTCCTTGATCACCGTGGGGTGGTTAATGCGCCCCGTGGCGTTATGCCTTCCGGGCCCATCCGTCGGTCTCGTTTCGGTGGGCGGATATCTCGCCCCACGTTTCTGCGCCTCGCGGGTATAAATAGTGCATTAGGACGGCCGTTGATGTGGTACGTCCTCATTGCCCTTGTTTGCTCCTGTTCTTCTTCTTGTTGTTGTTGTTCTTGCTGCCGCCATGGTTCAGGTACAACTTGTGGATCCCGCGCCATGGAAGCCATCGTCGGCGACCACCCACTATTTAGAGAACTTAGTGGTGTCCGGGGAGTTGCCTCCGAATGTTGACGGCGAGCCGGCGGTTTGGATCTCGACGGGGACTGCTGTAGAGCCGAACCCCCCAAGAGGCTATGTCGTTAGCCTCGCTCGTCTCCATGAGCGGGGCTTCGGCGTGCCTGCGAGCCACTTCTTGAGGGCGTTGTGCTACCACTATAAAGTGGACGTGCACAACTTCTCTCCCAACTCGATCTCCCAAGTGGCGGTGTTCATCGCCGTGTGCGAGGGCTACCTGGGAATCGAGCCTCACTGGGACCTGTGGCGGCACCTCTTCCACGGCGAGCTCCATACGGAGAGCGTCACCAAGGGCGTCCGTCGCCGTGTTCGTGTTGGCGGCCTGGTGCTCCTTGTACGGAGTCCCGGAGGAATTTGTACATCCCTTGTTCCATGGTTACCAACAACCAAGATTGGAACAGAGGGTGGTTCTACTTTCGCAACGACCGTGACCGCCTCCCGGCGTACACTGGGAGGATCTTGACGGAGAAGCCCGACATTTGGGGCTACGGGGTGTCGCCGCCAGATCGTCAGCAGAAGCTTGGCCCCTTCGTCGAGGCCCTTCAGCGTCTTGCAAGGCACGGCCTTACCACCGGTGGCGTCATTGCGAACTTCCACCGGCGGCGGGTGCTTCCTCTTATGGAGAGGAGGCTCCTGCTGTCGGAGATGGTTCGAGGGGCCAACACCGAGGGCGTGGTGATGGCGTCGGAGCCTCTGAGCATTGAAGTTGCCCTTCAGCGCGCGCGGCGTGCCGTCGACCGTATGTCGGGAAACCCATGGGCGGTGCCCATGAGGCCTGAAGACGGATACCTGAGCTTTGGAAGTGTGCTTCTTCGACAGCAGTGTTGTTTGTCCTCTGGGTTTTGATCGTCGTATATTGATGTTGCGGTTGTATTCGCAGGGGCTCTCCCGCGGCCACTCTTGCCGGCCTCCTGTTCCATAGGACCGAGTTGCTAACCGTGCTCATGCCGATGAGGCGAAGCAGAAAAAGGAGCAGAAGGATAAGAGGCGAAGGCGGAGGGAGCAGAAGAAAAGGAGGCATGAGCAGGAGAACCGGGATAGGCAGAGGCAAGGCCTCTCGCCCCTCCCGACGCCCGAAAGCTCCCTGGGTCATGAGGATGAGGACTCCGACGACTGGGCCTTTGCGGCGAGAAGTCCGTCCCCGCTCGAGGATCCTCTGATTCCGGTGCCTTGTCATCGCAAAACTTCTTCTGCTGACGTGGCGAGTCATGAGGTTTCAGGTTCCGCCTTTCTAGAGGGAACACACGCGGAGCCTAGAGCCTTGGGAGTTGACACCCCTGAGGTACCCATTGCGCTCGCCGAAATCGAGGGCCATGGGGAGCGGCGTGCCACGGCCCGGGTAGTGGATGACGTCGGTGACGACGCCCTTGAGGTATCCGTTGCGCTCGCCGAAGTCGAGGGCCATGGCGAGCGGCGCGCCACGGCTCGGGTCGTGGATGACGTCGCCCCATCTCCGGGAGCTGCCGACGTGGCGCTCGACGTTGCACACGACGTCACCCTCGAAGATCCCGCGGGGCGGGAACGTGCGTCTGGCGAAGAGCGTGGCGCCGTGCTTGCCCTCGAGGATCCTCCAAGGGAAAGGCCGGCAACCAGCGAGGCGGGAGAAACCGCGCTCGAGGGCTGTCGTGGTGATGAGCCTCGTGAAGAGACTCATGCCGCGGGGGACGAAGTTTTACCGGGGGTCGTCGTGGTTCCGTGTGGCGCCCCTGGCTTGGTTCTATCGTGAAAGCAGAAGCTGCCCATTATTCGGTGAGTTCCTTTAGCCGCTCGGTTGTTCGTCGAGGTTCGATATCTTGAATCATCCCCGTATACTTGCCTTTCTTTTGCGTAGCCGTGCTGGCGGGCGGGTTCCCCTTTCTCTTTCCCGTACCAAGGCTCTCAAGATCGGGGCGAGCTCGTCACCTCACTTGTCCTCACAGCTCCTGGGCCCCGACAACGAGGGGGTGCAGGACTTCGTCGCCTTCTTTGACGCTAAGGGGGCGTCGGAGGACGGCCAGCGGTCGTTGGAGGAACCACCTCGCCTCCTCGAGGGGGCAGGGCCTATGCTCCTATAGGGGGCATCACGTACCCCCGAAGGGGGCATCGAGGCGTGCCGCGAGGTTAGCCCGGCTCGCGTAGGTGAGCCTTCGGCTGTGGGTGCGGCTCGGGCTATCGAGGCGCCCCCCACACAGTCGGAGGGTGCCGAGATTGCGGACCCGGCACGTTCTGGCGATGCGTCGCCTGCTTCGCACGGGGAGGTTGACGCCGTGCCAGCCGTTCCACTCGAGGGGACGGCAGCCGCCATGGCAAGCGGTAGGTCCATCCTGGCTGGTGGAGGTGGATTCCCCCTCCTACCGGAGTTGGCGGAGGCCTTCCAAGTGCGGGTCGCCGAGCTGCAGGAACGCGAGGTTGGCGAGGCGGCGCCACTAGCCCTGGTTCAGTTTGGCGCGCATCGCACAGTGGGCGAGTTTGGCGGAAGGTGTGTTCGTGTTGATGAGTACGGTGCGCCCGTCCACTGGCAGTCGTACGCCGGTCTTTCCCAGCCATTTGTCCGCAACGCCGAGGCGGAGGAGCAGCTGTGGGAGGTTCAGTTGGAGCGCGGCCGGGCGGTCGTTCATGTGCTGAATGACGCCCTTCGTTTTCATCAGGACGTCAGCAAGGTTCAGCAGGTTAGACCCACCTTTGCCTGTTGTCCACGTAGATGCTTCTTAGCCCTTTGGCTTTTGTTGTGATGACTATTTTTCCTTTTCGCGTGCAGGAGCTCCGCAAGGAGGCGTTCATGAAGAATGATCAGATTGCTGCCTTGCTCGCGGACATCCGTACCTTGGAGGGAAAGGTGGAGGCTCGGGATCACCAACTGACCGATCTTGCGGCTGCCCGGGACCGTGCGCTCGACGAAAGCCGGAAGAAAGGCGAGGTCATCACTTGTCCAGACGACTCGGTCCGGTCCCTGCGCGACGAGCTTGCTACCGTCAACACTCGGTTGGAGCGGGAGCGTGTTGCGCATGCGGCCGTCGAATCATCATTGGAGCAAGAGAGGCGCTTGCTGGTGGAGGCTCGAGACCAGCTTGAGCAGGAACAGTCGGCTCGGGAGGCGTCCGAATCTCGGGCCCGGGAGCAGGAGAAGGCGCTCGAGGCAGCCAGGGGTCAGGCCGAGGTCTTCCAGAAGGAAGTCGAGGGTGAGCTTGCTTGCCCACGCCCAGTTTTTTCGCCTAGCTTCTTTTTCTGACGTTCCTTTGTTGGTGCAGAGCTGAGGCAGGCTCTCAAGGCCGAGACGGACTCGAGGGAGGCTCTTCAAGTGGCTCACGCGGAGACCCAATGTGAGCTGGATGATCTGGAGCAAGCCACACTAGTTGCCTGCAACGAGATCGCTGGAGCCGACGCGCAGTTTGGCAGCTCCCTAGGCAGTCGTCTCCGGGCGCTTGGGGGGCACGTTACCTCGCGTGTGAAGGACGCCCTGCTGGTGGGTATCCGGAAGGCGCTCGGAGTAGTGACAACCCACTACCAAGCGGATCTCTCGAAGCTTGCCGTCGGGTACGTCGTTGCTGACGACCTTGACGATGAAGGGGCAATGGCTGCTATCAACGAAGCCGATGCTGCCACGGACGAGACGGCGTGCTGGCTGGCTGCTTCGAGAGCGTCCTTTTTCCCAGCGAGGATGACGGCGGCTGGGATGACTTGAGCGGTGGGGGCGATCCCTAAAAGGTCTCGGGTCATGGAGCCCGAGTGTAAATAGTAGTTTTTAGAGATTTATCTTTCTCATTTGCTAGATATGAACAATTTCTTTAGACCATGAGCATGGCTTCCGATTTGCCCTTTGGGTTCTTCCTCGTGATCACCTTGTTGGTGCTGGCTTTAGGATCGTTCACCGAAAGCTTAGGCATTGGGGGACTTAGTGTTTTTCGTATCCCTTTCGAGGGAGTTGGTACGCGGTCCGTGCCCCCTGCCGTAGCCGTTCGCGTGCCTAATGCCGCTTTCCGGAGGCGGTCACGAGTGAGAAGTGCAGGCGTTTTGCGTAGAAAAAGAAATAAAAAAAGTGATCGACTTTTTAGGGGTTTTATCCCCGTGCTAGCCCCCGAGGGAGGGATGACCCTAGCAAGGGTAGGATTGTCCTTTCCTAAGGTCGAGGCTAACCTCGTAGGAGAATTTATTCAAGTCAAAAAGATGTACAGAGATCTGAGGGCTCGAGGGCTGCTCTAAGGGTAGAAGCGGCATAGCTGCTGTATGTTCCAAGCGTTTGCTAGGATTTGCCCTTCTTCGTTCGTGAGCTTGTATGTTCCGGGCTTGAGCACTTCGGCGATGATGTACGGGCCTTCCCATGGGGGCGTGAACTTGTGCCGTCCTCTGTTGTCCTGCCGAAGCCTCAAGACGAGGTCTCCCTTGTTTAGGTCTCGACGCCGGACCTTTCGAGCTTGGTGTCGTCGCAAGCTTTGTTGATATCTTGCGGAATGGAGCAGGGCTACGTCTCGTGCTTCGTCCACTTGGTCCAATGAGTCTTCCCGCACCCGCTGGTTCTTCCGTTCTTGATAAGCCTTGAGTCTTGGGGAACCATATTCCAGATCTGTGGGGAGGATCGCTTCTGCCCCATAGACGAGGAAGTAGGGGGTGAACCCTGTCGCTTTGCTAGGGGTCGTTCTTAGGCTCCAGATCACGGATGGCAGCTCTTGTACCCACTTGCGGCCGAATTTTTTCAGCTTGTTGTGGATTCTTGTCTTGAGGCCTTACAAGATCATGTCGTTGGCCCGCTCTACCTGGCCATTCGTCTGTGGGTGCGCCACTGCCGACCAATCCACCCGGATGTGGTAGTTGTCGCGGAACTCCAGGAACTTCTTGCCCGTGAACTGTGTGCCGTTGTCGGTGATGATGGAGTTCGGATTTAATCATGTTGATGGGTTGAGCCTCAATCCACTTTGAGAACTTGTCGACGGCCACCAATAGGTGCGTGAAGCCCCCGGGCGCCTTTGTCGTCGGTCCGACGAGGTCCAGTCCCCACACGGCGAAGGGCCATGTGATGGGTATGGATTGAAGCGCATGGGCCGGAAGATGCGTCTTGCGTGCGTAGAATTGACACCCTTCGCACGTTCGAACCACCTCTGTGGCGTCGACCACAGAGGTGGGCCAGTAGAAGCCTTGCCGAAAGGCCTTACCTACTAAGGTGCGTGGGGCAGCGTGGTGCCCGCATACACCCGCGTCGATATCGCGGACCCGCTCCCTTCCTTCAGGAATCGGAATGCACCGTTGTAAGACTCCCGAAGCTCCTTGCCTATATAGTTCCCCCTCGATAATGAGGAAGCGTTGGGCCCTTCTGGCAATGCGCCTTGCCTCCGTGCGATCAGGGGGCAAGGTACCTTGCTCGAGCTAGTCTAGATACGGAGTCCGCCAGTCTTGAGAGGTTGGGGCTTCGTCGACTTCCATGACTTCGGCTTTGTCTCCCGAGCAGGCCTCGTAGCCCATGGGCTCATCCTCTTCCGTCGAGGGGTCTATGTCCGTGGGTTCGAGGGGGGCCTCTCGGGCGTCTGTTGTCTTCGAGGCCTTGGTGTGAGGGGCAACGTCAATTGAAGGCTTGCTGATGTCTTTTGCGAACACGTTCGGGAAAACGGTAGTTCGTCCCGACGCGATCTTGGCCAGCTTGTCAGCCTCGTCATTGTATCTTCGGGCGATATGGTGGAGCTCGAGGCCCTCGAATTTGTCCTCGAGCCTGCGCACCACCTTGCAATAGGCTGCCATTTTTTCGTCGTGGCAGCTTGATTCCTTCATTACCTGGTCGACGACTAGCTGGGAATCGCCACGAATGTCCAGTCGCTTGATGCTGATCTCGAGGGCGATGCGCAATCCCGCGAGTAGCGCTTCATACTCCGCCATGTTGTTGGACGCAGGGAAATTGAGGCGCACGACGTACCGAAGGTGTTCCCCGCGGGGTGAGATGAAAAGCAGACCGGCACCTGCGCCTGTTTTCATCACAGACCCATCGAAGTACATTTCCCAGCAATCGGCACTGGCCTTCGAGGGAGGGAGCTGGGTGTCTGTCCATTCAACCACGAAGTCGGCCAGGATCTGGGACTTGATGGCCTTTCTTGGTGCGTAAGTGAGGGTTTCCCCCATCAACTCCATCGACCATTTTGAAATTCGACCAGAGACTTTGCGGTTTTGTATGATCTCACCCAAGGGGAAAGATGATACAACAGTCACCGGGTGTGCTTCGAAGTAGTGTCGTAGTTTTCGCCGAGCCAACACAATGGCGTAGATTAGCTTCTGGATGTGGGGATACCTTGTCTTGGTCTCAGCCAAGACCTCACTGACGTAATATACTGGTCGTTGGACGGGTAGCGAGTGCCCTTCCTCGGTCCTTTCTACTACGATCACAGCGCTGACAACCTGAGTGGTTGCAGCGACGTAGAGAAAGAGAGTTTCGCCTTCCCGTGGCGAGGTGAGGACCAGGGCGTTCGTTAGCGCCATCTTGAGTCGGTCTAATGCTTCCTGAGCCTCCGCAGTCCAGGTGAAGCACTCGGACTTTCTCAAGAGTCGGTACAAAGGGAGCCCTTTCTCTCCTAACCGTGAGATGAAGCGGCTCAATGATGCGAGACACCCCATCACCTTCTGTACCCCCTTCAGGTCTCGAATCGGCTCCATTCGTTGGATCACCGCGACCTTCTAGGGGTTGGGCTCGATGCCTCGCTGGGAGACGACGAAACCCGAAAGCATGCCACGAGGCACGCCGAAAACGCACTTTTCGGGGTTGAGCTTGACCCCATGCGCCCTGAGACAGTCGAACACGATTTTAAGACCGTGCACCAGGTCGTCCGCCTTCCTGGTTTTGACAACGATGTCATCGACCTATGCTTCTACGATACGACCTATATGATCTCCGAAAACGTGGAGCATACAGCGCTGATACGTGGCCCTGGCGTTTCGAAGGCCGAAGGGCATCGTAACGTAGCAGTACATGCCAAAGGGGGTGATAAAGGAAGTCGCGAGTTGATCAGACTCCTTCATCTTGATCTGGTGATAGCCGGAGTAGGCGTTAAGGAAACATAAGAGTTCACATCCCGAAGTGGAATCTACTATCTGGTCTATGCGTGGTAAGGGAAAAGGGACCTTTGGACACGCTTTATTCAAGCTAGTGTAGTCTACACACATTCTCCATTTCCCATTTTTCTTTTTCACTAGTACAGGATTAGCTAGCCACTCGGGATGGAAGACTTCCTTGATGAACCCGGCCTCCAGTAGTTTTTGCACCTCCTCGCCAATGGCTCGCCGCTTGACTTCATTGAATCGGCGTAGCCGCTGCTTGACCGGCTTGGAGTGGGGGCGGATGTCAAGGGAGTGCTCGGCGACCTTCCTCGGAATGCCTGGCATGTCCGAGGGGCTCAACGCAAAGATGTCGGCGTAGGCGCGGAGACAGTCGACGAGCACCACCTCCTATTTGTCGCTGAGGGCGGAACTGATTGTCAACACCTTGCCGTCATTGCCGTCAGGGTTGAGCGGGATCGTCTTGGTGTTCTCGGCGGGCGTGAAGCTCCCGTCCTGGCGCTCGTTAGCATCGGGGGGCATGTTGGCAATTGCCTCTAGGTCCGCCACGAGGGATTCATCGAGGGCCAGGGCCTCGGCCAGCTCGATGCTCTCGACATCGCACTCGTAGGCGTGTTCGACCGTTGGGCCAACGGTGATAATTCCGTTAGGCCCCGGCATCTTCATCTTCAGGTAAGTGTAATTTGGAACGACCATGAACTTGGCGTAGCATGGCCTTCCCAAAATGGCGTGGGAAGTCCCCTTAAAACCTACCACCTCAAAGGTGAGCACCTCCTTGCGGAAGTTGGCCGGGGTGCCGAAGCAAACGGTCAAGTCGATCTGCCCGACGGGTTGCACGCGCTTTTCGGGCGCGACGTCGTGAAATGATGCCTTGTTCGGTCGCAACTCCTTGGTGCAGATCCCCATGAGCTCCAAGGTTGGAGCGTACATGATGTTAAGGCTGCACCCCCGTCCATGAGTACTTTGGAGAAGCGCGTGTTGCCGATGACGGGATCGACGACGAGGGGATACCGCCCGGGGTTTGGTATGTGGTCGGGGTGGTCCTCGCGGACGAATGATATGGTCTCCGAGGACCAATCGAGGTACGACGGGGTTGCTGGCTGGACCAGCAAGACCTCCCGACGCTCTCGACGCCGCTGCCGGGTGGTCATGTTCGCCGCGGGGCCACTCACGATGAAGAACACGTGTTCTACCTCGGGGTAGCCATCGCCGACCTTGTCGCCGGCTTCCTTTCTCGGGCCGCCATCCTTTCGGGGGATACGGTTGTAGTACTTCCGTAGCATCTCACACTGCTCGAGAGTGTGATTCACTGCGGTCTTGTGATATGGGCACGGTTTTTGAGGAGATCATCGAAAACCCCTCCTCCACGTGGGGGGCCTCGGGATCCCTTGTGATTGGGGTCTACCGCAAGAGCCTCATCGTCGTTGCCACCTTCACGCGGAGCTTGAGCCTTTTTCCCCTTCTTGCCGTGCTTCTGCTTCTTTGAGGAGTTCTTGGCCTTGCTGCCTTCTGCGGGTTCTTCTTCTGGGCACTTTCCTTTTTTACCATTGAAGATGGCGTTGGCCGCCTCCTCTCCCGAAGCATACTTGGAAGCCACCTCAAACAGTCGGTTTGCATCGGGGGGAGGATTTCTCCCCAACTTGCACACCAAGCTGTAGCAGGTGGTGCTCTCAAGGAAGGAGTGGATGATCTGGTGATCGGTGAGGTTGAGGAGCTCGATGCAATGCTTGGAGAAGCGCCGGATGAAATCCCTCAAAGATTCACCGGGCTTTTGGTTGCACCCTCGAAGGTCCCACGTATTTCTAGGCCGTACGTACGTGCCCTGGAAATTTCCCACGAAGGTCTCAACCAGGTCGTTCCAATCGTGGATTCGATTGGGGGGCAAGTGCTCAAGCCATGTTCGCGCGGAATCTGCCAAGTGGAGGGGCAGGTTGCGAATGATCATGGCGTCATCTGTCGCACCACCGAGCTGGCACGCCAGACGGTAATCGTTCAGCCATACCCTAGGGTCTGTTTCCCCAGAGTACTTGGTGATGGTGGTCGGCTGCCGGAAACGTGAGGGGATTGGGGCGGTGCGGATGATGCGACTAAACGCATGCGTTCCTGTCGGTTCCGGCGGTCCATCCCGATCGTTGTTACGACCGTCGCGTCGAGGCTGGCGGGTCCAGGCCTCCTCCCGCCACCTCATCTGGTTCAGGACGTTCCGGGCGTCACCATCATCCAGGGTGCCTCGAGCGTCCCGGAGACGTGATCTCACGGGTACTCGTGCGGGGAGTGGTTCTGCTTCCGGCGTGCGTGGCTCGTCGGTGTGACGTCGCGTAGCATCCCGACGGGAGTTGCCTTGGTACCGTGCCTGCATGTCATCGTTCGGCGGAGGTAAGCGCACCGACGATTCCCCTCCACGTTCGCCCCTCGAGGCCGAGGGGCGTCGAAGGCGGGAAATCGAACTTTCGGCTTGCTGACGTGCGGCGTTCTCGACCAGCTTCTGGGCTTCGAGGTGGAGTTTTCGCCCTTCGGGGGTGGCTGGTTCTGGCATGGCCTGGAGTAAGGCGGCCGCCGCGAGGAGCTTTTGGCTCGTTCTCGGTGCCAGGTCATCATCCTTGTCTTCCGCGAGGATGCGCGCGCGCGACTCGCCCTGCGCGTCGTGCGTCTGCATCGCGACCATCGTCTTGATCGGCTGGACCGTGGTTAGAGTTTGGTGGTGGCGAGGCATTCCCGTCCCCTAAATGGGGGTGGGCAGCCCGCGGCTGGTGACGCGGGTGTGGCTCGCCCTCGGAAAGCGACTGCTCCTGCTCGTCCGAGGGTTGTGCGCCTACTGGATCTTCGGCGTCATCTTCATTGTCTTCTTCATCAGTGGTGTGCCCGTCGCTAACTTCATTGTTAATGACGAAGCACTCCCGTGTGGGGTCGTAGTCATCGTCGGTGCAGGTGAGGCAGTAGTCTGCCGCGGCTTGGAAAATTGCGAAAGCGCTGCGATCCCGAAGGCCAGAATAATCCCACTCAGGATGTTCCAACCCGGGAGCGTGCTCCTCCTCTGACCCCGGATAGGAGTTGTCGGGGGCGACGTTGTTTCGTCTTGGTACCCAGCGGTAGCCGGGTTGACGGTTTCGTGCACCCAAGCCCATTCTTGCGAATGAGGCGTGGACAGCAGCGGCGTTGTCAAGCTCGTAAGGGAAACGCGGCGTTGGAGCGGGTCGCTCCACGCTCGTCGAGAGTGAAGAGGAAGCTTCTATCGCCGAGATAGAGCGGTGCGGTACATCTCCCTCCCTTGCAGGTGGGGCGTGATTGGCGTTGGCCACCCGTCTGGCGGTGCGTGCCCGCCGGGTGCGTGGTCCCGGACGTCTCCTTCGTCGAGGAGCCGCTGTTGGCGGTGGCTCCTAACGGCCGTCGGATCCTTCCGGGAGGATGCACATGAGGTAGCCGTTGCCAGTTGCCTGGAAACGGAGGCTTCCGAACCGGATCTCGTATCCCGCTGGGAGTGAGTCGCTTGATCCCATCGAGAAACGTCTTTGGTCGAAACCCGCCATCGGGATTGAGGCAAAAGTTGTGCGACGCGCGTTTCCCCTACCTGGCGCGCCAACTGTCGGTGCCTGATTTGGTCACACCGGCACTAACTAGTGATCGCGTCGCTAACTTTGTACGGGATGGCGGGTTGGGTCAATCAGTCTCTTGACACGAGGGTTTTATCCTGGTTCCGGCCGTGAGGCCGTACGTCCAGCAGTGGTGCGTAGCACCGGATTTCGTGTTGCTTGTAGTAGGGGGGTTACAAGCAAGGTGGGAGAGGGAGTTGAACTCCCAAGTCCCGGTGATATGTGTGTGTGAAGCGTATTTGTGTTGGACTACGAATGGCCTCCCGCCTTCCGACGTGCTTGGCTCCCTCCCCTTTTATAGCTTAAGGAAGAGGAAAACCGTACAAAGAGGTCGTGGTGAACATGCCATTTTGTACACTGCGGCGCCATGTCGTGCACTGTGCTGGCGGAAATCGCGCCTTCCAACTCCGGCCGACGTCATGAACGTTGCCATCGCTAACTTCTTATTAGCCAGCCATTGCTTCGAAGGGTGTTGATCGAGGGTGGACGCGGCGTCGTGTCTTTTCGTCATTCCTCGGAGGTCCTTTTTCGAGGCCCTGCGTCGTGATCCAAGGGAAGACTGGTCGTGGAGTTGTTGATGTCGTGGTACGGCCTGTCACCGGCCCTGTCCGCACAGGGCCTGGCTCAGGGGCACAGTGCCTGGCTCAGTTGGAGGGGATCGGTGTCCCATCCGAGGCGTGGCGAAGCGCAGTGTGCGGTCATGTCCCGCATTTATAGCGTTCGGGGTAGAGTCTTCGAGGCCGGCTCGGGGGTCTCGACCGCAGGGGGAGGGTCGATCGTGACGGAACCCTGTCCGAGGGCAAGGATACCCTCGAACGAGACGGAGATTCTCGTTCGAGGGCATGGGGTGCCCTCGATCGAGACGGAGATTCCACGCTTTGTGGCGCCGACGTAATAGCCCTTTCTCAGGCCGCCGCGCCTTTGGGCTTCCCCCTGTGGCCTTCTCGCTGGCCAGCTTGGGCCGTAATTTGGGGTACCCCGTAGTTTGGTACCCGACAGATGGTGAATAGGGAAAAATTATATAAATAGTGTTTTTTTGGAAAAGTTAGGTAAACTAAACTCACCCTAAATGTAAATGTACATGCCCACTTTGTTGGAAGAGCGACACCATGAGCTGAAAGCCATAGCACTGAAACATGTTTCGGTAGCAGATCGAACAAAGCCCCCGATCGAGGCATGCATGCGTCGCCTAAGGCCAGTCTCAGTGTGGGTTTCATACAGTTATCTAGACTGGAAACTAAGTAACTGTGCCACAGGGGTTTCATGGTGATGAAACTCCCCTCACATCCCATGAAACTCTCCCTCTTAATTACCCTGCTATGTTAGCAAAACTGCTGATGTAGCAGTGTATTTAATGCCCATAAAACTCTCTTACCCAGTGAGACTGGTCTAATAACATAGTGGCAGTTGACACACGAGCGGATCGGACCCAGCAGAACAGCGCGGATCGACTCGAACTCCAAAGCAAAGGTACGTACTATACGGTGCGTACGGTACGTGGACGACGGCCCCATCGGCATTATGCCTGCGTACACGAATACTGGCATACACAGTGAGCGTCAAAGCACAAAGACGGCGGCGTTCTCGCCGCGGCATCTGCTTCTTCGCAGGCCGGATCGGAAGCTAGGCCGAGCGCACGTACGCGTCTGTTATGATGCGCACAGCACAGCGCAGCCATGTGATCAGCGGCGGCTTTTCGTTGCCCGCCATCATCGTGCTTCCTCGCCGCACCCGACCCCATGCCATGCTTTTCTCTGCTCGGCCATCCATCCGATCCGGCCCTGCCCTGCATGCCCCTTCACTTCACGGCACTAGCACTACCAAAGCACAAGCGGCGCCCACTCACTCACTAGTCAGTAGTCACCATATACAAACATGGCGACCGAGCGAGAGCATCTCTGGCCTTCCCCGGATCGTTTTTATCGTATCAAGCCATGTTCATTCGCGCCCCCACCTGCCGCAGCGTCTGGTGCGGTCTTGTGCCGTGCTCGCTTTTTCTAGGCGGATTTGGTGCGCGCTAGCTAGCTCGAGAACACTGTGCCCTGTGCCTTTCGCCTTGCTCGCGCGCACCTCGTGAGCTGTCGAGATTGCCTGGCCTGGCCGGTAGCTGTAGGTATGCCTCATCATCGCTGTAACAGTCTAGCTGCTATCATCTGCGCATGGATGTCTCATGTATGCACCGTGACACCCAGGAAACCATCGTTGCCGACTGTGGCTTTGAGTCTTTGGCTAACCGACGAGGCGGTTACTTGTCCGGCGTCCGGGGGGTTAACCTGTCCGGATTCGTCGTCCATCGCTTTGGCCGGCGAGTCTCCCGGCCAACTTGTGAGGCGCCGAGCGCTTCGGCGGCTACCGCGTGCCACCGTTCATGCGTCACCGCCCTTGACGACGCACGGCGCGAACGAGATGCAACTCCCATGCAAGTTACCATCACAACTAGTGCACGCCGCCGTGTCATTGGTCGACTTGCCACCTGGCAACTATCTCGCCCCCTCGCATGCATCAGCAGGAGGAGCTGCGCCTACCAGGTGACACGTGACTCTACGTCCGGTCAAAAGCATTACCATCGTGCTGCATCCTGGAAGGTGGCATGTGCCAACGATGCACGGGAGGGGAAAATGACAGGAGCCGGAGGACGCTCGACATGGCACGGTTAGGGTGGGATAACGTGCAGAGCTTCGCCGTATACTCTATCGTTATCTGATGTGGACGCTTTTCGGTTGGGGTCTGATTGAGCCCGGGATCCTGCACGTATGCATAGCAACAAAAGGCCAATGCGGCATGCTCTGCTCGGTTGCATGTCCGCGCGCGTTCAGCGCTAGCTCGTGCTGATTGGAGAATCGGGCCTCTTGTGATCTGATTGGAATCGCTATTTCCAATCAGGGTCGCGAATCCTGCTGTCGGAACGGTGATTGGCATCCTATCGCCGGCCTCGAAATCTGGCAACAGGAATCTGCAGCTGTTCATTGCGAAAACAGTAGCGAGACCTTGCGACATGCACTTGTCATCGCCATCATCTTCTGTTGTTCTGCCGATCGATCGCTTTGTCCTTAATTTTCACCCGAAAACGATCGGCAATCTCGCATGCAGAACGAGATTTACTCCTATCCTATAAACAGAACTGCTGTGGGGTTTCGTTCCATGCAACGATGGATTGAATTCTCCGGTTTCCTTTTTTTCCGAACCATAATGATCTGGGTTCTTCATCTGTAAAGATGCTGCTTTCTCAGCTCGAAGCCATGGATGAGGAGGGGAGAGGAGAGTGAGACCCACATGAATGAACATGGCTCACGCCCACGGGACTGGTGAGGAGGGGGCCCATGGCCCGCGGGGACAGCAAATCTCTCGTCCCAGAAGCGATCGGGCCGAACCCGGGGGCAGGAAACGCAAATCCACTCGACCAGGCAATCACTCGCACTCGCCAAATGCCAACGAAGCACGCACACCCAACCGCGTTCTATCCACACTTCCACAGCCAGGCGCTGCAGCACAGCAGCGGGCGCCGCGCCTTTGTTTATAAAAGACGCCGTCTCCCATCGCCGTGCCGGACGCACGCAGCCAAAAAGCTCCCCGGCGAACACAAACCTCCCTGCTCGGTTCTCTTCCCAGAGCAGCACACGAAAGCAGAGCTCCTCTTGCGTAGCGCGGAGCAGGGGAGGCGACCGAAATGGCCGCTCCTCTTGCGTAGCAGAGCCAGAGTGGTTACTTACGTCCCAACTGCCGTTGCGTTAGAAGAGGCGCCTTGCACAGTGAAGGGAGCAAGTAGTCAAGGAGGATCAAGCAATGGCTGCGCCCGTCCAGTTGCTAGCGCTGCTCCTGCTCGCCATGGCCGCCTTGGCGAGCGGCGGTCGCCACCAGCACCACCACCGGCACAGGCACGGCAGGAAGTCGGCGCGTCTGACGCTGGTCCCGGCCGCGCCGGGCGCGTCGTTCTCCGACCGTGCGCGGGACGATCGGCACCGGCACGCGTACATCCGGTCGACGCTGGCGGCGTCGCGGCGGCGCGCGGCGGAGGTGGAGGTGGCGGTGGGCGCGTCGGCGTTCGCGATGCCGCTGTCGTCGGGGGCGTACACCGGCACGGGGCAGTACTTCGTGCGCTTCCGTGTGGGCACCCCGGCCCAGCCGTTCGTGCTGGTGGCGGACACCGGCAGCGACCTCACCTGGGTCAAGTGCCGCGGCGCCGCCGCCGCAGCCGGGTCGTCGTCGTCGCCGGCGGCGTCGTCGGAGCGCGAGTTCCGGCCCGCTGACTCCAAGTCGTGGGACCCCATCGCATGCTCCTCCGACACGTGCACGTCCTACGTGCCCTTCTCCCTCGCCAACTGCTCCACGCCGGCCAGCCCCTGCGCCTACGACTACAGGTCAGTGCCTCCTCCTCGTCCTCTTCTCGATGCCATTGCCGATGCCATTCTCGTACCCCCTTGACGCGTGCTCGCCACTCCACTGGATCTCGATACGATACGGCTGCCTCGGGTGGTGGTGGTTCCGGGGGCGACACGGCCGCAGCCGGCCGGCGCCAGCGGCAGGAGTAAGTGTTGGCTGGTCGGCGGCTGGCCTTTTACCGCGCTCGTCGTCCCTCCCCCGGCTGGCCGCTCTGCCGGTCTCGCCGCGGCAGAGCGCGGCATTTAATAGGCTCGCTCGCCGGACGTGCTCGGGTCGGGCGCCGGCCGGGTTTGATGTGGACACGACTTCGTGCTCGGTTGTGCCGTTGTGCGTGCCGTTTTCTTCTGGGCCGGTCGATCGAAAGCCGGTGCTGGTCTGCTGGGTCGATCGTCGCCATGTGCCGAGGCAGTTCACATTGCTTGCAGTTCACTCTGCAAAATTTACACTGGTTTCTAGCAGTGCCCGCGACATTCATCGGAGCAAGCTCAAGCCGTTGATGTAGTATGTGTACTATACCACTTGTAGTAAATTTTGGGATTGACAAGCCGGTACGTTGTAATTAGTACGCAGTAGGAGTGAAGAGTCCCCTCCCTAGGCTGCCAAATCGGATGGAAGCTAGGATGCGGCGTTAATGTTGTTGAGGCGGTCTGGTTGCGTCCGGGCACGCGTGGGGACGGGAGGGGCACGACCACATTTAAGCTTACCGGCACCAGACTTGGGGGATTGAGGTCGAAGGGCTTCAGGCAACCATGCGCGTCGCTCTGCCGTGCGCGATCCGGACCCGGGGCTTCGGGCAAGGCCCCCGATCATGGCGCGCACGTTACCGTAGGACGGCGTCGCGGCCGCCGATGCGCTGTCGCGTCCGGACCCCGGCTTTTAAAAATGGGAGCAGCTTGTCCCGCCGCCGCTGGCTGATGGGTGGGTGACGCCGAGGCCGAGCCCAGCCGAGGTGGCGGAGCAGGTGCTCGCCGCGCGCGCCAGGTGCTCCGGCAGCCTGGCATCCTCGGCGGACGACTCGTGACCCTTCTCTTGGCAGATTGGAAACGTTGCCAACATAAAATAGTTTTCTGCAACGTTTTCCAGTTAGGTGATCGTGCCCAGACGCTTCTTTTGCATTGCGTACTGCGACTGGTGCGTGCTCTAGGCTCTTGTACTGCTCCCAGGCTCCTACTGTGAGTCTGACTCACATGTGTGTTGTGTGTTTCAAAAGTTCTTTTGGACTTTACTATTCACCCTTCTCAGAAAATAAGTTTTCCAGAAAAGTTTACCTCCAATTCTCCTCAACTTTCCTATTCATCCCTCTCATAGAACAGTAGAACACGCTTATCAGAAAAAGTTATTTTCTCTCCCCACCAACTAAACACGTCCGTGAGCTCGTCGGCTGATTTCATCAGCCTATCTGATGACCGCAGGCGCCGTCGTCTATCTTTGGGCGATCGCGTTGTCCAGCTCGTGTTTTGACCGGTCTCGTTGTTATAGGTGGCCGCAAGCTGCGTAGCCTGCTTTACGGCCAACAATTTTACGGTTAATTGGTCAAATGCATCGTGCTAACCCAAGTTGGCGAAAAAAAATTCTGGAATGGAAATGTGCTGATCTTTGGAACCTCTGACCCACGGCTCTGTCCCGGCTGTAAAAGTAACAATTGTATGGTATGGATTGCCGGATTGGGTTGGGTTACTCTTTTTCAGCCACTTTGCCGCCCCGCTCAATGAGCTCCGCTTTACAGTTCATGACGCGACGTATCTTTCCGTTTTCCAACTGTCTAACGATTCTGATTCAGACCATATCGAAGATGAGTGACTTGCAAGACGGTTCTTGCATCGGTGTTGCCTCTGCAAAAAGACCTGGGCCCCCAACTCGAATCATCCCGCTGCCGTCACCTCTAATCCACTACTGTACTAATTTGCATTTGTGCTAAACATGTGCCATTTTCTTTTGTGAGCATTATTCCAGCGTCGTCGCGCCAGAAAATCTTTGAATTTTCCCATGTGCCCACTACTCATGCTGACGTGGCGATTTCCCGCGGAACTAGACGTTACCTAAACCTCCGTCTCCGTGTGGCAGGTACAAGGACGGCTCGGCGGCGCGCGGCGTGGTTGGCACGGACTCGGCGACCATCGCGCTGTCCGGGAGCGGCCGCGGCGGCGCGGACAGCAGCAGGCGCGCGAAGCTTCAGGGGGTGGTGCTGGGCTGCACGGCCTCGTACGACGGGCAGAGCTTCCAGTCCTCCGACGGCGTGCTCAGCCTGGGCAACAGCAACATCTCCTTCGCGTCCCGCGCCGCCGCGCGCTTCGGCGGCCGCTTCTCCTACTGCCTCGTCGACCACCTCGCCCCTCGCAACGCCACCAGCTACCTCACCTTCGGCCCCGCGCCCGAGGCCTCCGCCTCCGCCGCGCCGGAGCAGACGCCGCTGCTGCTCGACCGCCGGATGAGCCCGTTCTACGCCGTGACGGTGGACACGATCTACGTGGCCGGCGAGGCGCTCGACATCCCCGCCGCCGTTTGGGACGTCGACAGGGACGGCGGCGCCATCCTCGACTCCGGCACGAGCCTCACGATCCTCGCCACGCCGGCGTACGCCGCGCTGGTCGCTGCGCTGAGCAAGCAGTTCGCCGGGTTGCCGAGGGTGGCCATGGACCCGTTCGAGTACTGCTACAACTGGACGGAGGGGGAGGCGCCGGAGATCCCGGCGCTGGAGGTGCACTTCGCCGGGGCGGCGAGGCTGGAGCCGCCGGCGAAGAGCTACGTGATCGACGCGGCGCCAGGGGTGAAGTGCATCGGCGTGCAGGAGGGCGCGTGGCCTGGGGTGTCGGTCATCGGCAACATCCTGCAGCAGGAGCACCTGTGGGAGTTCGACCTCAGGGACCGGTGGCTCCGGTTCAAGCACACGCGCTGCGCCCAGTGATATGCTTTTGCTGACGGCGCACACGGTTAATTCGCACATCGTCTTGGTAAAAAATTGTAACGGAAGTGAATGGTTTCTCTGAATGGAAAGATAATTTTTAGTGCGATTGGAAAATGTTCAGCTGAAATCGCGGTTCGGATCGTGGATGGGAACTCGAATTCGCAAGCGTGGCTCCAGATTTGAGGGCTGCATACAAGTGTCATGTTTACTTCTAAAAGATCTTTTCAACTTTCCTATTCATCCCTCTTAGAAAACACGCTTCCCAGAAAAGTTCTTCTTCAATTCCCTTCGACTTTTCTATTCATCCCACTCACAAAACACGCTTCCCAAAAAAGTTCTTTTTCTTCCCCGATAACTAAACAGGCCCAAGAACTCAACACACAAAATGGAATTGACGTCTGAAAACATCTGAACAATGTGAAGTGACTGACACTTCGAAAACCCCACATTCCCACTGCATCATGGTTTGTTCGGAAAGCAGTGTATAGGAATGGAATGGGACTGAATAGAGGAAAAATTAGTTTAATTTAGACTCAAAACTCCTCCATTCCACTCCAATGGGTTCTACCAAACAATCGAGACACTTCTAAATACCGGTTCAAGCCACATGCTAGTGGGAAAATCGCTATGGGTTTGGTCAGGTAAGACGTTAGGTTGGTGTGATCGCCCAAACTGAGCACATGAGAAACTCCACGAGTTTCTCAGAATCACAGAACATGGAAGATAGCGGTTCAGTAGAAGCAGAAACTCATGTCACCAAGGCATTACTGAAGTATTATGAAGCTTAGCATGAAAAACGAATACACACAATTTAACACTGGTTAGGTCGGTCTTCATGTTGTCTTTTAATTTTCTGTGTGGTTGTAAGTTGTAAACTCCAGGTTTCTGTTAGGAAAAAAAAAACAGTTTATCTTTCTTTTTTACCAAGGACCATACATATACATAAAACTATGAAGATCATCCCATGATGAACAAATAGATTAGGTAGATAACCTTCAATGCTTAGTGGTGGTGGAACTTGTCAACTTGAGCCATCGATCTTGTATGGGTGTTCATACCTTTCTAGATTTTATTTCAGGTTGCAACCGACGCTAATATATCCATCAATATGGCGAGACCGTCGGTCTCGAGATCAGGGAGGAATATGAATTTGGAGGTTTAGTGCGTATACGTGCGTTGTATCGCCACATCAACGCAAATAAACGTCCATTGGTCGCAGTTTGCATGCATAAATAGGGTCCATTCAAATTAGTTCTTCAGGTGCTGCCACGCCATCGCAGAACGCCCGCCACTGGTTGTGCTCTGCTTACCATAATTAGGCCACACCACGCTAACGTATCTCGTCAATGTTTTCTATAGAATTTCCATTAGTATCTCTTCAATGTTTTCTATAGAATTTCCATAAGTATCTCTTCAATGTTTCCTATAGAACTTCCGTAATCTTTTCGCCGAAATTGACGCGGCTATCTGCCATTGCCATTGCGCCGTGAGGGATATATACGACGTGCGTGAAGGGAACAAGGGCCCAACACCCAAGAAGGATCAAGAAATGGCGATCCGAGGCAACCTGCTGGTGTTGTCGATCGTGCTCGCCGCCGCGAGCGCCAAATCAGCGAGGCTGGATCTGGTCCCCGCCGTGCCTGGAGCCTCCTTGGCCGAGCGGGCGAGGGACGACCAGCACCGGCACGCGTACATCTCCGCCCAGCTCGCGTCGTCGCGTCGAGGCGGAAGCCGCCGCCGGGTTGCGGCGGAGGAGGCGCCCACCTCCGGCGTCTCCTTGCCGGTGTCCTCCGGGGCGTACGCTGGCACGGGCCAGTACTTTGTAAAGCTCCTCGTGGGCACGCCCGCGCAGGAGTTCACCCTGGTGGCCGACACCAGCAGCGACCTCACCTGGCTCAAGTGCGCCGGTGCCGGCGCCGCCGGCTCCTCCCCGTCTGGGCGCGCGTTCTGGCCCGGGCACTCCAAGTCGTGGGCGCCCATCCCGTGCTCGTCCGACACGTGCAAGTCGGACGTGCCCTTCTCCCTCGCCAACTGCTCCGCGCCCTCCAGCCCCTGCTCCTACGATTACCGGTCAGGACCATCGTGTTCCTTCCCGTCAATGCCATCGTGTTCTTCCATTTCCATGCATCGACACGTTTTAGTCCTCCATTAGATCGGGCGACTGATAATGTTACCATATTCCATTGTTTTCACTATGCACGGCAGGTACAAGGAAGGCTCGGCGGGGGCGCGCGGCGTGGTGGGCACGGACTCGGCGACCATCGCGCTGCCGGGCGGCAAGACGGTGCACCTGCAGAGTGTGGTGCTGGGCTGCTCGTCCACGCACGCCGGGCAGAGCTTCCAGGCAGCGGACGGGGTGATGAGCCTCGGGTACAGCAAGATCTCCTTCGCGTCCCGCGCCGCCGCGCAGTTCGGCGGCAGCTTCTCCTACTGCCTCGTGGACCACCTCGCCCCGCGCGGCGCCACGGGGTACCTCGCCTTCGGCCCGGCGGGCCCGCCGGTGCGCCGGGGGAGCCCGACGACGACGGCGGCCCAGACGACGCAGCTGCTGCTGGACCCCCAGTTGCCATTCTACGGCGTGAAGGTCGAGGCCATCCACGTGGCCGGGAAGGCCCTCGACATCCCCGGCGAGGTGTGGGACGCCAAGAAGAATGGCGGCGCCATCCTCGACTCCGGCACGACGCTGACGGTGCTCGCCGCGCCGGCGTACAAGGCCGTGGTCGCGGCGCTGAGCGCGCACCTGGCGGGTGTCCCGAAGGTGACGTTTCCACCGTTCGAGCACTGCTACAACTGGACCTGGACGGCGCGCCGTCGTGGAGCTCCGCCGGAGATCCCGAAGCTGGCGGTGCAGTTCGCCGGCTCGGCGCGGCTGGAGCCATCGACCAAGAGCTACGTGATCGACGTGAAGCCGGGCGTCAAGTGCCTCGGCGTGCAGGAGGGCGAGTGGCCCGGGCTGTCCGTCATCGGCAACATCCTGCAGCAGGAGCACCTCTGGGAGTTCGATCTCAAGAACCGGTTGGTCAGGTTCAAGCAGTCGACCTGCACCCAATAATCTTCGAGTGAATGTGAAACACGTAAAAAACTTCTGGGAGAGATTTTAGCATAACGGAAATGTAAAAATGCTCTGAATAAATCATGTTTCTGTACGGGCAGCTTATGGATATCTTGCCTTAAAACCTGACACGCTTCAACCAGCAGAGAATCGAAGAGACTTCGAGCGTAACACCAAAGTTCTGGCTACACATCATTCATGGCAACGATTGATCTTGACAGCAATTTGGTAAGGTGTGAGATGTGCTGTTCCAGATTAAGAAGCCTGATGAGTCCTTTAAAAATGGACATAATATGAAACATATAGAAAGTAAATCAGCGATGGAGTTCAGGAACAGGCATAACAGAAAATTGCAGTTCCATCAGAGGATACAAGATCATGGAAGTAGTAGCATGACAAACGGACAAATTCCTTAGATAACCCTTTTGCAAAATACGCAAAATAGCAACTTCATGGCTCTTGATTAAACTACAAAATCTTGGTACTACTTCTGAAAATCAATTGATTAATAGTACGACTTACATGTCATATATTTAAAAGAGTAAATTATACCCACTAAGTGAATGAATAAGAAAGCAGGGTAAGAAAGAATGAAAGCAGACATGCATATATATAAACTGTCTGTCACCTGACACAGTAGAAAAAAATAAATCTACATGGAGCACATGTGACCGTATACGTGCATATAAAACATCTGCTTGCATATTTTACTATTTAGTGAACCAAATGATATAACCAAACAAAGTTGTTATATGGTGGATGCAATTTACTTACTCTATTTTAAAACAGATTGCTCCTCAACCGTGCTCTTGACAATGGCCATACTAAAGTGCTGGAAATGCAAAGTAACAAGCAAGAAAAACATACGAGAACAACTGGCACAGATACTTTGATATATAAACATAGTAAACAGATGTCAGCACATACTTCATGATGTAGGCACCACCACACGGCGTTAACCTTGCGACAGTCCTCGTTTCCTTGCATCCACATATACTGCTTTTTCTCTTCACAACAAACTGTTCAAGTAATAGAGATATATAAAATATAATGGCACAATTAGCAAATAACTATTAAAAAAAGCTACGAAGTAAAAAGTTCATACAAGTTTCATGAATGCCATTAACAAAATTTTCTAAAAAAAAATGTCATTGACAAAACAGTGCTTGAAAAGCAGTAACAGAGCTGGCAAAGTAATGCCTTCTTCATTATTTTACATCTAGAAGACCAAAACGCATGAATTCAGATTAAGATAGCAACTTGCACTAACATCTCAAACGAAGTTTGCTATATGATTATCAATCAGAAATGAGAATGAGATGGCAGTAACAGTATATGATTATCAAACCGAAATGAGAATGAGATGGCAATAACATTGCACCCATGAGAATTTCCATTAGAATTTCAAGCAAGATACTGAAACCAATGCTCAGTTTACGAATGCTCATCATCATCACTGCATGTCTGCAACTCTACCTAATTGCCGTGACATCACTAAACACCTACACCTAATGCTACATTATTAGCTACTTGGGCACACAGAGGTACTATAGGCCCTTTTTTTTCCATATTGAATTTCTTGCTTCTTCGCGCATGGTTCATTTGAAGCCCGGTGGCGTCTGTTTCAGACGTTTTCGAGCCGATCAGGGACGTCCTTGCCACCTGCGATGCTCTTGCGGTGGACGCTGTCGTCCTCGGCAGCAGATGCAGAAGCTTCATCCTCTTTCTTCTTCTTCCCGTACTCTCCGTAAAGGTAGGAGGCGAGGCCCCAGACGCAGAGCGCGGTGGCGACGGCCTTCTCGGCGCTGAACGAGTCGCCAAACACGACCACGCCGCCGATCACGTTGGCGGTGAGCACGGCGGCCATGCAGACGCCGCTGTGGAGCGACGACGTCAGGTAGATCACGCCGGCCGTGCCCATGAAGCACGCCTGCCACGTCAGCACCAGCGTGGCCACCACGACCCAGTACAGCGCCGTGGAGCCCTTCCACCTGGCCACGTCATCTCCGGGCCCACCCACGGCGGCCAGCCCGATCGCCGCCACCACCGAGGCCATGGCCTGCATCACCACCTGCACCTCGACGGCCAGGATGAACCCGCCGGACACGGCCTTTCGGTACAGGAGCTCCATCACCGGCAGGTACGCCGCGAACAGTGCCGCCGCGCCCAGCGTGACGACGTAGCCGATGACGTAGTGCGACCGGCCGCCGCCCTCGGGGCTCTCGCTGGACTCGCGGAGCGCGAGGATCACCGAGCTCAGCGTCAGGAGGATGACGGCGTTGAGGTTGACGAAGGTGAGAGGGCAGCGGACGATGATGGCGGCCAGCACGAGCGTGAACGCGAGCTGCATGGACAGCAGCAGCGACGAGGTCGACACCGGCAGGAACGACGAGCTACGAGAAGAGGAGGTTGTTGACGCCCATGAGGGCGCCGATCACGAGGCAGCCGGCGAGGAACCGCGGCGAGAGCCACAGGAACGGGCGCGGCGCGGCGGCAGGGCGCTCGCCGGAGAAGAACACGGCGGCGGCGAGCAGAGGGAAACCCGCCGATTGCACAAGGGTGGCGACCCACCGGTTTTGGCCGCCGTGCGCGAAGTAGAACCGGGAGAGAAGGCTCGCCGCGACTGAGCCCACGAGAAGGGCGGCGTAGTTCGCCAGCAGGAGGAGTATCCGACGGCGGCGCGCCACCGGAGACGTGGGCACAGCGCTGCCCACGCTGGTGGTGGTCGTCATCGGAGCTTCTCGATGATTAATGAGATCGAGATCGATTTTGGAGGAGACTACCGGCCTAGTCTACCGGAAAGTATATATATGGATCGGTCATCTGTTGTCAGATTGATCGGCAGTTCGCGTGCGAGGATATTTGGGGTTTTCAGTTGCTATATATTGTTCAACTGTTCGTTCAAACATTTTGTTTTCTTTGTTGTAAAACACATCGTCAACGGTTGGATCTTCTCCCTCTCACGCCTTTCATGACAAGCACAGAACAAAGTAGATAAGACACAATGTAGGTGGAGCGAGCTTCTCTTTATTCCTCATATTCGATAATTTACAATGACAATCTATCTCATATACATACTCTAACCTATGACTAGAGTTTCGCTAAGAGCCCACAAGCAACTGGACATGGACTAAGACGTCTGGTCCTTCTTTCCTTCTGTACAAGTCCGGGCAACCGGACATAGACCAGGACTTCTAGTCCTTTCCTTCTATTCAAGTCCAGACTTTGAGCGATTACCACGAATGTATATGCCTCATTAAAAACTCCATCTGAAAACCCAGTGGGAAAAACGGTTATTGGAGAAAAGAGTACATATCAACCGCAATTGTATTGCATATGTTGTCTCGTCAAAAACCTTATGTGAGAAACCTTCAAATAAACACTCACAAAGGGAAAAAGAGTACAACATCAAACCTTCTTGGTTTCTATATAATTATACATTCATCATTCTTCATGAACAATGATCAATCTTCAAGATTATGCATAAACATTAGGTTCTTGCAATAATGATATATGTGATCTTTAATAATCAAGTGGTATACCTTCATGGTAAATAATCATTAAGTTTATTCATTCTAGATAATACTTAATGAAAATATGTGCTCCCCCTCATAACAACATTCTTTGAACTTCATGTTTATGATGATTTTTAAGCACATTCTTCATAAAAGTGTACGAATATTGGTATTCAATTACCAAAATATTTAGTCCTTCAAAGACTTAATATAGTTCTTCAAGACTATGATAGAAGCAATGCTTCGAGCACTAATAACCACTTATTTAATTATGCAATACAAATAAATTTTATCCTTTCATAGGAACATGGGGACAATGAGTTACAAATTAGTATACCTTCGAGGTATTATATTTTCAAACCTCGGTGTTTAAGGTTAGTCAGTCTTCATTTGGCATTTGAAGGGGATAATTCAATTTGCCAATCACCAATATACCTTCTATGATATTCGAGGATACTTGCTATTCAATGATAGCTAGCTATTTATGCACATACGGGTGCTTGTATGGTACATTCAAGACCATTTAAATCCTCGTTGCACTTCTAGTTTAATCATTCGGGTCTGTACGAGTCTTCACTTGTATCTTCAGGATTGTTGGTGCTCATGCAGGAGTTGACTGATGATAAGTCATTCAATGACTATTTTCTTCAGGAATCCTTAATTCTTTAAAAATAATATTTCTCTTCTATGAGAAATTTTCTCATGATAGAGAGAAATAAATTTTCACAATAATTTGAGTTCTTCTATGAACTGTTTACTTTTACTCCTTCTAGGATATGCTCTTCGTGAGATATTTTAACATTCATTCAAGAATATTATCTACCTTAGACATTTAATGCTTAGTATGAGCTTTGATTCTATTTCTTACTATTTTATTCCTTCAAGGAAAATAAGTCCTTCAAGGATCATTCCTCAGGGATTTTCCGAATCCACTGATTAACTTCATAATATTTTATTCATTTATTCATGTCATTTGACAGATATGTTACAAAATATTTATTCATACATAATAGGAGTTTAATAGTCTTTTGAAAGACTTATGAACCATAGTATTTCACCATATCATTATTTCATGATGACTCGTATAGTTTGAACTTCTAGGTTCAGATACTTTCTTCTTGGTTCAACCTCAATTGCATTCTTTCATTGACCCGATATGAGTGCTTCATGCAACCCTGCCATGGACTTTAGTCTTGGATCCATGCTCTCGCTTAGAGAAACATTTGCAATTATAGAGGTAATGTTGTCGACATTCATTCAATTCTCTCATATCTTCAGGATAAGACTATTATATAGTCAATATTTTTCTGTTTATCCCAACACAAAATATATTGCGCGCTCTTTGAAGTGTTAGGCATTCATCTTCACGATGAACATTTCTCAATTTGTGAGGTAATTAACCTTAAAGGTCTTCTGCTTTGGAATTTGCGGAGATTCTATTTAAATTGTTTGACAAGTTCATCTTATCTAAAACCAACAGGCGTCCCTGTAGATTTTAAATTAATGACCAAGCACTTTGCCAGTGTGAGTATATTATTAGATACCCGGAATATACCACACATAACATTTTGTTTACTACAAGTAAACTTGAACTTCAGGTTGTTTCTCCTAATTTCCGATGTCCCATTCGTGAGTATTCATCATGTGCACATTCTCATTGGGATCAAGTCCTTCAGGGAGTTTCACTTCAAGAGTTGGCCACATCAAGTGGCGCCCTCGTGGGCTTCCTCACAATTTCAATTTTCTGGTAATATACTTTGCTTCATGCAAGTGTAATATAGCGTGTGTTTATATTTCTGCTTCAAGCTTCCAGAAATATTATATGAAGATATTTCTTGCTTAAAATATAAGGCATTCATATGGACTCTCTCCCCCTAATACCGATATTATATCTTCATTACTAGCATACTTCTAAAATGTCCCCATGGGCTTAGTATAATGGAAATTCAGATCCATTTTCCAACTTCAAGTTAATGTCCATTTATGTATGCTATTATGGTGAAATAAAATAATAGTTACACACACTTCTTTTAAATATAGGGGTTATTTGTTTATATGTAGTGAGCTAGACTTTATTAATGTAGTAACATGAATGCTACATTTATGTTAGAATAGTGTGAAATGCGGTATATCCGGTATACCTTTGATTTGCACTATTCAAAGTCTACGAGACTATTTTTCTCGTCTAGCTTGTTTATTTATTTTGCCTATTTATAAGCATAATACTCATACCATATACTTCAAGTATTTATCATAAACTTTTAGTTTATAAATACACAAAATATAATCTACATGGAATTTTCTTCTAGAAAAGTAATTGCTCATTTATTAAAGAATTCCCCATATTCTATTGATTCCATAATATAAAATATTTTTCCACATAATAGACTACCAGGTCTATATTCGTTTTATGCATTCGCAAAAACCCATTCTGATTTGGGTTAACCAATTTCTAATTGGATATACTGAGCCAACTCTAGGCCATTTTTCTCCACTGATCTTAGCCTTCTTGATTAAAAATTTACTTAATGATTTCTGATCATTTAGTACATGTGCATACGACGCACAAGTGAGCTAGCTTGCTAGCTAGTTGATAGATTTTTATGACGGACTACTAGCCATCCTAGTGTAATGGGGTCTGCTACTCAACAGGAGAAGCTTGAGTTACACATAGCATCCAAAGCTAGTGTGAATATAAGAATAACACAATGGCTGCAAACCAGTGTAGAGCGATTTTTTTAATGTGATACCCCTGCAAAGGGTACTAATTAATGTAGTGACATGATGATCCTTACATTAATTTGGAATAACTATTAATTGGTCATTCTAATTGATACAATGGTATATGGATTACAAAAGTATGTGCAGAGTTGCATGCTTAATCATTGCATTGACTATGGCTACGGACCAACTTGCACATTGATTGTCCCACATCTAATAGGATGAGGCTCTGAACCAACAATCTTACAGGATTAGGGATATGCCTATTAAATTTTTCTGTAATTGTATCCACATTTTCCGTATACCTCTTGGCCCAAATTTCTCCCCCTCGTCATACCACAATTGCACTTCAGGTGATGTAATGCTTCAAGCATGATCTATGAAAAGTTTCATAGAATTAAATTATACTGCTAGTATATCTAATATGATATGAATTCATATATTATTGTACTATTCAGTGTACAATAATGTGGTGGGTAGAATAAATTTCAAGTTACAGGGCCTATGTATTCAATACATAGTTGAGTAATATATCAGTTCATCGCCAGATTGATTTCAAGATCAATGAAGTGGCGTGTATATTACTAATTTTATGTGCTTCTTGAAAATTCAATTTTCATTCTACCTATATGGTAGTAGTGCACAAATAAACTTCATGTTTACTTGAGGCGTTGTGGTAATATATAATTGCAAATGATTATCTAATAGGCAATATAAAATAATTATTTACATATTCAATATGTAATTCTTTATTTATTCCATGAGATTAAACTGATTACTACAGGTAAAAAATTGCTGCAAGCATTTGGACAAAAGGTAAGGTGAGAAAAACCTATGCAGAGGTAAGAAACACCAATTTGTTTAATTTGCCCTTCTAATCTGGGAAAGATTCTTAAATTAATGCTAAACTTCATATTTAAAGCAAAAAGATAAGTACTTACTCTTCATGAGTACAACCAAATTCTTCATGAATAACTAATAATGCAACTTATGTAGAATATTCTATTCATTCATGGTTATGGGGTGAGCATGAAATTTCGTTGCTCATTGCGTCTCCCCCTGAGCCTAGCATCACTTTTGGAATGTACTTTATTTTTTCTTCCACTTCTATAGCTTATGAAACTTCTGGTAGCATAAATATTTGTTGTATTGAGTTTATGCATATTCTTCTTGAATTGCAAAAATGTCTACATGACAAACAACATGTGCAATTCTTCTTGAATTGCAAAACTGTCTACAAGACAAACAAACTGTCTAGAAGACATATTAATTTTGTATAACTTCATATCATATGAAGCTCAATTAATTAATATATTTTTGAAGAGTTTACTGCTGCTAAATGATAATGCTATATTGAAAGATAAAAATGTTTGGTTTTTATAAGCTAAAATAACTTTTAGAGTTATATAATATCTCTTCTAGAGATTATATAGTATCAGACTTAAACCAATAGTATATTTCTTCAAGAAATAATAGACTTATATTTCTTCGAGAAATAATAGACTTCATGCCACATTCTACATTATTCATGCAATTTCTACAAGCACACTTCATGTGTTTTAGTGCATGAAACAAGTGCAAAATTAATTAATATTGGTTAATCTATTGAATAGATTTATTTTCTATAATTTCCTAGAATTTTCCAAGCAAAAGCAAAAAAAATACCCCATTCACACAATTGCTCGGAAAACATTCAAATATGACACTCTCAGTGGTATTATGTCTAAAGTCTTCAAGATTGAGAGATATCATAACACTTCAGGGATTAGTGGTTCAATTTTCAGAAATATATAACCATTAAACATACTAAAAAAATATGAGCCTCAAAGGGGGTTTCAATAGAGAGCTCATATACCTAAAACCATGTTTCTATGATTAAAGTCAATATATTACTTTATTTATGTGTATTACAACAAATACCATAAAACAGTAAATAAGTTTCATAAAAAAAATAAGTGTTCATACGGACTGTCTGATCCAAATTATCACACCAGTCGCTAGACCTCTTCTTCAGGCTCTCTCAAGTTATAGTCTCCGACCTGAGCGTACCCGCTTCGTGTATGCGAGAGTAACACGAGATGCGCTGGTGGGCTCATAGTTGCTGGCTTCATACAGATACGGGTATGACCGGAGAACCAAGGTGAGTGCGCGAACAAGTCATGCTTGAACTACCGTAAAATCCCTTTATGGCCGACCCGGCAACCTGTTCGGTGGTCGCGCCACCCTCAGCCACTTCTCTTCGCTCCCTTGCCGTCATCATTGCTGGGTGGCGGCATTGGGTATTTGGGTGAATGCTGTTGAGCGGTATGCATGCAAGCGCATCAAAGTTGAAGCTCAACAGCGTGTTATGCTACTGGATGGCTAGGTGGCAACTTGGCGGCACAACTTCAGCTCCGGTACAACTTCGGATGTCTCATAGTATATGCATTAGCTTCAGGCAGTAGTGCTGCTTCATGAGCATCAAGCTCGGTCACGGGTTGAGCACAACAGAAGTATCTGCTGGACGGTGCTTCGATCGAGCATACGGTCGCGCAAGGCTTTCTACAGATGACCTGAATTAATGGGCCTCGATTGTGTCCGGTTGCTAGCTTAGTAATTCTTTTGCCTTTGCATGCAGCTTCTTCACATGAGAACTTCACGTAATCACGTTAGCAAGCTTCTTCGCATGAGAACTTCACGTAATCACGTTGGCATGCAATCATGCATACATGTGGATGCATTTAATTTTAATGATATCACAAAATCAACGTCTACTTCGGGTTTCATACAGTTCAGACGTGATGATTTGCCCTTCAGGGACCTATGATGAGCATCATTACGGCGACATCCAGGTCGTCGTAGGTGATATTCGCGATGATTATGCGATAAAACACCTCGTCGGTGACCGATCATATGGTCAGCCGAGAACTGTTTTATTTGCACATGCTGGTGCAAACGATATTTAATGTGCAGTTAGTGTGACTATACGGAGTCAGCAAGCATAGCATATTGAGAAAAAGATAATCTCGTTGCTGTGTAATCGGCAGGATTACTTGGACAACAATCAACAAACACGTCTTCCTGACCAACGTTTCTATATTCGTGGTGTTACTTAGGATTTCATATTCCTTACAGTAACAGATTAGAAATTTAATCCTAATCCACTATTTGTTCCATATATTTCATACCTTGTACAGTGGATGCCAAATGATCTACTCCACTTGCCGCGTAGGACAGTTATCAGTAGATACATACCGCGTAGCGCGTTTGGCATAGTTGTAGATATGTCTGCTTGATGACGATGATGTCGTTGCAGTGCAGATCGGTAGCATGTAGAGATAGCAGATCTTTCCACAAACGACGTTAATGTAGTCGACGTCGGCGAAGACGGCGGTGACATCGTCAGTGTCGAGCTTGATGGCGAGTCGGTGCAGATCCGTTCGCTGGCGACGTTGATGTAGTCGACGTCGTTGAAGTAGTCGTCGACGAGGACGACGGCGAGATCGCCGGCATCGAGCTTGATGACGACTCCTCTAGCGTAGTCAACGAAGAGCGGTCGTGCTGATAACGTGTTGTAAAACACATCGTCAACGGTTGGATCTTCTCCCTCTCATGCCTCTCATGACAAGCACAGAACAAAGTAGACAAGACACAATGTAGGTAGAGCTTCTCTTTATTCCTCATATTCGATAATTTACAATGACAATCTATCTCATATATATATTCCGACCTATGACTAAAGTTTCGGTAAGAGCCCACAAGCAACCGGACATGGACGAGGACGTCTAGTCCTTCTTTCCTTCTATACAAGTCCGGGCAACCGGACATGGACTAGGACTTCTAGTCCTTTACTTCTATTCAAGTCCGGTTGTATTACAACATTTTTCTCCCCTCTCTTCCATAGATAGAACAACACACAATGTTTTCTTATTTTCCTTTTTTGAGAACAAAAACATGATGTTTCATTCTTTTCCTTTCCTTTTTTTAAGAACAAAACGACCCTTTCTCATACTGGGCCGTATATATTATCTTTTCTTTCTAGAACGTCTACACAAGAAAGGAGCACATCTTGGGCCCGTAGGGCCCATCCTTCGAGACTTGCCACCTCAAATCCTACTTTTTTTCTGTGTTCTGTAGGGGTGCAAATTATATTAACCCTAGTAGGTCCTGAATATATGAACTTTTTTTTTAGAAAGTGTCCTAAATATATGAACTAAAGAGGGATGGATGTGGTTCACCAATTTGCACCTCTAGTTCTGTGTTTTCTCTCTCTTAATAATAAGAGTTGAGAGGTCCACTAAAAAGACAATTGCACACAGTTTAGATGCTGTACTAGTTTGTGTTTGTTGAGCATCTCTGGAGGAGATAAGAACTACGTAGTCAATGCAAGTCCTCACTCTTCTAACAAAAAGAAAAAAAAATCAAGTCCTCACTCATGTGTCATGTCATATTGGCATATCGTACTCAAATATGTAGACCCTTTACCCAATCGCAATCACTTTATCCGTTAAGCACGCGCGCTTGATCGATCAATGTCAACACGGGTGACACAGAGGGAAATACACAGATGCATTACCCCATTTATGATGTAGCCAATCTGAAAGGGTGCAGACATCCCTAGGAAGTAGACTGATCGAAGGCTGATTGCATGCATGCGTCGTGTGACCATTTCCATTTGCAGGCGGTGAGCCTGTGACCGTGTCTTAATGCCTTAATGGTTGATGGCCAACCTTTGGATCGATGGTTACTTCTTGGCTACACATCCCCACTACCACGTGTTCTGCAGCACTACAGCAAGTTCATATCATGATCGATGATGACGCCAATCATATGGGCAACTGATCACACCATCCTTTGAGGCTTTGAGCTATATGTATGCGTACAGTCACATTCCTGTGCAGCAGTTTGCTGCAATCCAAAGTTCCGAAACTGGGACAACGTTGGTGTTATCTGCAGCACTAGCCTCTCTGTAACTTTTTGGCACAAAGTTCACACTAGATTGAGGGTGCGTTTAGATTGGGGAAAGATTCCTCGAAAATACACTGTTCACCAAAAAAACATTGTAGATGAATAGTATTATGTGAGTGGAAGTGGTGGGATGAATAGTGAAAAGTTGGATGAATAGTAGTTTTTTGAGAAACTTTTTTGAATCTAAACGGAGCCTGAACTCGAAACTTACCTCAGTTTTTACGGTTCTATATATCTCTATCCATTGCACATGAGTTCAGAACACCATGCATCTGTCCATCTTCACTACTATTCTCTTTCTGTCGAATAGTTTGTGCACAATGATCGTACCAGTTTTCTGAATGAAGCTGCGGAGACCAGTACCAAGTACCTCAGCAGGTACACGAGTGACGAAAGCTCAGACTGTTCATGTTGGCCTGCAGATATATGCGTCCAACAGGACCTACGGTTTACACGGAGGCTCTTCTACTAGGGTCAGTGAACCACAGCAACTCGTGACGTCTGACGTGTCAGACATCCACAAAGGCTTATCCTTCTGTCGGTGCCTGATTTGGTCACACCGGCACAAACAAGTGATTGCGGTGCTAATCCACTCGTTGCCCCATGGCGGGTGAAGAGACGGGGGTTTTTATCCTGGTTCCGGCCACGGGGCCGTACGTCCAGCAGTGGTGCTGAGCACCAGTTTCGTGTTGCTCGTAGTAGGGGGTTACAAGCAAGGTGGGAGAAGGAGATGAGCTCCTAAGTCCCCAAGTTCGGCTGTCGCTAGCTAATTGGTGTGTGTTCTAGCGCGTGTGGACTTGAGTGCGTCTGGCCGTGCCCTATGCATGGGCTTCCCTTTCCCTTTTTATAGACCAAGGGGGGAGGGTGCGAGTACATGTGTTCGTGGTGCTGACGTTGCTAAGTGCACTGTGCTGCCCATGCCGCACACTATGCGAGTGGGAATCGCGCCTTCCAACTCCGGCTGACGGCATAGCAACAGTTGACGTGACGTTCCTCTTGTGACGGTTCACGGCTTCGAGGATGGCAGCTTGCGTACGGCGCCCGGATCGAAGCTCCGTAGTTTCCTTCGAGGTTCGCCTTCGAGGATGATAGCGCATCCGAGGCGAGCAAAGTCAAAGGAGTGGTTGGCATAGTGCTGCTGCTTAGTTAGGTCTGGCCGTGCAGCATGGCGCTCAGAAGTCCATTGTTGCGAGTGGATTTGACCGGTGTCTTCTCCGGGGCGTGGGTGGTGGCGTGGAGCAGTGATTCCCCTGCTTTTTGACTGCAGAGGAGCGTCATCATGACTTGGAGTGATGGGTCGCAGAGCCTTGGGCGTCGTTCCCAGTGTGGCAAGCTCGAGCTTGGACCGTAAGCTCGTGCCTGCCGAACCTCGAACGAGATGGAAAACGCCCGCTCGAGGATGAACGTCCCCCTCGAGCTTGGCTGGGCTCGAACGTGACGGAAATCACCCGCTCGAGGGTGAACGTCCCCCTCGAGGTCGCTGAGCCTCGATCGTCACGGACATCCCTGCTCGAGGGTGGTCGTCCACCTCGAGCGGGATGGGTGCCGAGGAGTTGTTGCGATGGTCCTTTGCCGGGCTACGGAGCCAGGCCAACTTCGTTGGTGGGCCTTGTTACGAGTAGTTCTGGGCCTAAGTTAGGGTACCCCTTTTACAAGTACCCGACAGTAGCCCCCGAGCCTCCGCAGGGGTGGGGTGCAACCCTGCGGGGGCTGGTGCCTGTCGAGGCTTTTGAGGCCTCTGTCCCTCGACGGGTCTTCCTCGAGCCTTCGAGCTTCGAGGCTTTCCCTTCGAGGGTGGGCGCCTTGAATGCGCCCTTCCTCGTTTTGCGCGGGTCATGATGACCACCAAGGAAGATTTCGTGGTTTCGTGGGAGAGGTTGGCGCGCCTTTTTAGGCGAGGCATGCGGGCGCGGTTCGACACGACTGCACGTTTACTGTGTCAGACTCCTCGAGTATTACAGCGCGATTAAGGCGGTTAGCGCGGTTGACGCGGCCAGCGCCGTTACGTCTCCTGGGGCAGGCCTGACTGTCAGCCTAGGGGGCTGGCGTGTCACGGCCGGCGTCCTGCCGCGCCTTGCTCCGTGGGGGAGTGTAAATAGCACGGCAGGGCTCCTGCCAAGGGTACGCCTCCCTTGCCTTCTAGCCTTCGCCTTCAAGCCTTTGCCTTCTAGCCTTTGCCTTCTAGCCTTTGCGTCGTCTTCCTCCTTCGCCTAAGCTTCCACCTGTCGCCATGGTCCAACTCGTCGACCCCGCGCCGTGGAAGCCATCGACGACCACCAAGACTTGCCTAGAGGGGCTCGTGGAGGTCGGAGTGTTGCCGCCAAACGTCGACGGTGAACCGCCGGTTTGGATCTCGCCGGGGGCCGCTGCGGAGCCCGCCCCGCCGGCGGGCTACGTCGTCAGCCTCATTCGCCTCCATGAGCGGGGCTTCGGCGTTCCGGCGGGACGATTCTTACGAGCGTTGTGCTTCCACTACAAGGTGGAGCTGCACAACTTCTCACCTAACGCCATCTCGCAGGCGGCGGTATTCGTCGCCGTATGCGAGGGCTACTTGGGCATCGAAGCCCACTGGGATCTGTGGCGCCACCTCTTCTTTGGCGAGCTCTATTTAGAGGGTGTCACCAAGGGGGTCCGTCGCCCTGCTCGCGCTGGTGGCTTCGTGCTCCAAGTCCGGAGGAGCCGCAGGGAGCTCTAAATCCCTTGTTCCATGATTTCCAACAACCAAGATTGGGACAAGGGGTGGTTCTACCTCCGCAACGACGAGGGGCGTCTGCCACCCTACACCGGCAGGTTGCTGACGGAGAAGCAGGACCGCTGGGTCTACGGGGTGTCGCCGCCGGAGCAGAAGGACAAGCTCGCCCCCCTGATCGAGGCACTCCAAAGCCTGTCGAGGCACGGCCTTACTGCTGGTGGCGTCATCGCGAACTTCCACCGGCGGCGGGTGCTTCCCCTTATGCAGAGGAGGCTCCCGCTGTTTGGGATGACGCCAGGCGCCGACGTCACCGGCACAGCGATGGCGGCGGAGCCATTGCCCGTCGCCATCGCCGTCCAGCGGGCGTGGCGTGCCGTCGACCGGTTGGATGACCCGTGGGTAGTGCCCATGCGGCCCGAGGATGGCCACTTCAGTTTCGTAAGTGCCTTCCGATTCTCGTATTTATTTCTCGTTTCGGTTTCGTGTCTTTGACCTCGCGACTGGTGTTTCGCAGGGTCTGTCCCGCGGCTACACTTCCAAGCCCCCTGTCCCCGAGGACAGGGCCGTCAACCGCACCCTTGCTGAGAAGGCGAAGCAGGAGAAGGATCGGAAGGAGGCGCGGCGGAAGCGAAAGGAGCGGAAGAAGAGGAAGCACTTGGAGGAGAACCGCGAGCGGGAGAGGCAGGGGTTCTCACCGCTCCCGACGCCGAAGACTTCCCCTGATCCCGCTGGTGAGGGATCCGAGGAAGACGGTGGGGCGAGGAGCCCATCTCCTCTCGAGCTTCCCATCTCTTCTCGGGCCTCCCCCGGTGGGGACGCCCTTGCTGCAGCGTCTGAGGACGGCAGCGGAGAGCCCATCAACCTCGAAGCTCCACCGTCGACCACGGTGCCTGCTCTCGGGAGCCCGTCGGGGGTAGCGGCGGCTACCCTCGAGGTACCCCAAGATCGGAGCAAGGCACCCGAGCGGCTGGGCGCTGTCAAGGAGGCCCCAGCCCGTGGGCCAGGACTAGAGGCCCCCCAAATAGAGTTCGTCGTCTCTACGGGGGGCGAGGAGGCTTCGAGGGTGACTCCTCAAGGGGAGGCCGACGCCTCCACCGGAGGCGAGGTCTCGAGGGTGGCTCCCGTCTCAGCCTCGAGGCTAAAGCGGAAGCTCCCCATCGTTCGGTAAGTTTTCTTCATTGCTTCATTTTTGTTTCTGACTTAGTTTTTTTTTGTGGCGCAGTCGGTCTGGTGGACGGACCGTGCCTTCCCTTGCGCCGACCAAGGCCCTCAAGGTCGGGCCAAGCTCGTCGCCTCACCCGTCCTCGCAACTCCCGGGCCCGGCGAATGAGGCCATGCAGGACTTCGTCACCTTTTTCGACGCTCAGGCGAGGCTGTAGGTCGAGCGGCAGGCGTGCGGGGAGGCGCCTCGGGTCCTTGAGGAGCCAAGGCCGCCTCAACTTCTCGAGGGCGTTGTCGAGCCCCGCGCCGAGGTTGCTCGGACCGAGGACGCCACCCCCGCGCCTGAGGGGGTTTCTCGTGTTGAGGAGCCATCTGCACCGCCCGTGGAGACAGACGTCGCGATGGTCCCCCCGCATGAGGGGGGAGAGGGACGGCCCCTTGGCGGCAGGTTTCCCCATCTGTCGGAGCTGGCCGAGGCTCTGGAGGTGCGAGCCTCCGTGCCGCAGGGGCATGAGAGTGGCGGGGCCGCGTCGTCGACCCTCGTCGTGCTTCCAACGGGACGAGCGTCGTCCGTGCCGAGCGAAGTACCTGCTCGCGTCAACGAGCATGGGTCCCCCGTGATGTGGCAATCCCGCAGCGAGCTGCCCGAGCAGTTCGTTTGTGAAGCCGCAGCGGAGGAGCGTCTATGGGACGTTCAGTTGGAGCACGGTCAGGGTGTCGTCCGGGCGCTGCGAGACGCTCTTCGTTTTCACGAAGAGGCTGGCACGGTCCACCAGGTGCGTTTCGTTGCAGCCGGTGTTCTGTCGTAATAGCTTTTCAAGAGATGCTTAGCTCATTTTGCGCAGGAACTCCGCAAGGAGGCGTTCGCAAAGAACGACCAAATTGCGGCGCTGTTGTTGGAGCTCCGCCGATTGTCGGGGGTGGTGGAGGCTCGAGACCGCCAACTGGCCGACCTCCAAGACGCTCGGGACCGGGTTGCCGCCGAGTGTCGGGAGAAGGGCGAAGTCATCACTCGCCTAGATGACACGGTCGGCGCCCTGCGCGAGCAGCTCGCGAACAGCAGCACTTGGCTGGACAACGAGCGAGTCGCGCGCCGTGCGGCGGAGTCGGCGCTTGGGGAGGAACGGCGTCTCGCGGTGGAGGCTCGAGACCAGCTCGAGCTAGAGCAAGCGGCTCGAGCCACGGCGGAGAAAGCCCACGACACCGCCCAGGGTCAAGTCGAGGGTAAGCCGATCTTGCTCGAGTCTCGATCCTTTTGCTTTGTTGCTTTTTCGTTTCTGACAGCCTTGTTGGTGCAGCGCTGAAGCAAGCGCTCCAGGCCGAGACGGAGTCGAAAGGGGCTCTTCTGGTGGCACACTCGGCGACCCAGCGTGAGCTCGATGAGCTGGTACAGGCTGCTTCGGCAGCCTGCAACGAAATTGCTGGTGCCGACGTGCAGTCCGGCAGCTCCCTCGCCAGTCGCCTTCGAGCGCTTGGGGGGCATTTCACCTCACGTGTGAAGGAAGCCCTCCTGCTCGGGATTCGGAAGGCGCTTGGAGTGGTCACGACCCACTACCAAGCGGACCTCTCGAAGCTCGCCGCCGGGTACGTCGTCGCCGACAACCTTAACGACGAGGAGGCAGTGGCGGCGATCGAGGAAGCCGATGCTGCTACTGACGAGACGACGCGAGTGCTTGCTGGCCACTTCGAGGGCGTCCTCTTTCCTGGCGAGGATGGTGACGGCTGGGACGACCTTGGCGGCGGGGGCAATCCCTGAAAGTCTCGGGCCATCGAGCCCGAGTGTAAAAAGTAGTTTAGGAATTCCGACTTTTTTGATGTAAGATTAATTCGCTTACATCCTACTAAACATCGTTTATTTCGCTTTAAACGGGATTTTATTTTCATGCGGTATCTTCGCGACGCGCATTGTGTCCGATGCATGTGCCTCGAGAGGAAAACGTCACTAGGATCGATCGTACGTGAATGACTTCGGCGGAGGGAAGTGAGGTGTTGCCGTAGCCTCGAGGCGTAGGCGAACACTCGGCTCAGGTGACCCTGCCCTTGTCCGTTTCACGCCTAGTGCGTTCCCTTCGAGGGTTTGCAAAGGGGTTTTTTGAAAAAAGTGATGATTTTTTTGGGGGTCCTTCCCCATTTAGCCCCCGAGGGTGGGATGGGTCTACCAAGGGTAGAGCCAATCCTCCCTCGAAACGTGCATGGAACAAAATTTCGTTTTATTCATTTCCAAACTGTGGGGGTTAAAAGTCGACACTTGCATCAAAAGATTTGTACAAATCTAGAGTATGTACAAAAGTTTCGAGGGCCACGGGCCACTCTAGGGATAGAAACGACGTAGCTGTTGGATGTTCCAGGCGTTCGTGAGGATCTGCCCGTCCTTGTCAGCTAGCTTGTATGTCCCGGGCTTGAGGACTTCGGCGACGATGTATGGCCCCTCCCATGGGGGTGTAAGCTTGTGTCGTCCTCGGTTGTCCTGTCGAAGCCTTAACACGAGGTCTCCTTTGCAGAGATCTCGGTGCCGGACCCTTCGAGCCTGTTGTCGACGTAGGCTTTGCTGGTACCTTGCTGAGTGGAGTAGGGCCACGTCTCGAGCTTCGTCGACCCGGTCGAGCGAGTCCTCTCGAGCTTGGCAGTTTCGCTGTTCCTGGTACGCTCGGAGCCTAGGGGACCCATATTCCAGATCCGTGGGGAGGATGGCCTCTGCCCCATAGACGAGGAAGTACGGGGAGAACCCTGTCGCTCTGCTTGGGGTCGTTCTTAGACTCCAGATCACTGATGGTAGTTCTTGCACCCACCTGTGCCCAAACTTCTTCAGCTTGTTGTGAATTCTAGGCTTTAGGCCTTGTAGAATCATGCCATTGGCACGTTCTACTTGACCGTTCGTTTGTGGGTGGGCCACCGCCGACCAATCCACTCGGATGTGGAAATCATCGCAGAATTCTAAGAACCTCTTTCCCGTAAATTGGGTGCCATTGTCGGTGATGATGGAGTTGGGAACCTCAAACCGATGGATTATGTCGGTGAAGAAAAGTACAGCCTGCTCAGACTTGATTCTATTGATGGGTCGAGCTTCGATCCATTTGGAGAATTTGTCGACCGCCACCAATAGGTGCGTGAAGCCCCCGGGCGTGTGCTCGTGCCCTGCCGTTAGGCCGGGGTGAGCGCACCGATGACTCCCCTCCTCGTTCGCCCTTCGAGGCTGATGAGCGTCGAAGGCGGGAAGCTGAGCTCTTGGCCTGCTGTCGGGCGGCGTTCTCAACCAACTTTTAGGCCTCAAGATGCAGCTTCCGCCCCTCGGGGGTAGCTGCTTCCGGCATGGCTCGGAGCAGCGCGGCCGCCGCGATGAGCTTTTGGCTCGTTCTAGGAGCGAGGTCGTCATCTTTGCCTTCGGCGAGGATGCGGTCCTGAGCTACTCGCCCTGCGCGCCGTGCGTCCGTGCTGTGTTCGTGGCCTTGTTTGGGCGGCTCGTGGTCGGAGCGTGCCGGTGGTGAGACGTCACCACTTCCCAAGTCGTGGGGGCGAACAACTCGTGGCCGGCGGCGTGGATGCCGCTCGTCCTCGGAAGGCAAGTGGTCCGACGGATCCGGTGGCTGTGCGCCCACTGGATCCGCGCCATCGTTGCCTCCCTGGTCGTCATCCTGGCCATCGTGGTCCGACGTTGATCCTTCGCTGACCCGCCCGTCGCTGATAACGAAACACTCCCTGGTCGGATCATACTCATCATCGGAATAGCCGAAGCAATAATCCGCCGCTGTTTGGAAGACCAGAAAGGCCTCTGGGTCGCGGAGACCCGAGTAGTCCCAACCAGGGCGCTCATGCTCAAAGGCATATCCATCCTCCGATTCCGTGCGGGAATCATCGGGCGTCAGAGCAGTGAAGTTGTGCTCCGAGACCGGACGACAGCCTGGCTGGCCATCATACGCACTCATGGCGGTGCGGACGAACGAGGCGTACGTGGCCGTGGGGCCACGTAGCCCGTAGGGATAGGGACGTGCCGTCGCAGCACGCGGTGCAGAAATGGGTCCCGGGAGGAAAGGAGCAGCCCTTCCCCATGACCCTGATCGCAGGATCTCCCCTTCCCTCGTGGGAGGAGGGATGCTGGCGTCGGCGTCGTGCCTCGCAGCTCGCGCTCGTCGTGCGCGAGGTTTGGGACGACTCCGTCGTCGCGACGCTGCCAGTGGCAGATGAGGAGGCTCCAGTTGGTTGCTTGGTTTCTCCTGGAAGATGCGCATGTGGTAACCATCGCCACATGCCTGGAACCGTAAGCTCCCGAACCAGATCTCCTGCCCCACTGGGAGCAGATTGCTCTCGCCCAGCGGGGGCCTTCCTTGGTCGAAGTTCGCCATCGGGAACGAGAGTTGCGCAGCGCTGGCCCCTACCTGGCGCGCCAACTGTCGGTGCCTGATTTGGTCACACCGGCACAAACAAGTGATTGCGGTGCTAATCCACTCGTTGCCCCGATGGCCGGGTGAAGAGACGGGGGTTTTTATCCTGGTTCCGGCCACGGGGCCGTACGTCCAGCAGTGGTGCTGAGCACCAGTTTCGTGTTGCTCGTAGTAGGGGGTTACAAGCAAGGTGGGAGAAGGAGATGAGCTCCTAAGTCCCCAAGTTCGGCTGTCGCTAGCTAAGTGGTGTGTGTTCTAGCGCGTGTGGACTTGAGTGCGTCTGGCCGTGCCCTATGCATGGGCTTCCCTTTCCCTTTTTATAGACCAAGGGGGGAGGGTGCGAGTACATGTGTTCGTGGTGCTGACGTTGCTAAGTGCACTGTGCTGCCCATGCCGCACACTATGCGAGCGGGAATCGCGCCTTCCAACTCCGGCTGACGGCATGGCAACAGTTGACGTGACGTTCCTCTTGTGACGGTTCACGGCTTCGAGGATGGCAGCTTGCGTACGGCGCCCGGATCGAAGCTCCGTAGTTTCCTTCGAGGTTCGCCTTCGAGGATGGTAGCGCATCCGAGGCGAGCAAAGTCAAAGGAGTGGTTGGCACAGTGCTGCTGCCTAGTTAGGTCTGGCCGTGCAGCATGACGCTCAGAAGTCCACTGTTGCGAGTGGATTTGACCGGTGTCTTCTCTGGGGCGTGGGTGGTGGCGTGGCGCAGTGATTCCCCTGCTTTTTGACTGCAGAGGAGCGTCATCATGACTTGGAGTGATGGGTCGCAGAGCCTTGGGCGTCGTTCCCAGTGTGGCAAGCTCGAGCTTGGACCGTAAGCTCGTGCCTGCCGAACCTCGAACGAGACGGAAAACGCTCGCTCGAGGATGAACGTCCCCCTCGAGCTTGGCTGGGCTCGAACGTGACGGAAATCACCCGCTCGAGGGTGAACGTCCCCCTCGAGGTCGTTGAGCCTCGATCGTCACGGACATCCCTGCTCGAGGATGGTCGTCCACCTCGAGCGGGATGGGTGCCGAGGAGTTGTTGCGATGGTCCTTTGCCGGCTACGGAGCCAGGCCAATTTTGTTGGTGGGCCTTGTTACCGAGTAGTTCTAGGCCTAAGTTAGGATACCCCTTTTACAGGTACCCGACACCTTCATCGTTCCATAGCTAAAAATGGCTCGACCGGCTGATCATTGGACCCGTTCGAGCATGCCATTTTGATGAAGGAATAACACGGCTCGCATGCAGATTATATCCTCCCCTCTAGCATCCACTTTCTTCTTTTTCCTAAAGACACGCCCTTGGATCGGTCAGGGGCTTGTTCTTAAGCTAGCCAGTTGCCACGACAAGTGTCGACGCCTCCGATCACGTACTGGCTCGCTCGATACCCCTCAGCGCAAGACCACGCAACACTGCACTCGGGCGGGAAAGGACGACGCGCGTGCCCTCGATCTTTAGGTAAGCTAGCTACCTTTCCGTCCATGCCAACGTCGCGCACGCCCTCACTCCCCAGCCGGCCCCTAGCTTGTCCCGATCGATAGCCCACAGCAAATGCGTGTCGATCCAGGGCGATCTCCCTGACGAAACAACAATGCCGCGCCATGCCATCAACGACGCTGTTAATCAAAACAGCATCGCCGATCCACCGAATCTCTCCCACGTAACGCATCGCGTCCCTCTCTCGGTTTCGTCTCATCTCCAACCAACCAAATCCAAACCGAAACGAAAAGGGCCAGAGCTGGAGTGCCGCATCGCGCGGCCGGCCGCTGCGGTGCGACGCGAGTGCTCTGCCAGGCCGTGCCCGTGTCTTGCCAGGCTGACGCGCGCACGTACAGGTACAGCGCGGCGACGACGTGGAGGCGCGCCCGGGCGCTCGGCCTGCGTGGCCCGTCCCGCCCCCGCGCGCGGGCGCGCGCCGTGTCCACTGGCCTCAATGCCTCATCCCTCCTCTCCGCACGGCGTGCATGCACCGCAGCACCGGACCGGGACAGCGCCGCCGCGCGTCCGGATGGCCTACGGCCGCTAGCGACGACGCCGCGCGCGCGTGCCGCCAGGGAGCCCCCCACGCACCTCTCCGACCGACGGACCAAACGACGCCTCGCCATTTGGATCAAGCCTCGCCTAGCTTTTAGACGAACTTTTCGCAAGTTTGTGTGTTCGCTGCTGCGTACGTCATGCATGGGTTTACAGACTTCCGGTTCCGGTATGCTCCGGCCTATCCTACGGATGCATGCCGGAGGGGCCACGGCTATCTTGTCTGGATTCTTGCTACCGAAGTTTGGAATTAGGAGCTTTTTTTCAGGCGCGCGGCTAGCAACGCGTGCTTTTGTCCCCTTGTTTTGAGGCGAGCTTCTTGTAACGCATCCACTAAAGCGATGATGTGTTGCACAAAATTGCGTGCTCTTAAGACCGGAGAGGAAGAAGAAGCATGTGACGAGGACGAGGGAGGGATATAAATATAATGGCCCTTTTTCGCTAGCTCCCAGAGGCCGGCAGTATAGAAGTATGGAACCAATGATTTCTATTACTCTATTTCGATTTGCAAAATTAATATCGGCGTCAAGATTTGGTATTTGATAATTACAAACATTTTATGCCAATTTTTTCTTTGAGAAAGAACATTTTATGCCAATTTAGAGTTACAGCTTATATCTGTTGATCCTCTATATGTCAATACTACACAATTGTTTTAGCTCTCATGTCTGTTAGCTTTGTGGCAAGTGTGTGAATAACAGAATTTTATCGCATCCGTTGAATGGCATTACACTGGAGATAGAGTTCCTGAACTCTGTGCGGTCAAAAACAATAATTTCTATTTTTATGTATTTATTTATAAAATTTTCCTCTGAAGCAAGTTATATATTATTTTTTTGTAGTAAAGAAAATGTGGATCAAATTAAAAACTACATGTTTTTTTAAGAATGTATCCGGGTAAGTTTTTCATTAAGGAGAGAGTTTACAACCCATATAACCTCATATCCGAAACCGGAAAAAATAAATTACAACCAACAAAAACACACAAGAACTGACCTACTAGTAAGGACAAATGAAGACTAGCCATTTGGATAGGATCACAACAACTTTGCCATTTCCCGTACGATCCAACATTTTCCTTCTCCAATCACGTGTTTGATCACACTTCACAGTGTCGGCGGTCTCTTATTAAACAATATGTTCCATATCTTTTGGACCTGAGCATGACTAGTGTGCTATAACCGTTAGAACAAGGATAATAGGTTACGCCCGCAGCGGGTTGAGAGAGTGCCAAAGTGGTGGTGGGGCCACGAGCATTTATTGTGGAGCACGAAGAACAGCCAATACACGAGCTGCTGCACAGCTCATGCGCCTGCTCGAGTGGGCGTTCCAGGAGCCGCCCGCTCCACCCTCTTTCATGTTTTCTCTCTCTTTCAAGTAGAATTTATCCTACTCCTATAATACTTGCTCTTATGAGTCGAGACATGCAAACTTCTTTGTCCCTCTTAACCACCGGTCTAGATTTTCCTCCCTTTTTGTATGGATTGTGGAGTAAGCGTTTGATGTCTAGACTCTAGATCGATGGAACTATGGAAGATCATGAACCAACGCTCCTACTGAAAACATAGCAAAAAAAGACACGGTCCACTATTTTTAGGTCCTAGGCGCACAATGCGCAGTTTCCATGGTAAGGCGGTCCATGACGTTTTAGGCTCACTAGTATGCATTCTTTCTCTTTTATTATACGGTCCTCTAGTAGCATGCATTCCTTTTCTAATTGTCAACAAATAGTATTCACTATTTTCAAAACGCCTGATGGACATTCAGAACATTATTTCATTTAATATCTTTTTTATTTTGCGAATTACCTCTTCTTAATCTCACCTGTCCATGTGCCAACTGCCAATGTACAAAGGTAACTAAAAGAACAACAGCTAGCAAGAGCTGTAATTCAAATTTCTACCTTTGTGTAAGCAAACTCAGCACACTAGAGACAAGGACGGCGTAGTTTTCTCATCTCGGGTTTCAGCACATGCTTACCTTGCATACAGCAACACAAGACACGGCATGTGAAGGCTACGCGAGCCGCCAATGCTCTTTCCTGGTAATCCCTCTCCAAAATAGATAGAAGACAATCCGGGCCAGCAAACAAATCGAGAAAGAGGCATATGATTTGCATCCCGCTGCATCGAATTCTTTCCGGTTCCAACCCAAGCACAATCTCTACCGTCCCAAGTTGAAGCAAATCATCCAAACGAATTCAATGGCCGACCACGAATTCACAACGCTTCCACATGGTATATCGATATGTGCATCGCGCGGCTATACTGCTACAATAAACAATTCAATTCGGCCGAAATTATGGCTAAGGCTACTAAACATTGACCGATTTGATACCTATCTTGAGCAGCAGCAGTAAATGAATGCACTGAGAAGAGATCGATCTTTTTTTCTTTTCCTTTTGGAAAGTTACAATCCATCCATTTTGAAACCATCTTAGCTCACAGATAGCCAGATAGGCACATCGATTCAATGCATGAACTGCTTTTGTCATATGCCACCTATATCAATTAATTTTGCAGTTGTTTTTCTCTAATTCTATGCTTCTTTTCAATTTAGCAGTGTTTGATTGAATTGAATTCAATTGGACCAACGGTAAAAAAAAAAAAAAATTGATCCAGAGGCGTGCTCTATTTCCTTTCTTTTCATATTCGCACAAGCAACTGAAAATCCGAAATTGCCCACTGGCCGGCCCCAAGGGAAGATCAGATCCACCTATATATTCCCCATTTCCAAACCCAACCTCGTTATATATCCCCACTCGTCTTCGCCAGAATCCCAAGGCTTTATATGGTTTATGCCGCATAGCCCCTCCGCCGCCCGCCCCCGCCCCCGCCTCCACCACCACCTATACCTCTTCCTCGACGACGACGAATCGCCTTCTTCGACAATGGCAACCGCCGGCGGCGATGGCGTCGGCGCCCGTCCAACGGCATCATCGCGCCGTGGGATGCTGCTGCTTCTGATGGCCAACTACGCGGCGCTGCTGGTGGGCTCCGTCGCGTCGAGCCTCCTCTCTCGCTTCTACTTCGCGCACGGCGGGCGGAACCGGTGGGTGGTCACGCTGGTGCAGTCCGCCGGCTTCCCCCTCCTCGTCGTGGCCGTGCTCTTCGCCCGCCGCCCCGCCGCGGCGCCGCGCCCGTTCGTGTGGTTCTCTCGCCGGTTCCTAGCGGCGTGCCTCGTCATCGGCGCGCTCATGGGCGTCAGCAACCTCCTCTTCTCCTACAGCGCGTCGCTCCTGCCCGTGTCGACGTCGTCGCTGCTGCTCTCGACGCAGCTGGCGTTCACGCTCGTGCTCGCCGCCGTCATCGTCCGCACCCCGCTCACCTTCGTCAACCTCAACGCCGTCATCCTCCTCACCGTCAGCTCGGTGCTCCTCGCCCTCCGCGAGTCCGGCGAGAGCCCCGAGGGAGGGGGCAGGTCGCACTACCTGATCGGCTACGTCGTCACGCTGGGCGCGGCGGGGCTCTTCGCGGCGTACCTGCCCGTCATGGAGCTCCTGTACCGCGAGGCCGTGTCGGGAGGGTTCGTGCTGGCCGTCGAGGTGCAGGCGGTGATGCAGGCCATGGCGTCGCTGGTGGCGGCGGTCGGGATGGGGGCGCAGGCGCAGGAAGGCGGCGGCGGCGGCGACGTGGCGAGGTGGAAGGGATCCACGGAGCTGTACTGGGCCGTGGTGGCCACGCTGGTGCTGACGTGGCAGGCGTGCTTCATGGGCACGGCGGGCGTCATCTACCTGACGTCCTCGTTCCACAGCGGCGTGTGCATGGCCGCCGTGCTCGCCGCCAACGTGCTGGGCGGCGTCGTCGTGTTCGGCGACCCTTTCGGCGCCGAGAAAGCGATCGCCACCGCGCTCTGCGCATGGGGCCTCGCCTCCTACCTCTACGGCGAGTACACCAAGAAGAAGAAGGAGGACGCCGCTGCCGCCGACGACATGTCCGCACTCGACATCGACGGCGTCCGAAAGAGCCTCGCAGGTAGCCTTGACGCCGGAGGCGAACTAGAAACCGTCTGAAACAAACTAAGCGCCACTACTGGGGGGCACGGATTCCATGTGATCCGTGAGGATGCAAGAATTGCAACAGAAAAGGGTTTAGTGCCCCTCTGAAACAACGTGACATTTGGCGCAGTAGTTGAGTCATGCTCGCATCCATGGATTAAGCAGCAGAGATGAGAAGGGTGTAGAAGTAATCCGACTAGTAACTGATGGCCAGCGTTAGTGGCTGGCTGGCTGGCTGGCTGGCTCCTGGCTAGCAATGAGGTTTTACTAGTTCACCAGGGGTTTTATTGTACTAGCATGGATGGGTGTAATACAACGGTAACCTTATAAACCAGCTGTACTTCTTCCTAGCTCGTTACCAAATCTCAGTAGCTTTTATTGTTGAAGATAGGTACGGTGTATATTTTCACACCGTTCTTTTGTTTTCTTCTTCTTCTTTTTTTTCCGTCGGCAGTTGATGTCGTAGCTAGGCCGCCTTACATTTCCAGTCTATGGCATGTTTGGATCCTTGAGCAAGGCGTATTTTTCTCAGGCGAGCTTGCCTCGGGTTTTTGGGCAGGCAAGGAAAATCCTTGTCAGCCAATTGTGCTCGCTTGTGCAGGTAAGGAGAGCTGTGGGCTGCTGCTGCTCTCACCAGCAAGGCCAAGGTTATTCTTCATCTAAAGAAAGGCAAGACAAAGATTGCACGCATCTATGGTCTTCACTTGTCATGAAATGACTCCTTGTTCCTTATCCTTGCACATATATTACATATGCTACTATTAGCCAGTGAATTTGCCTCGCCGCACATGGGTCTTTGTCTATTATATGACTAATCTTAATACCCCTTACAATAATGTGCCTTTTCATGTTATACATATGCGCTTCAATGCTGCACGTGCTGGATTGAAATGGGGTTTTAAGGGTGTTGCTATCTTTCTGCCGTCTGGAAACGATGAGATCAGATGTAGTCGAGCATTGTCACTTGTTGGATCCTGATCTTCTAATGTTCGTCATGATTGGATAATCTGCTTCCTTCCTCCCTTTAATAAAACTGGTACTTGCGGAACCCCTGATAAAAGGCTAAAATATTGAGTTGCATTCACCAATGATATGTACCATGACTTAAATACAAACATATTACTCTAACAAGGAATAAGTGCCAACCAGTATTCAAACTTGAGACATCTAACCATAATACCGTATTGAGTTTTATATGCACCGATCGATCAGTACTTGGCCCAAAAACTATTGCTGAATAGAAAATAGGAGCAATTAACTCACTTATACATCAACGCAAACACATTCTCACTAACCACACGATTAGAATCTTAACACTACATAAGTACGTATTGCTATTTTTCCGAAGGAAAAAGTCTAGCTTTCACCTTCCAACCATTGTAAAAGTTTGATTTTTAATAACCTACAACTACAAAATTGGACACCGAGGACAATCCAACTATAAAAACCGGGCAAAATTTGCCCTTTGGATGGTTTCAAAGGTGGGTTTCTATTTTTTTCAAAAAACTATAAAAAGAAATATAATATACAAAATTCATAACTAATTGATTGTAAATTATAAAAATAAGAATCCAGTGATAATTTTTTTTCTAAAAAAGTGGCCTATATGTTGGTGCACCACCTAAAGTTATTTGCATATTATTTATTTTATTCCAAGTATTTTTAGAAAGAATAAAAACATTAGCAATGTAAATAGATAACACCCATATAAAATTAAACAGGGTGCCAATGGGTAGGTCATATTTTTTTAAAAAAAAACTTAGCACTGATTTCATAATCTTTAAATTTTAAATGAATTAGTTATGAAATTTTAATTTTAAATAATATTTTTATAAAATCGAAAACCACCTTCAAAACCACCCAAAGGGTCAAATCTGTCCGTTTTGGATATTTGGATGGAATTTAGGGTCTAGTTTTGTGCTTGTAGTTGGAGGTGGTAAAACGGATTTTCCCTTTTCCTAATCTATATATAGTTCTAAGGTTTTATATTTAAAGAGGATGCCCAATGTCTACCTTTTTAATATGCACCTGTTTCTTTTTGTTTGGCTGCTTTTCGATCACTGGCTGAGAGTCGTGTCCAGAAGATGCATGCACGTATGCAAAACACAGAGAAAAGTTGGTCTTACCGTATTTCTATATACATGAAACATTCCAATCATATCCCAGCCTCATCTCAGGTACATGAACTTGCATTGCAAGTGCCTTTGTTTGTGATGGAATAGCAGCACGTACCACGCACCCTAGCCTCTAGCTACCAGATGAATGACACATGGTTCCTGGGCCATCCCCATCTGTAGTGCTTGAGGTGAGCCTGACTGCCTGAGTGGCGAGCTGGTTTTCCTTGTGCAGCAACGATCACATGAGAGAGCATGGGGCAGCAGACGCAGCAGGGAGGGAGAGAGCTTAGCTGCAAAGGGAATAGATGATCCGAACTCAGATAACTACAGGCTCTCCATGCACAAATTGAGGTGGTTTGCAGTGGCCGTAGATCGATCTCATGTGACCAATCATTTGTGGGGTCGGTCACTTACTCGTAACCGGCGTCAGCTTCCACGAGAAAAATCGGTAAGCCGAGGCAAGACACAGAGACGAAAAAGGCAGGCTCCGGCGATCAGATGATCTGACACTAACACCTGATGGCAATGATGGATCGATGCACTGGTGGTCATTGGGGTGGGATGAAGAAGATGGCGATCATCCGGGTGCCTTGTGTCGTGTTGCGCAGCATCGTTGTCTGGATCTGTGACCGCGACAGTTTGTGGGGCGGATCAAATGTGTGGCGACACGTACCGCGAGCACGAGAATCGACCCGACCGAGTTGCTAGAGCCGCGAAGTCGTGAACCACACTCAGCATTTGGGTGTTTTGTTGCTGGCTGCTTTAGTTTGCAGTGGGCAAATAACAAGTGACCTTGAAGACACTCTCCCTCTTCCAAATGCTCCATTAAAAACTGACATGGAGCGGGGATCAAACACCAGCTTGTGGTAATGAATCCAAAACAAGGCCTGAATGTTTCTCATGGAGATTCCAGAACTAGGATTCTATACTCCTTGATACTCTAAGATTCTATCTGTACTGTACTGTCCAGATATGCATGTACAGATGGTATACACCATAACATAAAACGAACAGCTCAATTTCTATGATTTCAAATTCAATCGAACCACTTGTTCTCCACTAGGTGCCCTGAAATACCATTTGCTGGTTCACTGATACCGGCGGCACCAAGCAGGGTCCACGATAAAGAGGGACTTGCCGTACTGATAGTGTCACTCCATGTGCTCGAGCTCGAATTGCGTGTGCGGCGTCCATGGGGACTCGCCGCCGGCAGCACGCCGACGGACCTCCGCTCCCGCGCCCATCCGCGGCGGCGCGGGGCAAAAACCAGTTTTGCCAGGGAGAGCCCAGGAGATTGCCACTACGGAGTCACCCACGCCGGCCCACTACACTCATAAAGTACGGATCATCTCCCTTCAAGAGGAGGAGGAGGGGGGGGGGGGGGGGGCATGGTATACGCGATCAACGGCAACGACGTACATCGACACGGTGGGAGACATCGCTATACTCCCTCCGTATATGTTTTAGCAGTCGTTCTGCGAAACGTTGGGGGAGCGCAAAAGAAGTCGTCTGTGGGCGTGAGCGTGAGTTTGAACGTCCTTACCCTTATCGTTTCGGCTCCCGTACCACCGTGCGTAATTAACTCGTGGTATCATTCTCCTGCTCGTCTTCCTTTTGACGCTGCGCCGCGCTGCGGCCACGGGGCTCCGTTGCCGCTGGATCCGAGGCTCCGAGCTAGGCCACGCCCACGCGCCGCTGCTTCTCTGTGCTCCGGCACCACCGTCTGCACAGGGCCAAGGCGCCTGTTCTGCTTTGGCTGGGCCATGCGCCGCCGGACCTGAGCTAGAAGCAACTCTGCTTGGCGCCGCCTCTGTGTCATGATGCAGGGAGCTTCTTCCGTTGAGATTGAAGACGGCTAAAAATAAAATCAGCCATGCTTTCCAGCCAACGAACGCAAGCATAGCAACGGACTAGAACTCCCAACCTCACTGGAACCCTCATGCAACGCGCGCATGAAATCCTCCCGGCTCCGCACGCGCATGCTCCCGGCTCGGCGTCAAGAAAAAATAAAGAAATAAACCGTGGCAATAGGAATCGAACTCGCAACCTTGTTTTTGCACTGGCTGCAGCAACCAATCGAACAGGGAGATATTCATGTTACACAAGTGCTCCCCACCTTATTTAATGGAGGCAAACATAGAAGATTAAAGCCGAATTAAACACGCCTTGGTATGCGCAATCATCTCCTAGACGATTTCTAAATCATATACGGAGGCAGTACAGTTGGCCCAGCGCCGGAACGAACCGACGTATCAGCGCTCAGCGGCACGGCCTCAGTGGCTCAGTAGTCAGGACCACTGGGCGATTCAATCAAACGCGCGTGTGACCGACCGGTGAGGTTGCAGGGGACGTAACAAAGCGGCCCAGCTCTCGCTGCCCTCTGCCTGTGTTTTTCCCGTCATTCTCGCCGCCTCGCTTTGCCACGAGGGCACCAACAACGTAGAAATAAGAGGAGTTTATGGGTACCTGTAAATATTGTGGAGGTGATCCTCATAGCTGTCAGACTGTATGGAGTATAGAATAAAAAACGATATCATCTCTCACCTTCTCTCTTTCTTCCTTCACCACGAGCACCCGCAGCAGGCCAGCAGCACGGCCATGGCGCCAACTGGCAGCTGGCGGTGGTGCCGCCGGCGCCGGGCTCCGCCCGAGCCTGCTAGGCTCCGGCAGCGGCATGCCGGCGAGCCGCTGCTCCGCGTCGTCGCCGTCGTCACGCATGACGAGCTCCCCTGCGCTACAGCGGCGAGGTGTGCAGGTAGCGCGAGATGGCGGTCCGGGACCGCGGGCTGTCGGAGCAGACTCGGCGATGGCTGGTATGGAGCGAGGAAGCGGAGGGAATCGTCGAATCGGAACGAGAAAGCAGAAGGCGGCGGCGGAAAGAGAAGGAGATCGGAAGAAATGCGGATGGGGCTGTTTTTTTTTTTAGAAACGGATGGGGCTGTTGAGATGACGAAGAACCAGAAGACTTTTTATTCCTTGGTGGCCCCCTGCTATACAGTCTAGTAGGGCTTTAGACATTGCAAGAGCGTAACTAAAGCCTACTGTTGTAGGGTCCATTTATAAAGACCACTTGGACCATAAACATTGCTGGTGCCCTGAGGACACCATCGACAAGCAGCCGGCAAATTAGCCCGGTTTACATTGGATCTAAACATGTTAATTAGTAGTATTAAACGTAGTTTAATGGTCAAATCCATTGCATAGCCCCTAGACTAATTGGTGAGAGGAACCTATTGAGCCTAATTAGTCTATGATTTAAAAATATAGTGCTACAGTAAATAGTTGCTAATGATGGATTAATTAACCTTAATAGATTCGTCTTGTGAATTAGTTTTACGATTACCTTATGTTCAGACCACTAATCGGTGTAAAACACAATAGGGCTAAACTTTAGCCCTTGAAATCCAAACAAGGCCATAGCGAATCTCATTCCAGAGCGGGCTAAGCTCTTGGTGCAGCAGCCTGCCGGTGGCTCTGGCAAGACGACGACGCCCGAGCCCAAAACTCGAGCCATCCAAAACTAGGAGCGTTTAGATTCACCTACTTTTTCTAAAAATCCATTATTCATCCTAACTTTTTTCTATTTATACTATTTCTCCCTCTCACAGAACACGCTTTCCAAAACAGATGAACAGTGCATTTTTTGTGCTATAGGAAATTTTTCCCCTATCTAAACACAGCCTAAAGTCCGCATACACTGGTGAACCGAACCAAGCTAGCCGCGACGTGATCACCTGCGCATCCTGCGGGGAAGGGCAAATGCAACTGCCACTTGGGAGCAGGGTTAACCAAACCGTCGGGAACCGGTCCGGTTTGACCGGTTCCCGACCAAACCGCCCCGGACCGGTAGCGGTTCGGGGTGGTTTGAACCGGGCAAAATTCAAAATTTTCAAATTTAAATTTAAAAATGGAAAAATGTCGTAAAAATTCCTAAAAATACTTCAAGGTGTGTGTAATCTACTGGTGTAAAAAGTTTTCAAATATTTGCTCATTTGATATTTTTTTTGGCAAATACAAGTTAAATCAAAAAAGAAAAAGAAAAAAATCGGTCAAACCGTCTGGCTAACCGGTCAAACCGACCGGCTAACCGCTCCAACCGCTGGATATGTGAATTTGAATTCAAAATTCAAATTTGTTCGGTTTCCACCAGTAACCGGTCCAACCGGAGCGGTTTACCGCTACCGCCGGACGGCGGTTCGGCCGGTCCGGTTCGGTAAGCGGAACCCTGCTTGGGAGGCGTTGGGCGTGTCCTTTGCGTGTGTTAGGCGTGTGGCGGTCGGCGGGGCCCGCGTGAGATCTTCTGAACTGTGTGGCTGCGTGCTCCGTCTTTGACCCCCTCGGTGCTCTGGAGGGTCTTGGGGGAGCGTCCGTGCGGGGCCGCGGCTCATTCCCATGTCCAGGCCGACGAGGAAGGAGTTGTGGGCTATGGCTCGTACGAGACCCCTTGCCTTGCCCCGTATGTTCCTCCAATCGTTTGTGTTGTTTTCATGCTCGACCCTGCGGCCCTGCACTGCCCTGACGCTGCCCTGCTGCTCTGACAAAGTGATGGTATCTTCAGCGACGAAATGGGTTGTGTTTGGTTCTCAAAACACTTTTCTCACACAAGACAGATCTCTAAAAATTATTTACTTTTACTATTCATCCCCACACATAAGAGCAACGCCAATAACTTTTTGCTTGAGCTTGTCTCCAAGTTTATGTAGAGACACACAGGGCAGTCCCAACCTAGACTCTATGTTAGAGTCCATACCAAGGAATTGTAGACTTAGAGTCTAAATAAGAAAGTAAGTCCAAATAATTGAGACACATAGCAAAGAAGTATTTAATACAAGGCTAATAAATAAGTTTAGACTATAAGATGGAGTCTAGATTGGGACGGTCCTCGTACAACATTTTCCACACGGACCCCACAATTTACTAACTTAACTCTCCTAGCATTTTTTATTTGCTCTGGTTGCTCAACCTCCATTCAGCGCGTCAGGTTGCATGCGTACCTTGCCTTTTCTGCATTGTGTTGCGCGTTCAACTAGTCGCCCATGCAAGCGCCAAGCAGACTATCTGCATTTGCTGAGCTGTCTTGGAGATTCGACAAGGTGATTTGGATTGTCGTACCTGCTCTAATACGCATCTCACGAAAAAGAAAATACTAAGTAGACGCTGTGACAGTAGTGTCAAGTGCCTTCTGACCCATCAATCCACCGACACAATGGTAGACGCTGACTTTTTCCAGACTGAAGTCAGAAGACACCGCCAATGAAAAAATCGTAGTTCCTCCTCGTCTACACTTTCTGAAAGATGTTTTCTCAGATAACCAAATATTTGGAGATGTTGCAGACGCAGCTTGCAGCTTTCCTCGTGGAATCACAGTCGCACGGAAAACCTTCTAGGCGTTGTTTGCTAATTACTGAACACTTCAAACCTAAACTATTACCAGTTTACCACTAGCCACTGCTCCAGTGACAAACGGAAGGAAAGATGCCACGGTCCTACTGGAGCCCGGAGGAGCCATGGTCCATGGACAACGACCTTGCCGTGCTCCAAACTTGCAAGCGGCCTGTGTTGGCATTGGCACTAGCTTGCATGTTCGTGGGCATGGCAAATACTTGTAGCTGTAGAGGTGCTCAAGGTATCGGTGTCCTCCGCATCTTGCGGTTTCATTGCCGCCGAATTTTGAAATGCTCTTCTCCTGCACAGAAATCTCAAGCCGACACCATGCATGCCATGTCCTTAACAACGAGGACCATCAGGCATCAAAGGGAGGTCTTATGAATTCATGATCGTCGCTGCATGGCATGGCAGCAGTCAGCAGGTCTGATCCTTGGGACGTCCATCCCTGATAAATGCAACAGGATGCGCCTGGCCGCTGGGAAGATCCTCTGCAGTATTTACTTGAGTCACTGATACGTGGGTCCAAGCCGGACATGTGGATGTAGACCCAGACTCAACAGATGCAGAAAAATCGCAGAGTAGTTTGGTCCGAGCTCACTGTGTTTATATTGAAAGTAAAAATAGTAGTTTTAGATGTATAGTACACTGGAAAGTGTGTTCTGTGAGTGGGATGAATAGAAAAAAATAGTTGGAGAAGTACTTTTTCCTGAATATGAACGCAGCCTTAAGCCCGTGCTAAAGCCAGTGCTACTCGGCATTTCTGAACAATTCCTGTCAAAAGGTTCACCGCAGGAAGGCATAGGAAACGAAACGAAGAAAGCAAAAACCCGGCAATGCAATGCATGACCAGTGACCACCAAGGAAGAGGATACCGGAGGGAGAGAGAGAGCGAGGGGTAGCCCGTAGCCGAACTAACAGTTTTGTTGTTTCCTCTTGCTGAGACTGAGGTTCCGACACTATTCACAACCCACCAAGACGGCGGGCAGAAGGTAAACCACCGAATGTCAACCAAAAAGGAAGAAAGGAAAAAAGAAAAGAAAAGAAAGACGCCGGCTACATCCTCACCACCCAGATATACAAAATGGAATCGAGGCAAAGCACAGCGACTCTATAATTAACCCCAAAAGGTGATAGAAAAGAAAAGAAAAGTTTTTTTTTCCTTTTCCTATTTTGCCTCAGCCCAAACTCGACGAGAGCCTGCCCGTCGAACATGCTCCCCTCAAGCTTCTTCTTCCTCTGCTCTTCTCGCCTGTCTCTTCTTCCTATGCTCTTCTCGCCCGCTTCTTCTTGTGCTTCCTTCCCTCTTCTTCTACCGAAGCCGCCGCTCAGAGTCATTCCCCGCGCCGCCCTTTGGCGCAGCAACGCGGACTCCTCGTCGTCGCCGGTCAGTCGGAGTCGCTGTCCATGCTCTCCAACCCTTTCAGGCCCCGGTGCTTCTGTTGCTGCGCAGACAGAGATTAAAAGTGAGATTTCCCCGTCAGGTGTCAGTGCGACACAAAAGCACAAAGCCTTAATGCTGAAATCTGATTGGCGCAAAGAAAGAGATGCCTCTCTGCTCGACGTGTCCACGCATGGCGACGACGGCAGAGTGTCGTTAGTGAAGTCAATTAACGGCGTGGTGTCCCCCCCCCCCCCCCCTGCTTTGTGGTAGTAGTACCGGAGAATAACGAGAGCTCCCAAGACCCAAGTCAAGCAAAAAGGCATGAGCCGTCTCTGTCCCTTCCTCCCAGCCTCCCAGGGGTGGCTATTCCATTTGCATACACCACTATCTTCCCACGTAGTACTAATATCTTTGTGCCTGGGACTCACCACCCATGCATGGTCCCATCCAAGTCATACCGTAATCCAAGCCAGCGTGGCCAGCAGGTCCCACATGCCAGGGACTCCTGTAAACGAGGCACCACCCGGGCCCATGGATGCCCCCCCCACCCCCCCCCCCCCGCCCCCCCCCCCAACGACACCAGACAAGAACGCAACAAAATTACACGACGCCGACAAATGGGCCCCGCGGGGAAGGCCCAGGCCCCCGGCGCGTGTGTCACGACTCACGAAGATCCGGCCTTGGATACCGGACGCGCAGCAGCTGGCGTAGCCGTCGTCGGTAAATAATAATAAAGCGAGCGCGAGATGTGGATTAAGCGCGGTCATCAATGAATGAGGCCTCGCGCTCACGGGAGGCGGGCCCCACGTGACATAAGAAGGGGACAGGCCAAAAGGGGGAGCACGCCCATTTCCCTCTTCTTTCCTGCTGCAGCCAGCCTCCCTGCCCTTTTGTCCCCTTTTGCAGCTCTAATTAACCTCCCACCCAAGTTCGAAATCAACAGCAGTGACTATAGTACTTGGCAGTTAGAATCGGATCGAATTAAGTGTGTGTTTAGATTGGGAAAGATTCCCCAAAAATACACTGTTCACCAAAAAAACACTGTAGATGAATAGTGATATGTGAGTAGAAGAGGTGGAATGATTAGAGAAAAGTTAGATGAATAGTGAATTTTGGGGAATCTTTAGGAAACTAAACGGGGCCTAAAGCATTTTCGACGGCAAGGATTAAAAGTAAAGACAAGCCGGAGATTGATTGATCGATGCAATGGATGGGATACCTTCTTGGTGGACTTCTTCTCGCGCACCTCGTACCTGCTCCTCGTCACGTCCGTCAGCCATGCCCCCGGGGTGATGAACTGCGCAAACAGTCAAGATTCGTGTCAGCTTGAACGAAACCCATATGGATTAGCAGAGACGTGGCGACAAAGTGGCACGTACATTGATTGTCTTCTCGACGTTCTTGGGCCGCCTCTTGGGGCGCTGCGGCAGCTTGGTGCCCTTCATGGCGAGGAAGTCCTCCTCCTTCTCCTTGCGCGACAGCGTCGTGTAGATCCGCGGCAGCTCCAGCTTCGGCGCCGGCTTCGACGACGACGACGCGCCGCCGCCGCCCTGGTGGTGGTGGTGATACTGCTGCTGGGCCTTGATGTCCGGGACGCCCAGGCCCATCACCGGGCCCAGGCCCAGCTTGTGCTGCTGCTGCTGCGGCGCCGCCGCCTGCCGCTGCTGCTTCCCCGCCGCCGGCGACTTCCCACGCTCCTCCGCCGATCTGATCATCATCATAGCGATCAAAAAACCCAGCAGCAACCAACAAACACACGCACAAAAAAAAAAAGATCGCCCGATCGAGTGACAGGGCACGGTGGTTGGGGTTAAAGGGGGCCGGTGGGTTCAGGTTTGGTAACAACACCAACAGCGACCAGGGAATGATGTGTGGATGGACGGATCACGGATGGATGCGGTGAGCAAAAGCGGGGGCGCCGGCAACAACAAAAGCCGTGGCCGCTGCCGCTGCTGATGCCCACAAAACAAAGGAGAGGGATGAGAGGGATGGGGACGGGAGTGCTGGATGTGCCCTCGGATTTATACCCTGCTCGCATCAAGTCCTACTATATTTGCCCTTGCCTCTCGCCTGCCTGCGTGCGCTTGCTTCATGACACCATTCACACACAGTGGGCGTCCACAAGATATGGAAATCTTACCTCAGGTTGCTTGCGGATTAGTAGTACTAGATGGACTGAAGATGCTGGAATTGCTGGCTCTGGCTGCGGGGGTAATTCAAGGGCAGGGTAAAACGGCATTAACTTTCCTTGCTCGAACGGATGAACCTTGACACGGATGTGATACGCACAGCGGCACACACAGGGTAGTCTACACCATCCGTTGGCTGAAAATATCTGAAACACCACAGGAAAAATTGAATTTTGAACTGAAGACATTTTCCTATTCGCTGTGTGTAGGGCAGGTCTGAAAAGGGAGTAAAGTAATCGAGTGTTGGGCGATCCCGATCAAATTCGAAATTCCAAACTACTAGCATGGGAAAACACGCCAAAACGCACTGGAATGAATTTTAAAGAAATGATGAAAAGAAGGAAACGGTGTGGAGAGAAAAGATGGGGGATGGTATGGTACTCGCCGTATCTTATCATCTGAACGCACCCTTCCGTGCCTAAAGATGGAGAGGAGGGGGCGTGACAGCTCACCAAGGCAACACGAACCCAACCCGAACCGCCGCGACGGGCAGGGTTAAAAAATTCGAGGATACCGGTCCGGTATCCGCGGGATCCGGTCGAACCGCCCCGGACCGGTAGCTGTTCGGGGCGGTTTGAAACCGGCCAAATTCAAAAATTTCAAATTTAAATTTAAAAATTCGAAAAATCGGATAAAAATTCTTAAAAATACTTCATGGTGTGCTGGATCTATTGGTGTCAAAATTTCTCAAATATTTGGTCATTTGCTATTTTTTCGCTAAATACAAGTTAAATAAAAAAAGAAAAAGAAAAAAACAAGTCGGCCCAACTCGACCCAAATCGCGTAAACCCTAATAACCCCCCCTCGCCCCCCTCACCCCCCAGACACCCCGTCGCTCCCCCCCCCCCGCGCAGCTGAGCATCCCCTCGGGCGAAAAAACGCCCCAAGCCGCGCAACCGCCGCACGCGACCGGATCCTGCGCCGGTACGAGCGGTTACCGCTCGGATTGAGCGGTATACCGGTCCGGTTTGACCGGTAACCGGTCAAACCTGTCCGGTAAACCGCTCAAACCGGCCGGGAACCGGTCAAACCGGTCCGGTATACCGTTCCAAACCGGCCACACGGGGGATTTGAACTCAAAATTTGAATTTGGCCGGTTTTCCAACAAACCGGTCGGTATACCAGTCAAACCGGTCGGTTACCGGTCAATTCGAGCGGTTTACCGAAAAAAACCGATTGCACGGGGGATTTGAATTCAAAATTCGAATTCAACCGGTTTCCACCGGATCCCGGTCAAACCGGTCCGGTATACCGTTACCGCCGGCCGGCGGTACGAACTACCGGACCGATTTTGGGAACCCTGGCGACGGGCCGACGGCCGCGCGACCTATCATCCCCAGCGCCACCGCGACCGCGACGGCACGGACCCGAGAATACGGCTCGTCAGCGGGGGTAAAAGTGGAAGAAAGAAAACGGGAGCGCAAGAAAAGAACTGACAGACTCGTAGACAGGGGAAGAGAGACGGCCGGCGGCCATACCTGTGGTGGTGATGGGGGAGGGCGCCGCGGCTGTGCTGCGACGAGTCGGAGGTCCCGATGCCGGCGCCGGAGCGCGGCGGGAGAGGAGAGGCGGCGCGGAGGTTGGAGCCGCGGGTGTAGGACGGGCCGCTCGGGGGCGGCATCAGCTTGTCCGCCGGCGAGGGCGACGAGCGGCGCTGGATCTTGGCGCCAGGCTGCCGGCGCAGCGGCGACGCGCCGCTCCCGGACGCGCCGTCGCGGCGGCCGCGCGAGCGCTTGTTCTGGCCCCACTGGAGCAGCACTTCGCCGCCGCCGGTGGTGGTGGTGACGGGGGCGCTCGGGGAGGCGGGGTCGGAGAAGTCGGGCTGGTGGTGGTGGTGGTTGCTGCCGTGGTCGCGCGCTGGGCTCCGGATTGCGACGGCAGCGGGGGACGAGGAAGGCGCGGTCTGCGCCGCCGGCGGTTGCTGCGGGGCGCGAGCGCGCGGCCTGGGCTCGAGCGATGTCGAGGCAAGGAACGCCGCGAGGCGAGAGCTGTCGACTGCCGCGGCGGCGGCGGCGGCGTCGTCGTCCTTGCTCGATCTGGGAGCCGGCGCCGCCGGTGGCTTTTTGGTTCCGCTGCTGCCGCTTCCACTGCCGTCGGCAGCGATGCCATTGGGGAGCGGGAGGCAATCCGAGGGAGGCCTCTGGTATCTGCAGCCAAATTAATCAATCCAAATTTTAAGTCAGCGGCTGGATCAGGTTACAAAATGGTCGAACACTTCGAACAAAACGATACAAGGAGGGCAAATTCTTGTATTTGTGCTAAAATTCGAAACAAAAAAAAAACGACATGCTCACAAACTGCAGAAGTCAGGGGTAAACACGCCGTTCAGAGATCTGTGCAGAGAGTTCATTCAGCAGACATCGAATGGAAATTGAGAACGAAAAGCTGCAGTATTTGAGAAAGGAAAGGAGACTAGCGAAGAACCGGGACTGATTGGCGAAATACAGCCTCCAGACTCGAGAACAAGCGCACCACAGATCAAACGGCGCCTCAACAGAACGGCCGCGAAGAAGCCAAACAAGGGAGAAACTTCTCAAGTCAGCCGGCAGAAGCCGGAACGCCAGCAACAAACACCATCGTCGGCGACGAGAACACAAAATCGCATCAAGAACAACACACGAGAACACCGAACGAATCGCTGCCGCCGTGCCGCGGCAGGCAACTGGATTGGGGGGATTCGAGTACCTCAACATGTCAAATGCCGGCGCGGGCTTCGACGGGCTCGACGAGGCCACGTCTCGAGCAACTGCGACGGCATCCGCGGAGCCACGCATCGAATCGGCGTCCGCCACTCCTCCGCTCGTGGGCTCGTGGCTCTGCAATCGTGTCCACGCTCCGTCCCCTGCAACCTCGGTGCCTCCCTCTACAGATCAACCATCTGGGCCGACGAAACCGAGGAGAGATCGCACAGAACCAAGGTCTTGCGAAATCTGACGGCAAGAACAGAACAGGGAGGAGCAGGAGCCGACGAGAGCGCACAGCAATGGCGGAAGGGAGCAGCCTGAAGGTCGGGCGGGGCTTTATCGTTTCCACTCTGCCAACATTGCCCTCCTCCCTTGGCATCTATTCTCACCTCTGCCATCTTGACGTCTGCGCAGGAGTGCACCTGCGAGCCTATGGCACGCCTGAGGTTAACCTCAACGCCAATGGTTATTTCGGTAATTTGACCCTTGGCATACTGTGAGATTAACACTGACCGCCGAGGCGTGTTTGGTAAATTGGTCAATGGCATAGTGCGTGATTAACTCGAAATCCCCTGGGGATTTGCATAAGAACTCACGTTCTTCTCCTGCGCTGCTTATTTCTTACATGCAAGTTTACTGATGACAAGCAAGTGATGAGATACATACGGCCACCACAGCTACCAGACACCACGTCACTAGTCGGTGACAAGTGGGCCATATTTGGCACCATGCCACATCATCGCGGCAGTCCAGATAAGCCAAACTGCAGCCCTTGTTTAGCTGACGACCTTGATCTGATCACTGGAGACGTGGACGGTGATTACTGCTCCAGATTGCGACTCACCGACGTGTGGGGTCCGCTGCATCTTGGCTTGGGTTCCAGGGAAGGATGTTGACCACGGGATACCTGACGAACGGGTGAGATTCGATAGCGTGGGGACGTGGATGCGTCCACGGGCCACCACGTTAGAGGACCTAGACGAATCATGTGACGGCGTGATGTGGCGAGGTTGCCCGCTGGATTTACCCAAAAATGCTGGCTGTTTTTTTTAGCCTTGCATGAAGGAGATCACACCATCAGTACCAGTTTTAGCAGAATTGAAGAGATGTTTATCCTTTTTTTGACCGAAACAGATGTTTATCCTTCCAGCCATAAAGGGGGAAAACATGATGACAATACATACTGGACTATGGATTTAGTGTAACAACTAGAGGCATACTGCCAATATTTCTGCCATGGAATATGGCTTTAGATGTGATGCATCACACTATCGTTGGTGTCTTATAGCCAATCTAATTTTCCTTTTGTCTATTATTGTTTTGGTTTTTATATAAGAAGTGTTCAACAAGGCAAGCAATGAAGCAAACGTATAAGAATGGTTTATATTCTGGATCTAGTGTAACAAAAAGTATATACTGACAAGATTTTATCATGGATTACAACTTAAAATGATGAGTCACAAATTGTTTTTTATACCTAGTACAATTCTTCCTTTTTCCATTGTTTCTATATGGGCCATTTTCATTGTCATACGCCAAAAAAAAATTATACAAAGGCAAGAACCAAAAACAAAATAGATATGTTGAGTTCTGTTGTTCTAAACATAGACCATTAAAATTCTTCTGTAACAACTAGAGATATACTATCAATATATCTCTCTTATAGAATACAAATTTCGGTGTTTGCATCACAGTGTCGTTGGTTTCATACATCACATCCAATTTCCTTTTTTTCTGGTCTATTGTTGATTTGGTTTCTCATATATAAAGTGTTCCACGAAGGCAAGCAACTGCAAACGAAAATAAAATCATGATTAAACTATGGATCTAGCATAACTAAAAGGATATGTTGCCAAAAATTTTATCATGTGTTACAACTTTAAATGGTGAGTCATTCTCATGTGTTGCTGGTTCTTGTATAATAGACCGATTCTTCATTTCATTTACTGCTTCTATATTAGGCAATTCGCATTGTTATATCCCAAAAAATAATTCTACAAAGGCAAGGACTATCAAGAACATGCTAACAATGTAGTTCTATTCTTCTAAACACATACCATCTAATGCTTCTTTCAAAGCCATAGAGATAGAATAGAACTAACAATCCTTTGATTCACCATTTAACCAAGTGCTTTACATTCGAGATCCTAGAGAAATCATCATATGTCATATGCACACTAGAGATGCACTACACTAAAATACGATCACATACCTTTAAGTTTGGATTCATTATATCAATGATATGAATGATGTGAATCATGATCGTATTGCATTTTGAATATTTATTCCTTAGTGTAAGAAACGCCAATGATGGGGAAATAGCTAGTGAATGAAGGTTTCCCTTGCTTGGACGTTAACTTCTCTTGAGTATAATTCATGTAACATGTTTAGGTAAACATGGTACATGCTTCTTTTCACCTAGTAGTTTTCCAATATACCAATTTTGTTTTATGTATGCTCTAGACATAAAAAAGGTAAGTAGTATTATTTTCTTGTGAGCTCTTACATAAATTTGGCATCTTCTTGACATTGAATTTTTTTCCCATGTATCCATATACAATTGTTGTGGCATATCACAAACAGAAGAATCGTTTCATTAACAAAGTGGTAAAATGCATTACAATGAAAAATGTTGACACTAACCAATTTATCCATTTAAATTAAGGTAGTTGTATGTAGGCGGAGCTATTTTCAATCGTTTTGATTAAATTATAGATGTGTTAAAATGCAACAGGTAGAGACAACTAATAATATGCCTTACAACATATTAGCGTATATTTCCCTACCATATCTGGTTGAACATGAGAAACACAATAATCTACACAATCTAACTTTATACCCAAATAAATACAACTCAAAGAGACGACATAAAGTTCTTAAAATTTTGGAATAAGATGCTAACCTTATTTGAAGTGGCAGCCTCCTCAATTGATGTGAGCTATATGGTTTTTCCTTCTCATGAAGTCACACATATTTTAGATAAAAAAGAGGCCTTGTTTTTTTCCTTGTCCCAGTTCATATATTTCCGTCCACTTTAGATTGCATATGCTTCTTTCCAAAAATTCCCATAATAAGAAAGTAAGAAATCTATGGTGGATAAAGTAAGGGATTTGTAAGAAGGACATGGTTGCTGATTTAGAAAAAAAAAGTCCCGGGATAATAATAATTTTCAAGTTTGAAGAAGCCAACAATAGTTATGCAAAAGATCAAAGAAGGTGGCTTTAAAAGGTGTATGGTTGCCCGTATCAAAACAAATATATACAATTTATTTAGAGTGCATATAAAGATAATAGATCTTGCGACTTTGTAAGAGGTTCAAAGAGAAATCATGGGAATAAATGGGAAACAAAATAGATATTGAATTAATCAATGAAAAAAATATCAGTAGGGGCCTCCCCTGATGTTCGGCTAAAAAAACAAACTAGATATTGAATTCAACATGTTGAGTAGTGACATGCAGAAAGAAACGGATCGATAAGGGAAATAAAGATATTGCGAGATTCCTCCCAGTGATGGAGAAATTCTACACGCATCCGTGCCTAATCATGAACAAAATTTTGAAAACATCTATGATGTGAATCAAATCAAAAGTATCTATTCATCAAACGAAACAATACGGAAATGATTAGGTTAGTCCAGAAATGGGATTTGGTAAAAAAACATATTCACAACGAAAGAAATTCAAGAGAATAAGAAGAACAAAGTACCAGCAAATTTGTTCGAGATGTTTGTAGCAAAGCTTCGAGGAAAAGGCAAGATAGGGATCGATGTGTGTCTCTGGTCTATTGTTTGGCCTTGTGGAGAATGAAGAGGAATGGGGAAATGAATGACGGGTTTGGGACTAGAGTAGGGTGACCCGTATTTATATCGTTGAGCCACCTAACGTTGTGTGAACGGGAAGAAAGAAGGATACACTAGACGAGCTTTCGTACCACCCCCTTTGACATGTGGGGTATTACATATGTTGGGCCCATATATCAGCGATAAATGTTATAAGAAAAACAAACGAGGGATGTATGACATGGATCCCACCTAATTTTCGTACAACTGATAGAATAGCTGTCGTAACGTGTGAAATTGGTAAACTATGGAGACAGACGGCGTGGCCGCATGGTGGTGGGATGCGCGCGCGGGGCGGCGGGACCGGCGGTGGGGGAGGGAGGGGTGTGGCTTGGGATGGGAGCACCAACAAGGGATTTGCAGTGAAAATAGAGGTATTTTTAATTTAAGACCATATTTTTATGTATATAAATCGATCATATTATTGATAAGTAGACAAAATAAGAAAACACATGAACACATACATATACACCTTAAAAAGTTGAATTAAACTTATGGACCGGGAGACCAACCCATTTAATGAAAATGCAAACAAGATACAAAGTAAAGGTAAGTGCAATCTGGATAAAAAAAATGATGGTCTTGAAATAATTAAATAGGTCTCTATAATGTAAATTTTTATGGTGCCATAGCATCTATGTAAACTTGATCCGTTTTCAATGGTACAAGACATCAAAAGCGATGCCTACTGGTTACGAAGGATAAGGATTCATGTAGTAGCAGGCTTTAGGACTGAGTCAGGAACCCTTCAATATGAGTCCTGATTTGGCCATGAGCGGCATGCCCACACATTAGCAACCCATATGCTATTAAGTAAGACAACAACTTCCTCGAGAGTGAGGGCTTGCTTTCATTGTGGCTATCAGTTTTAGTTCTTATTATGGAAAAGTCTATTTTTCACTCTTCAATGGTTACAAAAGTCTAATTTTCAACCTCAAACTACAAAACCGGATACCAAATGCCCTCCAACTATCCAAACCATGCAAAATTGGCCCTTTGGGTGGTTTTGAGGGTGGTTTTGGATTTCTAGGAATATCAGAAATATTTTTTAAACTTTAAAAAACCATAACTTATTCATTTTGGACCCAAAAAATATGAAATCAGAGCCAAAATTTTTCTTAAAATGTAACCAACTTATTGGCACACTATTTAATGTTATTTAGGTATTATATATTTATATTACTAGTGTCTTATTGTTTTTCTAAAAATAATTAGAATAAAAATAAATAATATGCAAATAACTTAATGGTGCACCAACATGTAGGTCACATTTTTAGAAAAACACTTGCACCAGATTCTAATTTTTCTAGCTCAAAATAAATTAGTTATGAATCTTTTAATACAAAATTATTTTTAAATTTTTTTTGAAAATACAAAACCACCCTCAAAACCACCCAAAGGGACAATTTTGCACGGTTTGGATAGTTGGAGGGCCTTCAGTGTCCGATTTTGTAGTTGTGGGTTGAAAATCAAACTTTTGTAACTGATGTTGTTTTCTTTCATTCTTTGAGAACTCCACTATATGAAGTCTAGTTTTGTGTGAATGGGCCTGGGCGTTCCATTGCCACAAATCCACACGAGATTCTTTCATTATATTCATATAGTGAGTGCTCACACTGTAAATGTCACAACAACACTATATATGGTACATGCCCTAAAGTACAATATAATGAACTTATAATTTAATTTAAAGGTATACATTAGCAACACGGATAGGACCAGAATAGTAGAATGTGTGAACAGAGATTGTAGTGTGATGGTTTTTTATATGGCATGAGTCATGGAAAGTCTTACATTTGTTGGCGCATAGTTTCTGTTGGTGCTCATGATTTGTTTGAAGATAAAATGTTTCGATAATATTACTAATTGCAGACCTTTGCAAGGGCCCCATTATTCTCAACCCCTTGAGTGAACGGGCACCTTGCTCTTCCACTGCTTCTGTTAGGAATCTGGCCCTGTGATCTTACAACTGTTACTTCCATTTTTGTAATAGCAAATTTACATTATACACATTTTGTTTGGCCTTCTCATCTATGTTTCTGCATCTTCCCGAGTGCCCCCTGCCATATAGTCTTACTTCTGTTACTTCCGGTTTATTGTGTTGCGGGTGCGTTGCAATTACCCGCGATCAGAGGTCGACGAAGAAAGTCCGGCCAAGATCCTGGACGGTCAGTTCTCTACGGCCCACACTTCCCGCTGGAAAAGCTTTTCTTTCCGTAGCAATTGGTAACTGAGTGTAACTGAAGCACTGAAGAATAGCTAAATTACTCTCTGAACAGCATTCATTTACATGAATTTTTTTTTTGTAAGAAGTGATATTAGGTGTGTTTTTATGTGCTGCCTTTTTTTTTATCCTTGAGACTGTTTTAGTAGCAAACGAAGTACTGCCAAGTTATGTGACACTAGGCGAAAGTCATGTCAATATATATGCTTAGGGGGCGTTTAGATTGAGAAAGATTCCCAAAAAAACACTGTAGACCCAAAAATACACGGTAGATGAATAGTGTTTTATGAGTGGAAGAGATGGAATGAATAGAAAAAAGTTGGATGAATAGGGTTTTTTTTTTTGGAGAAGGTGGGTGAAACTAAACGCACCCTTAGTTGAGAAGCAGAGTTATCTCCTGCTCTTCTGGTGGCAGTTGAGACCATTAATCGTAGCAGAGGACGAGAGAAGCATGCATGATGTCTTGGAGATCTAATGAAAATGCCACGTCACTGTAGCTAACGATCTAGCAGGGTTTCACAGCAACACGTCTCTTATGGCTGGCTGCCTGCCTTTGCGGCTTTCTACTTGATGGATTATGAATTACCAAAAACCAAAAAATTGAAGTCAGTCCATCTGCAGTACGTACAC